>CM075983.1:10740333-10848960 GCA_038087875.1 Malacoraja senta | reverse complement strand
ATCTATCTCTTTACATTTATCATTTCATTTCAATAAGTAGTTAATTTTTTGAACATTAAACTGGGTATTTGTTAATGTTTATGTTCCTGCCTTAAATGTAATCACATTGTGAATATGTAATTTTAACGAAACTACTTCACACTTGTAATCCTACTGAAGTGAAGTAATCCTATTTCAACCATTGAGATTATGCTTGGAAACTGGAATGTAGTAGTTCGGGATTGCCTTTTGCAATATATTAACAATTGTAGCAAGCAGCTGACAAAGCTCCAGACTGGCTCTAATTGCTTCGCCATGGAGGGGGAAGATCAAAGCGAGAGCTGCAATTTCTCTCTTTAAGGTTCGGGATTTTCCATTAAAAGTAAGATCTCCCAGCCACAAAGGGCACCACACACTAGAAGGGAGGCTTGGTCAGTCACTGGAAGTCATGCTTCAACACATCAGTAACAGACTGATTCCTGTGATGGTCCATCGGATAGACACACAGAGGGGGAAAAGATTGAATAAGAATCTGAGGGGTAACTTTTTCACACCAAGGGTGGCGGGTGTATGGAACAAGCTGCCAGATGAGGTAGTTGAGTCTGGGACTATCCCAACATTTAAGAAACAGATAGACAGGTACATGGATAGGACAGTTTTGGGATGGATATGGGACTAGAGCAGGCAGCTGGGACTAGTATAGCTGGGACATGTTGGCTGGTGTGGTCAAGTTGGTTCGAAGGGCCTGTTCCACACTGTATCACTCTATGACTCTAACTTCTATATTCAATACCCTGACTGATGAAGGCTGATGTACCGAAAGCCTACTTGACCACCCTATCTACTGGTAATGCCACTTTCAAGTAACCGTATACCTGCACTCCCAGATCCCTCTGCTCGACAGCACTCTCCAGTAGCCTACCATTCACTGTGAAGGTCTGCTCTGGTTTGACTTCTCAAAATGCAATACCTTGCACGTATCCGCATTAAACTCCATTATTCATTCCTCAGACCACTTGCCCAGCTGTTAAAAAATTCTGCTCTGATTTTCAATAACCATCTTCGTTGTCCATGTATAGAGGCAAAAAGCTGCCGTAACTGAGCAGGACAGGCAGCATCTCCCGGAGAGAAGGAATGGGTGACGTTTTGGGTCGAGACCCTTTTTCGTTGTCCATGTAATCATTAATAATATAGAGCAGGTATGCATGAAAAAAAGTCAGTCACAAATGAAATGTTGGATGGTTATTTGGTAAAATGCAATCAAATGTTGGTGAGGATGCAAAAGGATAAAACACTTCGAGGAATTGTATTTAGAAAAATATATATAAACAGTGCCAGAATTATACATTTGCTTTGCAAAGGTTTATTAATTAGTAAAAAGTGAATATTTTAAATATGAGATGAAATACTGATAAGATTAAGACCCAGACTTTTCATGCCTGCAGGATTTGTTGAGATATTTTTAAATGAATTTTAAGCAAATTATGCAATCATATGCGTGAAAAATGGAATTTTAAAAAAACAATTATTTTCTTGGCAATAATCTGGATATAAGTTAGTCAATTGATCAGCTTAAATGTCTTCATATCTGTAACTATAATTGAGTGTGATTAAAATCAAATTCGTTCATGTAATATCCACAGAAGTGATTCAGATTTATTTCGGAGAGAAAATGTATTTCAAAGAAATGCCAACGATAAAATGGCTAGTTGTTAATGACTTCATCTGGGTTTTGCTACATGTCTACAAAGGTTTTTACTTTGTATTAAAAAAAATGTTATTGTCCTTAGGGAATAGTTTGTCAGACATGGAATAAAAAGTTTGTCCTAACTTTAAAGCTTCTCTGTGAACTTGCTGCACACATTTGTAGACTTTTGGATGGGCTATGGCAAAGCTGAGTTAATGAGTAAAGGGTGATTGGAAAGGCAGGAGATGAAATGGAGACGCGCTCCAAGAGGAACCGCTATCCACTTGCAATCTGCTGCTCCCCACAGTAAAATTGGAATTGATCTTTAATACAAAATATAGCCTCTGTTCTCTCTAGCACCTCGCCCACGTACCCTTACTCACACAATCACACATACACTGTGAAACAAACATACAGACAGTCAAATGTCACTTATGCTGGCTGAGGATCACTCAACAGATTCACACTCTCAATCTCACACTCACTCTCACACCCACACACACATCTCACACACACTCGCTCGTGCTCCCTCACATTCACACACGCTCACACTCAAGCACTCACACGCACACTCACACTCACTCACACTCTATCTTTCTCACACCCTCACACACACGTGCTCAAACACACTCACGCCCACTTACACACGCTGTTACACGCACACTCACACAGTCAGTCACACTCACGGACACGCTCACACACACAGACACAACAAAACACAGGCACACACACACACAGACGCACTCATACACACAGACACACACAGACGCACTCATACACACAGACACACACACACAGACACACACAGACGCACTCATACACACAGACACACACAGACGCACTCATACACACAGACACACAGACACAGACACACGCACAGAATATTTCCCCACTTTCAGGATCTATCAATTTCCAAACTTCACAGCAAATATTCTCAGGATGGCATCATGTTTGGCACAGACATTGTGGGCCGAAGGGCCTGATCCTATGCTCTATGTCTAAGTAGCTTGAGGAAAAGCAGAGAGCCCAGTCTTCAGGAAAAGGAATAATTTCACCCGGGTATGTCAATAAACAGGAGTGTGATGTTGCTGTCCTTGTTATCCAGAGGTTCCAGTGATGAGTGCAGGGTTAGAAGCCCAGGCATCAGCCATGGGCTTGTTGCGACGGTAGGTTATCAGCAGTGAATCAAGGCTGTCTAAGAGGCTGGAGTTAATGTGCACCATAACCAGCCTCCCAGATGATGGTCAATCCTTAATGCTTCAAAGCTGCCGATAATTAATAAATAACATTATCTTTGCAATGTCACCGATAGTGAAAGAATATATAAAATGTAATGTTTTGTCCAAATATGTTCTGAATGATTCAGCAGTAATACTCATTAGTGTAATGCTAGCCAAATCCCACATGTCATTAAACTACTGACATGAATGGCTATTTTGATAATGTTGATGATCCATGGGTACATTGGAGTGAAGAGCTATTATGGCACAGTGGTAGAGTTGTTGCCTTAGCAGAGAACTGGATTCGATCCTGACTATGGGTGCTGTCTGTACGGAGTTTGCACTTTCTGTGACCGCGTGGGTTTCCTTCAGGTGTTCCGGTCTCCTCCCACATTCCAAAGATGTGCAGGTTTGTAGTCAATTAGCTTCAGTAAATTGCTCCTAGTGTGTAGGGTGGGAAACTGGGATAACACAGAACTTGCATGCGGGTGATTGCCGGTCGGTATGGACTCGGTGGGCTGAAGGGCCTGTTTCCACGCTGTATCTCTGAACTAAATAATTCATTCTGGCTGAAGAAAGGTATCGACCCGAAACATCGCCTATTTCCTTCTCTCCATAGATGCTGCCTCACCCGCTCAATTTCTCCAGGATTTTTGTCTACCTTTGATTTTTCCAGCATCTGCAGTTCTTTCTTCAACATTCTGGCTCCTCTGATAAGATTACAGGTGATAGACTGTGCACATCTCTTTAATTGATGGATTGATTGAAAGATACAGCTTGGAAACCATCCCTTTGGACCAGTGAGTCCACGCCAACCATCGATCATCCTGTCACACTAGTTCTATATTATCCCCCTTTCACATACACTTCCAATACACTAGGGGCAATTTACAGCAGACAATTGACATGCATTTCTTTGGGATGTAAGAGGAAACTGGAGCATCTTTAGGAACATAGTGGAATATGATCAGATCCCGATCAATTGGCTGAATCACTGACATGATGGTTGGATACAATTTCACTCTTGCAGCCTTTGCAAATCTTCTGCTGCAATGCAAGTGTTTAGTTTGAGTTTAGAGGTACTGCATGGAAACAGACCTCTCAGCCCACCGAGACCGCGCCAACCAGCGATCACCCCGTACGGCGCCCTTTATGGGGGCGACTCTTTGCATTCCGTGGGTTTGCAAAACCAGGAATATCACTGTGACGTGTCACTTGTGACAATAAAGTATCATTCATTCATTCACGGGCATCATCCTACACACACTAGGACAATTTACAATTTCACCAAAGCCAACAGACCTGCACATCTTTGGAGTGTAGGAGGAAACCGGAGCATCTGGAGAAAACCCATGTGGTCAATGGGAGAAAGTACAAACTCCTTACAGACAGTGCCCGTAGCCAGGATAAAACCCGGGTCTCTGGCACTGTAAAGCAGCAACTCTACCACTGCGCCACTGTGCTGCCTTAAAAGTGGTGAAATAGGATTTTCTAATTGACACTGATCTCCTCACGGAGGGTGACTATAATAAACGGAAAAGCAAAATGGAGACATGTAATCCCTGAGATATTCAAAGGTTATTTTGCAGTTTGATGGAGTATTCCAGGTGAAAATTGAATCCTTTATTGCCAAGCGATTGTTGTGTACAATAATAGCTGCTTAATTAGAAAGATGTTTAATATAAATGGGTTAGAAAAGAGGTTTTGTTTTAGCAGAAACATGATCATATTCATCCTGTAAGATGTCATATTAAAATGTGCTTTAGATGCAGCTTGTGATAATCAATTTTAAGGCTCTTGACAATAATCTTATCAACAGGAAGGTGCTAAATCGTATGTCGAATTTGGTTAATTTTCTCTGTGGCAGGAGTCGACAATAAACATTCTATCCCCCGAAAAAGACATAAATTATAAGAGTGCAGTGGCACTGCACCACTGCAATGCAGACAAAATGTGAAATCCTTGTGTATTCTCATGGAGATGATTAGTGGGTCAGCTTTGCAGCCTCAAGCTGAAATGATACCACCATGAAAGACATTCGGAAGATCAATGCAGTGATGACAACGACTCACAACCTGCAGGGGCAAATGGCCCAGCCACACACACAGTACACAATGCCCATCTCCTGAGCTCTTTTATATCAGAGAGCAAGCCCTTGTGGAATGCTGTTCCACCTGACTGCCTTTAGAATAATGATCATCAAAAAGAACTACAAGCATGCGAGACAACCGTACACAAGTTCTCTGAGAGCAGCATATGTTCATTTTTTTCCCCCTGCAAAGTTAACAAGCTTGTATTTTTCCTTGCTTCTATTTACACAGGTTGCAGTGCGGCTTAGGTTAATGATGTCACCTTAACAAAAACAATCAATGAAAGAGCAAGACAATACAACTGCAGGTGTAACTTGATTTTTAAAGATTAACAACGCTACCGCAAATTATTAAAGAATCAACAATCGCCCCGAAGATCTGAGTCAGCTCTTGTTAGAAACCTATATGGGTAAGGATGTAGGAATGGCTCTTGGGAATATTTTGTTTTTTCATTACTCAGCTTTCTGTGAAGCTGATTGCTCACAGGAGGTTGTTAAACTGCTGGAGGTAGAGCTGACAGGTCAAAATAACAGACACTAACCTGGTCTGCTATTGTACAACTTTCAGATAAAGTTTTCAATTTCAAGGATGGCTTGTAAATTCTGGTAACTAGACTTACCCCCTTAGTCTGGTTTAGTCAAACACTAAAGGCCCCTGTCCCACTTTCCCGAGTTACTCACGAACTCTCCCGAGTTTTCCCCTTGATTCAAACTCGGGGAATGTCTGGTAATGTCGGTAGGGAGCCCGTAGGAGTCCGTAGATGTTTCTTGCAGCTCGTAATGCCAGCCGTAGGAACTCGGGGCATCAGGTAAGTCGGGACGTTTTTTCAACCTGTTGAAAAATGTCCACGAGTTAAAAAGAATAGCCCCGAGTACCTACGAACGGCTATTACCGTAATTCTCCGAGTTCGAATCAAGGGAAAACTCGGGAGAGTTGTAAGTAACTCGGGAAAGTGGGACAGGGCCTTAAGTCCAAACTCTGGTTCCAAAATCTTACTTTATTGAAGAACAAACTGCAGGGACGGTTGCCGATCCACCCACGCAAGACAACAATGTCCCGTGCAAACAGAATGGAAGTCACATTCAACCAACACACCCCAAAGAATTACCCACCCTCTTATACCCCTCCAAACTAAGGGCGTGACATTACTTTGGGGAGGCAACCCCAACAAACCAATCACACATATTATTTATAACAGTACACAATTGACAGTTCTCTAACCCAATAATACAGGGCGAGTACATTGTATTCAAAAGAAAGCTCCAGAAGGAAGCAAACAAGAATAAACATTGAAACATGTGCCTTGAGATTCAAACAGTTTCTCCAAGGCTCAACAGTTCGACCAATCATCAATTAACAGGATGATCGTCTCGCAACATTATTTACACTATTTACAATGCTTTTGCAATGATTCAATCGAAATGATGCATTTAAGGTTCGTTTGCAAAACTGCTATACATTTTTATCAATTTAGGAGAAATAGGGAGAACGCCTGGACCCCTCACCATCCTGCATACCAGTCTGAGCCTAGACTGGCTGGCGCCATCCAAAGCCTGTAAATTCCAGCTGACAAGGGTTAAGCAATTCTGACAAGTGCAGGGATCCTCCATTTTATGGTGTCTTTAATTCGGCCAGTATTAACAGGCTCAATAATGGAGAAGATCCCTGAAGTTGGCAGCGGTTCACAGAATTGCTACCGCACGGAAGGAGGGCACTTGGCCCATCGAATCGCTGCTAGCAATGTCCTGTCACAGCTGTTCCCTGGTTCTTACCCCACAATCTGCAAACTCTTCTGACTCCCCAATTCTCATCTAATTCTCTAATAAAGATAAAGATATCGATAGATTTTATTTCTACATATTTTCAGGCAGTGAATTCCAGGTTCTAACTATCCTTTAAATAAGATATTTTTTCATGTCCTCCTTATATCTTTTTGCCTGGAAGTTTAAATATCGGGATGTCAGTCCTGGAGGGGCAGCACGTTGGCACAGCAGTTGAGTTGCTGCCTTACAGCGCCAGAAATCCGGTTTCAATCCTGACATCCCGATATTTAAACTTCCAGGCAAAAAGATATAAGGAGGACATGAAAAACATCTTATTTAAAGGATAGTTAGAACCTGGAATTCACTAGTTCTATGCTCCTGGTAGGGCCACCCATGGCGGTAAGGTTGAGGGGGAGGACTCTGACAAAGAGCAATCCAGCCAAGACCTCAACAGGTGGAGGACAATGGCTGACCTTAGTGGAGCCTGGAAGGCGGATGAAGGCTGCAGCAGAAAAGGGTCTCCGGTCGTCTTGGACTCCATGTCACTGGATCCTGACCCAGATCTGTCAAGGACCTTGTGGTGGATGTCTGTGCACCAGTCTCCCCACGTTAAACAAAGTCACGCACTGGCATCCTCCAACCCTGGAGACACCCATGGTCAGCCATTACCGAAGGGGGCCTAAGAAGAAGAAGAAAGTCCTTGAACCATCCAGTAACGGGATCGGCTTCCCTCAACTTATGTTATCTCACCCAGAGATATAGTGGTGCAGCAGCAGAGTTGCTCCATTACAGCTCCAGAGACCCGGGTTCAATCCTGACTACGGGTGCTTGTCTCTGCGGAATTTGTACATTCCCCCCATGACCGCGTGGGTTTCGTCCGGGTTCTCTGGTTTCCTCCCACACTCCCAAAGATGTAGAGATTGTAGGTTAAGTGGCTTGGAATAATTGTAAATTGATCCTAGTGTGTGCAGGATAGTGCTAGTGTACGGGGATCGCTGGTCGGCACAGACTCGGTGGGCCGAAGTGCCGGTATCCGCACTGTATCTCTAAACTAAGTTAAACTAAACTAAACTTGATCTTGTTCTCCTCCATCAAAATTTCACGCTCCTTTTTTACTCCCAGGAGATTAGCCTCATCTTTTCCATGGTAACCCTTTGGAAAACTGCTGTAGAAGAGGTT
The DNA here is from genome assembly GCA_038087875.1 of Malacoraja senta. Taxonomy (NCBI): domain Eukaryota; kingdom Metazoa; phylum Chordata; class Chondrichthyes; order Rajiformes; family Rajidae; genus Malacoraja; species Malacoraja senta. The sequence goes on along the minus strand of CM075983.1, from coordinate 10,841,042 downwards.
ATTTTTTGATAATATTCGCTGATACTATGACGGTATCTCCGGCATGGCTAACAATTTATGTTCAGGGAAGAATTTTGATCAGAAATAGCTGTTGGAACTGGTGTTAGTGTGCAGAGTAATTTCTTCATATCACTGTACCTTAATTGGTACATGTGACAATAAAAGACCTTTAAATCCTTTGAAACCTTTGAAGGAGATGAGGAATTTCTTTAGTCAGAGGGTGGTGAATCTGTGGAACTCATTGCCACAGAAGGCTGTAGAGGCCAAGTCAGTGGATATTTTTAAGGTGGAGATTGATAGTTCTTGATTAGTAAGGGCCTGTCCCACGAGCATGCGACTGCATGCATCTAGCGCGACCAACGTGGTCGCTTGAGCCGTACGGCCTCACGGGGCCGGTCCCACTTCCAACCGCGGAGCCGTCTGGAGTTGTGCGGGCTGGTCCCGATATCATACTCACCAATCAGCTGGGCAGGAGGCGGGCCGACTGAATTTGGACGTCGCACGGCGTCGGGCGGTGACGTCATCACGCTACAGCACGCCGGGCGGTGACGTCATCGCGCAACGCCACGCGCTAGGTGTACGGCGTCGAGACGCTGCGTAAGCCGTCGGGACGCTGCGTACGGCCTCAATGCGGCAGCGGGCCGGCAGGCCGTTGCCGGGCGGAATCTTTGGACAGTGTCAGTTTTTCGGAGCCACGCGCGATGTCGTGACCAGCCCCGCACAACTCCATACGGCTCCGGCGATCGAAGTGAGACCGGCCCCGCGAGGCCGTGTGGCTCAAGCGACCACGTTAGGTTGCGCTAGCCGCATGCAGTCGCATGCTGGTGGGACAGGCCCTTAAGGTTGTCAGAGGTTATGGGGAGAAGGCAGGAGAATGGGGTTGAGAGGGAAAGATAGATCAGCCATGATTGAATGGCGGAGTAGATCATCATCGGTGGTCACTAGAAACGAGTATGACTGTCTTCTGTGGAGGACGCCTGTGCGTGACTTTGTTTAACGTGGGGAGACTGGTGCACAGACAGCCACCCCACGGTCCTTGACAGATCTGGGTCAGGATCCAGTGGCATGGAGTCCAAGACGACCAGGGATCCTATTCTGCTGCAGCTTTTATCCGCCTTCCCAGCCGTTGTGACGCCCCACTAAAGTCAGCCATCATCCTCCACCTGTTCCACTGTTGAGGTCTTATTTGGATTGCTCTTTGTCAGGGACTTCCCCCTCGACCTTACCGCCATGGGTGGCCCTACCAGGAGCATAGCTCCAGATGGCATCGCTCTCAGGATCTCAGGACCACACAAGCTTCTCCACCACGACATGGTGACAATCCACGGAGAAGAATGGCGGAGTAGATTGATGGGCTGAATGGTCTAAGTTTGCTCCTACAACTCATCAACTCGTACACTCATGAAGTTCTAGTGGTGTGTCTCAGGGATTGGTGCTGGGCCCATTCCCAGTCTTTCCTTTGTTACATCATTCTGTCTCCCGTTTGCCCGTCTTTGAATTTGTTTCACGCTTTCACGCTTTCTCAACAGAATAATGGTGCTAAAACAGTGTGAGTATATTGGTCATTGTTTTCCCTCTTCTCCATACAAGCAGTGCCCTTACAATCAATAGAACCAAATGTATGCACTATGAACTTTGGAAAACATCACCAAAATATGGAAGCGCCTGCATGTGTAAACATGCAAAAGGAATTTCACCGCGCAGTCGGACTTGTGACAAATAAAGCCCCATTGAACATTCTGTGAAACGTGTAGGAAGATACTGGTTTACATCGAAGATAGGCACAAAATGCTGGAGTAACTCAGCGGGACACGCAGCATCTCTGGAGAGCAGGAATGGTCGACGTCTCGGATCGAGACCCTTCTTCTGACTGAGAGTCAGGGGAGTGGGAAAGGATAGATATGGAAGGGTTAGTTGTGAAAACGGGAGATCAAATAGGCCGAATCTCAAGGAAAATGTAGAATAGTACATTTCTGTGAGGCTGATCTCGGCAGGGGTGTGACCATACACACTGAGCTCACGTGCCTTCTTCACCCTAGTTATCCCTCATCTATAATGGCAGCATTTAATGCTACTCCACAGTAGCTGAGAGGGAGTTTGGACGATGGCCGTGACTCACTTCCCTCGCTTCCAGTAGCAAAGATGCAGCAGCTGCGATCTCTGCAGGCAGCTGTACTTAGGAGCCGCATGGTTCTCGATTTAACGTAGCCTGCAGGCTGAACAGTCGCTGAGCAAGTAGCGTTTTCCCCACTTCATGAGCTTTTTGGGGGATTCCCCACCGGGGCGTTCCGTAGTAATGGACCAGAGACACAGTTTGACAGGATCCATGAATGTGAGTCCTCCCATTACAGCAATGCAATTTAAATCAACTTAAATAGGAGCTTGAATTTATAATCAAACAACGCGCCCACAAAACCACAAAACCATTTGCTGGTTTACCAATGTATTCAAGGAGATAAATCTGCTGATAAATAAGATACCACAACGTGGTTGATTCTTAATAGGGCTGAAATGGCCAAGTAAGTAAATCAGTTGGATCGGTGCCGCAATGTTAAAGCCTTTACCCCATTGCGGACATTGGTGTTTGTTGATGGAACTGATGCACAACAGGGGTGGCACGGTGGCGCAGCAGTAGAGTTGCTGCCTCACAGCGCCAGGGTCACGGGTTCGATCCCGACTACAGGAGCTGTCTGTACATTCTTCCTGTGACCGCATGGGTTTTCTCCGGGTGCCGCGGTTTCCGCCCACATTCTAAAGACGTGTGGGTTTGTGGGTTAATTGACTTCCGTAAGTTGTAAAATTGCCTCAACTGTGTAGTGTAAGGGTGATCACTGGTCGGCGCGGACTCGGTGGACCGAAGGACCTTTTTTCTGTGCTGTATCTCTAAAGTCTAAAGTATAAATGCTGAGAACTATATTCCTGCATTCTGTATCTCCCCCGTTACTCTATCTAGTCTTCTAGTCTTTTATGTGGTGGGTGGGGGAAACTTTATTTCCTAGTCCCTACCTGGTCGGAGAGGCGGCTTCCCACCGAGCTGCTGCTTCGCCCCCCCTCCTCACGGCCTACCATCGGACTGGAGCGGCCTTTCCTGTCGGGACCGGCCGGGACTGCAGCTTTGGCGGCGGCGCAGCGCAGGGACACCATCACGGAGCGGGAGATGCCTTACCTTGGTCGCCGTGCGGTGGGCTCCGGAGTGCTGTGGCCGCCGACTTCAACATCCGAGGAGCTGTGGCAGCGGGCGTCCGGCCGCGGGCGGCGCTGGATTTAAAACACCGCAGAGCCTGGGATCCAAGATCGCCAGAGTCGGAGCTCCAGCCAGCGCGGCCTGAGGACTACGGGTGCCGCAGTCTCCGGGGAGGAAGCGGCCGCTCCAGACATTTCCAACCCACTGAGGAGTGTTCACCCGACGCCGGAGTTCCAGCTTTCCGGCAAGAGGGCCTGAAAACATCGGACTGGCTGCGGAGGCCACAATAGGCCCGACTATGGGTGAACGGGGGATGGGACTGGACTTTGCTGCCTTCCCCCACAGTGGGAACCATTGTGGGTGAATGTTTTTATGTTTATAGTTAAATTCTTTAATGTTGTGTCTTATCTTTATTCGTGGTGCTGCATTGGCAAGTCAAATTTCACTACACCATTTGGTGTATGATAATAAATGTCCTTTGTTGTCCTTTGCACTTGAGTGTGACTCGATTGGATTTATGCACGGTACGTCAGATCTGATTGGATATCAGTGCAAAAAATAGATCTTAACTGTACCCCGGTACACGACGATAATAAACCTAGACCTGAATTGAAAAAAGCACCAACCAGTGCCATAGCAACATGAGTGATAAGAGCAGATGTCTACTCCACCATTCAATCATGCCCGATCTATCTTTCCCTCTTATCCCCATTCTCCTGCCTTCGCCCCATAACCCATGACACAAGTACTAATAAGGAATCTATCAATCTCCGCCATATAAATATCCATTGACTTGGCCTCCTGCAGCCTTGTGTGGCAATGAATCCTACAGATTCACCACCCTCTGACTTAAAGAAATGTCTCTTCTTCTCATTCCAACAAGAACCTTTGATGCACGAGCAAAACCGCCATCTTCAGGTTCCCCTTTAAGTCACGCACCATCTTTCTTTGGAAACATAGCAGCACTGCTTCCTCTTCTCTTGAGTTGAATTCTGAAACTCCATGGTCACCAGCATTGGCCGAACATCTTCTACGGACATACCGCAGCAGTTCTAGTAAGCGGCTCACCGCTATTCCCTGAAAGGCAGTTAGGAATGAGCAATAAATAAGATTAGGCAACAATCAAGAAACTCAAGAACATAGGTTTAAGGTGGGGGGGGGGGGGAAGATTTAATAGGAACCTGAGGGATAACTGGGGGAACCTGAGGGTTCCTGAGATTTAATAGGGACCTGAGGGAAACTTAGGGCAGCCACTGTTGCCATACAGCGCTTGCAGCACCAAAGACCCGGGTTGGATCCCGACTACGGGTGCTGTCTGTACGGAGTTTGTACGTTCTCCCCGTGACCGCGTGGGTTTTCTCCGAGATCTTCGGTTTCCTCCCACACTCCAAAGACATACAGGTTTGTAGGTTAATTGGCTGGTGTATGTGTAAATTGTCCCTAGTGTGTGTAGGATAGTGTTAATGTGCGGGGATTGCCGGTCAGTGCGGACTCGGTGGGCTGAACGGCCTGTTTCCGTGCTGTATCTCTAAACTAAACTAAACTAAAACTAAACTGGATGTATAGTTGGGTGTATGGAATTTCCCTCCTGGGATAAAGAAAGTTCTATCTTATCGTTTCGTATAAGTAATTAAAATCAGTGACACCCATACCACCCTGGAAATCACTGGACAAACTCCCCATTTTGCTTCCCACCTGCTCCACTGCTACTATGCTTCATGCATCCTGCCCGGCGAAATAGTTTTCAAGTACCGAGATCAACAAGCATTTTATAGGAAAGATGTTGTCAAGCTGGAAAGATGATTTACGAGGATGTTGCCAGGACTCGAGGGGCTGAACTACAGGGAGAGGTTAAGCAGGCTAGGGTAGTCTTTGGAGCGCAGAAGGATGAGGAGTGATCTTATAAAAAGTGTACAAAACCACGAGAGGAATACATTGGGTAAATACACAAAGTCTCTTGCCCAGAGTAGGGGAATCAGAGGACAAAGGTTTAAGATGAGGGGGGAAAGATTTAATAGGAATCTGAGGGATAACTTTTTCATACAGAGGATGGTGGGTGTATGGAACGAGCTGCCAGAGGAGGTCGTTGAGGCAGGTAATATCGTAACATTTAAGAAACATTTGGACAGGCACACGGGTAGGATAGGTTTAGAGGGATATGGGCCAAACACAGGCAGATGGGACTAGTGTAGATGGGGCATGTTGGTCGATTTGGGCAAGTTGGGCGACGGGCCTGTTTTCCACAGCCTGCTCAACCTCTCCCTGTAGCTCAGGCCCTCGAGTCCTGGCAACATCCTCAAAAATCTTTATTTATGTACACTTTCCAGCTTGACAACATCTTTCCTGCAACAGGATAACCAATGCAGTAAATGTGGCCTCACCAATGTCTTGCTGTTTGTCTCCCTCCTCTAGTCTGCTGCGGCTTGAGACTGGTGATGTTCTTTTCAGATGTTTCCTGGCAGGCCTTATCCACCTTATTGCAGATAAATGCAATGTTACATTCATAGACATCTGCTGCTGTCTGGTCTGGGCCTCAATTCCCTCAGACTCTTGGTCTGCATGCTTCTCTCCCTCCCACTCTGGCCACTCTATTCAGTTTTCCAAGTCTGCACCTTGCAGTGTTCCTGATGCTTTGAACTATTCTATTATTGTTTCTTATAAACCCAAAATTATTTGATGCTGATGCTGCACTCATCATTTCTACCAACACTTGATCTGTCTAGGTAGCAATAACTTAAATGATGGATTCATCATCATTCATCATCGTTGAAAACATTAGCGACGCAGTGGTGCTGGTTTCCGACGGGAACGGTGACGGCTGCACCACATATCTCTGTCCTCCAGTTCCTGCGGACTTCCGCCGCTGGAAGTATAGGATTTTGGTGTGTGTGCTTTATCATCATTCCTTACAATGCTGTGTACGACAGTGGTCGCAACTTCTACTGAAGTCGTGGATGGCCGTTGGCTCACTAGCTCATCCGCCTTTTGACAGGTCTTGTTTTTGCTCCTGCTGGGATTCCACACCCACCTCCTCACCTGGCAAACCAGGTGGGGGAGACGGTTTAGTCGCCGACTATCTGACCATGGAGCAGGTAGCATGGGATTACATGGTACCCGTGGCCGGGAGACTAAATAATGGAACCGCCTCAAATAAGGGAGCTGGCTGACTGGATAGAGAACTGACTTCATGGAAGGAAGCAGAGTTTAGTTTAGTTTAGAGATAGAGCGCGGAAACAGCCCTTCAGCCCACCGAGTCGATGCCAACCAGCGATTACTGCACATTAACACTACCCTACACACACTAGGTCAAGTTTACATTTATACATTTATATCAAGTCAATTAACCTACAAACCTCTATGTCTTTGGAGTGTGCGAGGAACCAAAGATCTCGGAGAAACCCAGTTTGGGCAAATGGGTTGAGGAAAGGTTAATGGAGTTTAATGCAGATAAATGCAATGTTACTTTCATAGACATCTGCTCTATATATGAATCTTCTTATCGAGTCCACATCACAAGATTAGAAATTGTCCAGCCAGAGCTGAACACACTTCTCGGCATCTGCATACAATGGCGTCTTGTGCTTCTTGCGCTTGTGGTGATTCTTGTGCGTAGTGGTGAAAAGATTGGTGGAAATAGGGCCGCGACGTGAACACTCTATATGAATGATTATATGGAGAGCAAAGATGGCCTGAGGAATATAGCCTGTTTCTATGCTGTGACTTTACTGGGACATTAAGGGTGACATTTGCCATTGCAACAAACTGTTTCAAACAGATGAGATCAAAGGATCATAGAATTATTTATGGCACAAATCCTGTCGATGCTGGTGGAGCAATCCTATCAGTCCCATTCCCTGGTCCTTTCTTCTTTCTCTTGCAAATTACTCTCAATCCAAATGCATATCAAATTCCTTCCTGAAGACATTGATTTATTCTGTCTCGCAGGGAGTGAATATCAGGTCCTAACTGGTCATCATGAAAATGCTTCTCCTCATATTTCCCTCACGTATCACTCGGCCAAAGCTATATTTCACTCATGTATCTCTTGGCCAAAGCTTCAATATTGCTCCTTCTTAGTTTAGTGTAGAGGTACAGCGCAAAAACAGGCCCTTCGGCCCAGCTAGTCCGCACCAACCAGCGATCCCTGCACACTAACCACTAACACTATCCTACAACACACTAGGGACAATTTACATTTTAAACCAAGCCAATTTATCTACAAATCTGTAGTCTTTGGAGTGTGGGGAGGAAACTGAAGATCTCGGAGAAAACCCACACGGTCACGGGGAGAACGTACAAATTCCGTACAGACAGCACCCGTAGTCGGGATCGAACCCGGGTCTCTGGCAATGTAAGCGCTGTTAGACAGCAACTCTACTGCTGCGTCACCATGCTGCCCTTCTTCTACCTACCCTATCTAAAGCAGAATCGTGCAGTTGCAATTTTATCGTGCTCCAGGGCTCCTTTTTCAAAGAAACAGTAGAAGATAATGTCAAGCCTCTCTGTAACCTCCACCGCTTGCCAGTATGACCATCCAGATTGAAGCCCAACTATGTTTTGCTTTGGTAGCTTACAACCCAGCGGTATGAACATTGAATTCTCTAATTTTAGGTTACTTCTACTGACACTCCCCTACCCCTTGCCCATTCCTTAGCTTCCTCTAGTCGCTTTAACAGATCCACAGTTCTCCACGTTGTTTCCCTCTTGAGATTACACCTTCACTGGCCAACAATGGGTTTACCAGGCACTGCCCTGCCTGAGGTAGACAAAAATGCTGGAGAAACTCAGCAGGTGAGGCAGCATCTATGAAGCAACGTTTTGGGTCGAAACCCTTCTTCTTCTGCCCTGCCTGAGGTCCTTTGTGCCTCGCCTGATTTATCCGGGCCTTTTCTTGCTTCCATCTCTTCACACCTCACCCCCCTCCCCCTATTTTCAGTCTGGGGCAGAGTCCTGGCCCTGAATGTCACCTATCCTTTTTTATGCTGCCTGAACCGCTGAGTTACTCCAACACCTTGTGTCTATCTTTAGTCCAGGTGAATTGTTTACTTTTAGTAGAGTTAGTCTTTTTTTTATTGTTTGGGGAGGAACTGCAGATGCTGGCTTAAACCGAAGACGGACCCAAAATGCTGGAGTAACTCAGCGGAACAGGCAGCATCTTTGGAGAGAAGGAATGGATGACGTTGCGGGTCAAGAGTAGAAGTGTCTCGACCCGAAACGTCACCCATTCTTTCTCTCCAGAGATGCTGCCTGTCCGGTGAGTTACTCAGCATTTTGGGTCCATCTTTAGTTAGTCTTTTTTATACTTCTTTTCAAATTTCACATTTTTTTATCTTAAGTATAAACTCCTCCGACTAAGCTTTTGACAGCGTCCTCTTCCATGAAACAATACAGCATATGTATTTGGTATTCGAGACGTGGCTTCTCCCTCGATGCAGAGATCACCTTCTTTAACCCAGTTTTCAACCCAACTTTCATATTTGGAGTATCACCCTGCAGTCCGTTTGTATTATTTCTTTTTGTCCTTTTTTGGTCTTGTTAGGGGTATGTTTTTTGTTTATTTTTTGTGTATATGTGGGGGGTGGGGGAATCTTTTTAAAATCTCTTCCTTGAATGGGGACGCGAACTTTTCCTTGTCGTGTCTCCGTTTTCGCTGGGGCCTAACATCGTGGAGCTGGCGGCCTCCGACTGGAATCAATCTGATGGCTCCGGTCGCAGAGCCTGCGGATTTACCATCATGGAGCTGCTGACTTCGGAGGCTGTGGTGGCGCTGTGGCTGCGACCCGACTTCGGAGCTTCGGAGGCTTCGGCCGCGGGCCCTGTGGACGTTAACATCGGGAGCTCGCAGGTCCCTGGTAGGAGACCGATTTCGGGAGCTCCTGCAACGGCAACTTCACCCGCCCTGAATCGCGGGGGTTTGAATCGGCCCATCGCAGGCTTTTCATCGCCCGGCGCGGCTTAATCGGCCGCGGGACTTACCATCGCCCACCGGGGGCTTTAACATCAAGAGCCTCGATCACCTCGACACAGCAGTTTGACTGCCTGACCGCGGGAGAAGAACAGGGAAGAGATAAGACTTTTGCCTTCCATCACAGTGAGGAGGTGTTTGGAGATTCACTGTGATGGATGTTTGCGTGAAACTGTGTTAATTGTGTGGGGGGTTTTTGCTGTTATGACTGCATGGAACAAAATTTCGTTCAAACCTTTGTTTGTTTGAATGACAATAAAAGGCATTCTATTCTATTCTATTCTATTCTATATAGTCAGAGGGTCATACAGCATGGAAGCAGGACCTTCGACTCAACTTGCCCACGCCAACCAACATGCCCCATCTACACTTGTCCTACCTGCCCGTTCTTGCCCATTACCTTCTAAACTGATCCTATCCATGTACCTGTTCAACTGTTTCTTAAATGTTATGATAGTGCCTACCGCAACTACCTCCTCCAGCAGCTTATTTCCATATACCCACCATCGACTTCCTCACCCACAGACCACAGTCTGTTCGAATTGGCAGAAACACTCCATTCTCAGTGATAATTGTATGGGAGCACCTCAAGGCTGCGTGCTCAGCCCCCTGCTCTACTCATTCTATACCCATGACTGTGTAGCCGGAGATTGTACGAACTCCATCATCAAGTTCGCTGACGACACCACTGTTGTCGGACGAATCACAGATGGGAATGAGTCAGAGTATAGAAGTGAGATCGACCGACTGACCAAATGTTGCCAGCACAACAACCTGGCTCTCAATATCAGTAAGACCAAGGAACTGATTGTGGACTTTAGTATGGGAAGGATACTGTTCACATCAATGGACAGTAGTGGAGAGGGTAAATAACTTCTAATTCCTGGGGGTGCATATCTCCAATGCTCTTTCCTGGTCCCAGGACACCGATGCAATTCTAAAGAAGGCACATCAGCGACTCTACTTCCTCAGAAGATTGCGGAGATTCGGCATGTCGAAGAGTATTCTCCTAAACTTCTACAGGTGCACGGTAGAGAGCATTCTGACTGGTTGCACCGTGGCCTGGTTCGGCAACTTGAACGTCCAGGAGCGAAAAAGACTACAAAACGTTGTGCCCACTGCCCAGTCCATCACCGGCTTTGACCTCCCCACCACAGAAGGGATCTATCGCAGTCACTGCCTCAAAAAGGCAGCCAAAAACATTAAGGACCCACACCATCCTGGCCACACACTCATTTCACTATTGCCATCAGGAAGAAGGTACAGGAGCCTGAAAACTATAACGTCCAGGTTCAGGAACAGCTTCTTCCCTACAGCCATCAGGCTATTAAACACAACAATGAATAAGCTCTGAGCTTTGAACTGCAAAAGACAATATTATTATTGCACTATATTTGTTATTTATTGAACTTTTTCTTTTTTTTCTCTTCCCCCGTTATGTACAATGTTTACATATTCACATATTCTGTTGTGCTGCAGCAAGTAAGAATTTCATTGTCCCATCCGGGACATATGACAATAAAACACTCTTGACTCTTGACTTGGCTCCTTTGTGTGAAAAAGGGGTAAAAGGCCTGTGCACTTACTCAATCTATTGCTCTCGTGATCTTGTACATCTTTATAAGATCACCCCTTATCCTCCTGCACTCCAAGGAATAAAGTCCTAGCCTGCTCAACCTCTCTCTATATCTCAGGCCAACTAAACTGTCAATTGGTTGGAAGGGAATAATTCTGAAGCACTCATTAAACCATTAACAGTGGAAAGCTACTTGGAAACCACTCTTGTTAAACTCACATTAATTTAGTTCTCTCTCATACAAATGTTTTTGATAATGTCCAGAAGGGTGCAAAGACAAATCAGTGTCAATTAGCATTTGCTCATGGGCTCCTTGATTAGCAAAGACTTGATTGTAAAATACTTTGTTATCAAATACCCCATGATCTTGTTTTCTCTTCTCCAGATATGCAACCAAATGAGGTGTTTACCCTCTCCCATTCTGGTCCTCTTAAGCATTGCTGAAAGCTGGTTCTTCAGCTGCCAAAATATAAAGCTCTGGAATTCACTTCCAAAAGGGTTTCTACCCCATTACCTTGTGGGCAGCATGGTGGCGCAGTGGTAGAGTCGCTGTTTTACAGCGCCCATGTTCGATCATGAAGGGTGCTGTCTGTACGGAGTTTGTACGTTCTTCCCGTGACCTGCGTGGGTTTTCTCCAGGTGCTTTGGTTTCCTCCCGCACTCTAAAGACGTACATGTTTGTAGGTTAATTAGCTTGGTACAATTGAAAATTGTCCCTGGATTGTGTAGGATAGTGTTAGTGTGTGGGGATCGCTGGTCGGCGTGGACTTGGTGGGCTGGCCTGTTTCTGTGCTGTATCTCTAAACTAAACTATATCTTGGGTATGTTGTTGTTTTCAAATCCTACACTTATAATCAAATCCTTCACCACATATTCAAATTTCATATGGCTCAAATGCAAACTATCTTTGATAAACATCATGCTAAGAGCATATCAACCAGTCTGAAGAAGGGTCTCGACCCGAAATGTCGCCTAGTCCTTCTCTCCATAGATGCTGCCTCACCCGCTGATTTCCTCCAGCATTTTCGTCTACCTTTAGCATTTAACATGTTAGTTCAAAATATATTGTTCTTGCAAATAAAGAGAATGATTGGTGCCCTGTTCCAAGCATCCAAGAAATGTGAAGAATTGGATATATGAGTGCAACATAATGCAAGCTTATAGAGTCATACAGTCATAGAGTGATACAGTGTGGAAACAGGCCCTTCGGCCCAACTTGCCAACACCGGCCAATATGTCCCAGCTATACTAGTCTCACCTGCCTGCGTTTGGTTCATATCCTTCCAAACCTGTCCTATCCATGTATCGGTCGAACTGTTTCTTAAATGTTGGGATAGTCCCTGCCTCAACTACCTCCTCTGGCAGCTTGTTCCATACACCATAATGGTATTTTTAAAGATATGGCTTTTCTCACAGTAATGCCCTAAATCAAAATGGGAAGAAAAGCTCCTACGTTGCTCGAGAACCATTTCAGACATCGAAGCTAACAATCTAGGGTCCATGCTGTGTTTGAAAGTTCAAACTAGGCGTTCAAAATCTACTGCTGTGTTCATTCATGTTTTGTCATTTTATGAATGGATGAACAGTGGAGCAGCGGTAGGGTTGCTGCCATACAGCGCCAGACACCCGGGTTCGATCCCGTCTACGGGTGCTGTCCGTACGGAGTTATTACATTATCCCCATGACCTACGTGGGTTTTCTCCGAGATCTTTGGTTTCTTCTCACACTCCAAAGATGTACAGGTTTGCAGGTTAAATGGCTTGGTATGGACGTAAATTGTCCCTAGTGTGTGTAGGATGGTGTTAGCGTGCGGGGATCGCTGGTCGGTGCGGACTCGATGGGCAGAAGGGCCTGTTTCCACGCTGTATCTCTAAACTAAACTAAACTAAACACCCTTAAAGTATTACTGTGTCCCAATAAGGTGACATTGGTAGAGAAGTGAATTGTACTGCACGTCATTATTTTCTATGTATTTTTTCATTATTATGCTTGACAATATAAAGGACCATCCTGACTGATATCGTACATTTTAGCCTGATTTACTTTAGTCTGAATTCATTTTACTCAATAGAATCTCGAAATGACTCCTAACTCCACAGATCATAAAGTTTGGAAATAAAATATTTAGAAATGACTAAAAATATTTATTATTTCATCACTCAACATGTATGCTCACTTCCAAATGAATGTAAGCATTAAAAACCTTCTGCTGTTGTGTTTCTTCTGAACCCAGTGAAGCGTAATCTTGAGGCAAAGTGACTTGTTTCCCTGGCAGAGTTTCTTCACTGCTGCACATGAAGAATGACTAACTACACAAGGTGCCAGAGATCTGCTGCCTTACATCACTTATGAGTGATGCCATTTTTAGGAGAGATACATTTCACAAGTGATAGGAGCAGAATTAGGCCAATCGGCCCATCAGAGATTCACCACTAAAGAAATTCCTCTTCATCTCTTTCCTGAAAGTCTGTCCTTTTATTCTTTTATTCTGAGGCTATGGCCTCTGGTCATAGACTCTCCCACTAGTGGAAACACCCCCCCCCCCCCATATCCACTCTATCCAGGCCTGTCATTATTTGGTAAGTTTCAATGAGGTCCCCCCTCACCCTTCTAAACTCCAGCGAGTACAGGTCCAAGGCCGTCAAACGCTCATCACATGTAAACCTAATCACTCCTAGGATCTTTCTTGTAAGCCTCCTCTGGACCCTCTCCAGTGCCAGCACATCCTTCCTCAGATAAGGTGCCCAAAATTGCTCACAATACTCCAAATGTGGTCTGACCAGCAACTTATAAAGCCTCAGCATTACATCCCTGTATATCACACTTCCGCACATATCTTACTGAACTTAAAGCTTTTCACATCCAATTAATTATTTGAAGATATTGAGCTGGGTAAAATTCCAGGGCCTGACCAAATGCATTCTCGAACCATATGGGAAGTTAGTGGTGGCCTTTGCAGAGATATTTCATCATCTTTGGCCACAGGTGAAGTTCCAGAAAAACTGGAGGGTGGCTAATGTTGTACCGTTATTTAAGAAGGGCAGCGACTACCACCAAGTCAACCACCAAATGTGCACGTCATTGGGGAGACCACACTTGGAATAACCTATATGCATTTCTGGTTGCCCAGCTGTAGGAAGGATATCATTAAGTTATAATGGGTACAAAATAGTTTCACCAGGATGGTACCTGGGCTTGTGGGTTTGAGTGATAGGCAGAGGTTGGATAGGCTGGGACTTTTTGCTTTAGAGTGTAGAAGACTTAGGGGTGACCTTATTGAGGTGTACAAAATCGTTGGGGCATGGATGAAGTGAATCTTCACTTCTTTTCCCAGGGTGGAGGATTCTAAACCTGGGCTTAAGGTGAAAGGAAAGAGATTTAAGATGGATTTAAGAAGGACCTCAGGAGCAATGTTTTCACTCAGAGGGTACTCTGTATGTGGAATGAGCTACCAGAGGATGCTGTAGAAGCAGATACAACTATGATTTTTAACAGGCATTTGGACAAGGGGAGGGTTAGACGGCTATAAGGCAAATGGGACTAGATCAAATGATGAGTCTCCGTGTCCAGACTCTTATTGATCCAAATCTCTTTGGTATACCATTGACGCCTATGCTTTGGTGTCCTGGGCACTAGATTAAACACCTCCAACATTTCTCCTCCACTTACCTAGCATTAACATCCTCCTTAAAAACCATTCCTTAGACATTCTTTTTTTCACTTTCCTCATATTTCTTTCGTGAGTTTTGTCATAGAGTCATAGAGAGTCATGGAGTGATACAGTGTGAAAAACGGCCCTTTGGCTGAACTTGCCCACACTGGCCAACATGTAAAGTAAAGTAAAGTACATTTATTTATATAGCACTTTTTAATCAATTTCAATCAAAGAATCCAAAGTGCTTTACAGAGAAAATTATCCATATAAATAATAAAAAGAGGTAGAAAAAAAATGAGACAACACACTATAAGAGATTCAACATGAACATCCCCCCAACAGCAGAATCTACACTCTCCACTGTGAGGGAAGGCACTAAAATGTCCAGTCCTCCTCCTCCTCCTCCTAGTCCACCCGAGGTCGGGGCCAGTTTGAGGCCACCGCAGCCAGTCGCCGCAACGGCAGCCCGATGATTATAGGCCCACCCGCCGGGAAGCTGGAACACCGGCATCGGGTGGAAAAGTCCTCAGCGGCCTTGAAGTGTCTGGAGCGGCTGCTCCTTCCCCGGAGACTGCGACGCCAGTGGACCTCAGGCCGCGCCGGTTGGAGCTTCGACTCCGCGGTGTTTTTGATCCAGCGCCACCCGCCCGCGGCGGGATGCCCTCAAACCGCAGACCGCAGACCGCAGACCACAGACCGCGGCTGCTCGATGTTGGTGGTCGGCTGTCACAGCACTCCGGAGCGGTGACCCGGCTAGTGTGTCCCAGCTATATTAGTCCCACCTGCCTGCGTTTGGCCCATATTCCACCAAACCTTTCCTATCCATGTACCTGTCTAACTGTTTCTTAAATGTTGGGATACTCCCTGCCTCAACTACCTCCTCTGGCAGCTTGTTCCATACACCCACCACCCTCTGTGTGAAAAAGTTACCCTTCAGATTCCTATAAAATCTTTTCACCTTCACCTTAAACCTATGTCGTCTGGTCCTCGATTCCCCCCACTCTGAGCAAGAGATTCTGTGCATTTACCCGATTTATTCCTCTCATTCCTACCATTTCAATGTTTGTTGTTGGAAGGCCGACAAGAGCGTTAGGGGGAAGAAATTGCCATCGGTAGCGATTTAAAATAAGCCGGGAGTAAATCGATGACTCCCAGACCCAGTTAAAACAAACTCCTTTCAATTTCTTCTTGAACTGCGGGTGAAAATTTCAATCTCTGAACGCTCCCTATCTTCCCTTAGTGCAAGTGAACTATTCCGGACAGAAACTCTGCAAGTTGTTGCATGCCTGTGTACGTCAATCTTCTTCTAGCATTGTCTGAGCCAAAATGTCTTTCCTCTCACTCGTATCGTGCGGGCCCCATAAGTGCTTCTTTGGTTCCATTTCTTCATCTATATTATTGCTGTTTGCAGCTTTAAGATAATAGTACCCTGAAGTCTGAAGAAGGGTCTCGACCCAAAACGTCACCCATTCCTTCTCTCCAGAGATGCTGCCTGTCCCACTGAGTTACTCCAGCATTTTGTGTCTACCTTCGATTTAAACCGGCATCTGCAGTTCTTTCCTACACATAAAAGTATCCACTTCTCTTTCAGGTTCAGAGAATGGAACCACGGTATGGAAATTGGCAATTTTATTACCTCGAGGATTTGTTTGCGTAAAATTATACTGCCTGTGGAGTAAATTGTGCTCCACGCAGCAAATATAAAAATTGTAGGATTTGTTATAGGCGCCCATGAAAATCACTTCCCTCTGTGGCAACGTGGAACAACTATAATGTTTCCTGTTGGGAAGCAAAGACTATAAATCCATACTTTTAAACAAGAATTCAGAAGTCTGTGTATGTATGCTGGAACTAGTGTAACCTTTTCATACATTTCCTTATGCATCAGAAACAATTGTAACACTAGCAATCAACTATCGGTCCTAATGGGTGGTTGCATGGCATCTGACATTTTTCCACCACCGACATATATTCAACCTTTAGGGTGGCACGGTGGCGCAGCGCTAGAGCTGCTGTCTTACAGAGCTTACAGCGTCGGAGATCCGGGTTCAATCCCAACTATGGGGAGCTGTCTGTACTGAGTTCGTACGTTCTCCCCGTGACTGTGTGGATTTTCTCCGAGATCTTCCGTTTCCTCCCACACACCAAAGAAGTACAAGTTTGTCGGTTAATTGGCTTGGTATAAATGTATAATCATTCCTAGTCTGTGTAGGATAGTGTTAATATGCGGGGATTGCTGGTCGGTACGGACTCAGTGGGCCGAAGGACCTGTTTTCACACTGTATCTTTAAACTGTAAACACTCTCAAACATTTGTATGATTATGAATGTTTATGATTATATTTATAAAAATGAAGGAAAATTGTTTTTTATGGACTAAACTGTCTGGCATTTCATCCCAATTTTGAAGTGGCAGAGGTAAAACCAATCAGGTTGCACGTAATACTATGACTGTGATAACATAATAGAAGAGAAAATAATCTGATGCCAATTTGATATGATTCAAAATTAATGATAGGCATTGAAGACACTTCCAGATACCGAAAAGTAATCGAATCGCTTGTGACGTTCAATGGTTCAATAGAGCTTTATTTGTCACATATGCAACTGCACACTAAAATTCTTTTTGCATATATTACACATGCAGGCGTCGCCATTTTAGGTGCCATTATTCAAAGTACAAAGTCCGGGCGGCCCGCGTGCTCGATGTACTGGAGCAGGTCCCGCGAACAGATGCCCTTCTCCACTCCTCGCCCTGCATTCTTTGTGTCCCGGTGGTTCCTCCTGCAGCCGACCTTGATGGTGCTGGAGGCATTACCCCGGTTCACCATCCTAACCAAAGATCCTATAGCGGAGCAAGATAGACCACTCCTGCTAAATGCAATGGGCTGACGTGTAGTACGCAGCGGAACGGAACGTGGGCCTTTTTTTCATCCATTTCCGTAACCGGACCCGACCCGATCCGACCCGACTCGCAGTGTAATCAACGTTGCGGGGGAACAGTTTCTGTTAATAAATTTAAATTCTGAAAATGAGAAGATTTTTACCAAATAACTTTTATTTTTACGAGGATGTTTCCGTAACCGGCTTCCGTCTCCGCACTATTATCCTATGGGATATTTGGTGCGGAGACGGAAGCCGGTTACGGAAATGGGGCCTTAAATTACCCATGAATCTGCCCATGACCGTACTACGTCTTTTTCGTCGAGTGGACCATCTTGCTCGCTATAGGATCTTTGCTCCAAACGGCCCTTGCTACTCGCGCCGATATCTCCAGCTCCCTCTCGGTTACTCTGTCCTACGAGCCTTCGGGCAGGTTCCTGATCCCGCCGAACCTTCCGACGTGGGACCATATGGTGCCAATTATAAATACATCTTGTAAAATTGCTCACTAATTTTAAGGAAGAGTACCTCTTTTGGTTGAGAATGAGGAGAAAAGGGAACTTCTCACAGGCTTGTATAAATATTATTGCTGATATAGCTCAGAATGATTTAAAACTGGAAACAGTTGTAAACAAGCATAATGTGCGATTAGCTGTATAAACAATCAAATTAATTGTTTTAAGGAATGCAAACAGAAGCCATGAAGCACAGAACCAACAATTCTGTTGCTAAAGCAATTACAAATCACACCTCTTCTTCTTTTGAGAAAGTCGGCATCATGATCCAAGGAATTATATGCCAGTTAGGTTTGTAATAGGAACAAAAATGGCATCTATTAAGAAAGAGGCAGTTCAACCAAATATACCCAGAAATATTGTTTATTCCAACATACATTATACTTTACAAATGTAATTGCAATTCTTGGAAAATGCTGCAAAATTGATGTTTCTACAAGCTATATTATATAATAGTTACAGATCATAGAATATAGAACTTAGAAAATGCACAGCAAAGGACCAAGACCTTTGGTCCACAATGGCCATGCTGAACATGAAGCCAAGATAAATTAATCTCATCTGCCTACACGTGAACCCTTTCCCTGCATTTCCTGCATATCCATGTGCCTCTTAAAATGCCACTATTTTGTCTGCAACCACCACTACAACCCCTGACACTAATCAATGGTTTAAAATGGTTTCATGGTGCTTCATTTGTCACATGTGCAACTGCACAGTGAAATTCTTTTTGCATATTTACACATGCAGACCCTGCCATGTTTTGGTACCATTTCCAAAGTCTACAGTCCGGCCCACCTCCACACTCGGTCTACTGGAGTAGTTCCCGATCCAGGCTCTTCCTCCGTCGCCTACGACTGGATTGGCCTGCGAACCGATGTCCCTCTCCTCTCCTCGTCCGGCCATCTTTGTGTCCCGGGGGCGCCTCCTGCAGCCGGCTTTGAAGGCGCTGGAGGCATTACCCGGGTTCACCCTCCTACCGGCCCTTGCTCCTCGGGGTCCACGGTCCACTGAGCCTTCAGGTCTTCCAGGCAGGCACCTCAGCCGCGGCACCTCGAGAAGGCTTCTGCCGCACAGCACCTCGGGAAGGCCTTGATCAGTTACTGAACTTCTAATTGGAGATTGTTAGCTCAGATCAATCCCAATTTGCAAAACAGCAATCCAATTTGCCGTTCACCATATGGAAAAAACTAACGAGGATGCATTCATAAACTGAGTCTGGATATACATTGAAGAAAAGATAAAATGGGGTTATAATGATATCATAACTAATGGATGCATCCAGCCATGTTTGACACCTGGAATAAAGTCTTTCTGAATTTATAATTACAATAGCCAACGAGAAACTAAAAGTGAAATCTGTGCATTTACATTCACGATCAGCCATGATCACAGTGAATGGCGGTGCTGGCTCGAAGGGCCGGATAGCCTACTCCTGCACCTATTGTCTATTGTCAATTATTGTCTATTGTCTATTGTTTATTGATCAAGTTTTGAAAGGAGTGGAGTGCATATCTAGTTTAAATTAGTGTGAAGTGCTGACAGTTGAGAAAAGTTTATCCATGTGGTGGTAATTATAGAAACATAGAAACATAGAAAATAGGTGCAGGAGTAGGCCATTTGGCCCTTCGAGCCAGCACCGCCATTCAATATGATCATGGCTGATCATCCAGAATCAGTACCCAGTTCCTGGTTTTTCCCCATATCCCTTGATTCCGTTAACCCGAAGAGCTAAATCTAACTACCTCTTCTGTTGAATATTCCAGAAAAATCATGTATTGCTATTTTATTCTACACATCCTTACTGAGGTTCAATGCACCAGTTCAGGGTCATAATTATAACATGTGCACCCCTCTTGAATTGGCTTAAGTCTGAAAATGAACAAGCCAAACCACTGCTTGGCCGCTGACTGCTGGTTGAAATCATAGCCTAGGGTAAAAAATCAACAAAATCCCTATGGAAATTATAGAGCATTAATTTAGATGTTAATAGTTCATCAAGAGTGCATATACATAGAATCATAGTCATTGGTTTGTATGGTATGGAAGTTTATTTCTCACGTACAGAAGTACAGTGAAATTCATTTTTGTACACTGTTCAGTACAAATATCACTATACATAAGCACTTAGATACATATCAGATAAGCATCTCAGATACAGTACAATTGTGCAGCAGTGGTACACTAATACAGTATACAGCGTCGCCAGTTTGGCGCCCTTTTCCAGTCCCAGTTGTTGTAAGTGCAGGGATCTTAACCTGACCATGAAGGCCCGTTGTCATGGCGACGTTGCAGGGTCAGCCTGGCCAAGCGTAGCCGTGGTGTCCTCCGTAACTGATCCGCCACTGTAGGCCGTACCCTGTTCATGTGACAGCATTGAAATGGGCCCTTCGGCCCAACTCTTCCATGCTGACCCTGATGCTCATTACTCTGATCCCATTTGCCCTCATTAGGCCTCATAAGACCACTATCCATCTTCTGTCCTAATACTTGTCCAAATGCCTTTTAAACATGGTAAATATTGTAATTGTACCTGCCTTTATCACATCTTCTGGCAGCTTCTTTGATATAACCAACACGCTATGTGTGAAAGATTTTGCTCGAAGATATCTTTTGAATTTCTTGCTCTCATCTTACA
Organism: Malacoraja senta; assembly: GCA_038087875.1. Taxonomy (NCBI): domain Eukaryota; kingdom Metazoa; phylum Chordata; class Chondrichthyes; order Rajiformes; family Rajidae; genus Malacoraja; species Malacoraja senta. The sequence goes on along the minus strand of CM075983.1, from coordinate 10,820,627 downwards.
GCTATACCCTCTAGTTTATGACTCTCCTATCCTGGGAAAACGAGTCTGACAATTTGCTCTATCAATGGCCCGCACAATTTTATAAGATCACATCTTACATGTAACTGGAAGTTTGATATGCCATGCAAACACTTTCAATAGATGTTAGGGTGAAATGCCTTTAATGTTGAGGAATTGTTGTTAACGAGATCATAAATATTGCCAGCATTTATCCAGAAATGTCAAAATCCTTTTCATGTTCTCTGTTGATGAGGATATATAAGATGACCTTGATGGTTGTGTCTTGTTTCTGTCTTTACTGAAAAAGCATAGAAATTTGACAAGAATAACACCCATTTAAATAGTTTGGCAATCCTTAGAGCATACAGCAGATGCTGCAAAACGGAAATAGAAACAGAACATGCTGGAAATACTCCACAAGGCAGCATCGTCAGTAATGTTTCAGGTCAGCGACCTTTCACTATAACCTTTCCAATTGATTTCTAAAAACAGCAGAGTGGTACAGCTGGTAGAGCTGCTGCCTCACAGCATCAGGTGAGGGAGGAAAGATTTAATGGGACCTGAGGGGTAACTTTTTTACACAAAGGGTGGTGGGTGTATGGAACAAACTACCGGAGGAGGTGGCTGAGGCACGTACTATCGCAATGTTGAAGAAACATTTACACAGGTACATGGATAGGATAGGTTTAGAGGATATGGGCCAAATGCAGGCAGGTGGGAGTAGTGCAGATGGGACATGTTGGTTGGTGTGGGCAAGTTGGGCCAAAGGGCTTGTATTCACGCTGTGTGACTATGACTCCCTATCAGAGATGCTGGTTCGATCCTGACCTCGGGTGCTGGTTCGATCCTGACCTCGGGTGCTGTCTGTGTGGAGTTAGCATGCTCTCCTTCTGACAGCATGGGTTTTTCCCAGATGCTTCAGTGTCCTCCCACATCCCAAAGACGTGGGGGGTTTGTAGGTTAATTGGCCTGTGTTTAAAACAATGCTTCTAGTGTGTAGGAAGAGGAAGTGAAAGCAGGATAACGTAGAACGAATGTGAACGGGTGATCGATGGTCGCCCTGGACTCAGTGAGCAGAAGGGCCTGTTTCCATGCTGTATCTCTAAATTAATCAATCAACTTGGAGAAAAAAAGAGAAAAAACTGACTGAAAGGTGCAGAGAAAGTGGAGCCAAGGATCAAGAACACATTTTGGTTGGTTGTCGCCAAGTAGATGATAATGGGAGGCATGTAGGAAGGAATTGCAGATGCTGGTTTATACCGAAGACAGACACAAAATGCTGGAGTAACTCAACGGTCAGGCAACAAATCTGGAGAAAAGTAATTAGTGACGTTTCAGGTCGGAACTCTTCTTCAGACACGAAACGTTGCCTATTCCTTTTCTCCAGTAATGCTGCTTGTTCCGCTGATTTACTCTGACATTTTGTGTCTATCTTCAGTTTTAAACCAGCATCTGCAGCTACTTCATACACTTAGAAAAGTACAGCACAGGAACAGGACTTCGCTCCACAATATCTGTGCTGAACGTAATGCCAAGAGAATCTAATCTCCTCGGCCTGCACATGATCAATATCTCTCCATTCCCTACGTATCCATGTGCCTATCTAAAAGCCCCAAACCCACCCCACCCCACCCCACACCACCACCCTTTTTCCACTATGCCTATTCATAGTAGCTGGTGAGCAATGAGGGTTTGCCTGGATTCGGGGGTTGGGGGGGGGGGGGAAGATGGGGGGGGGGGGTAAACAAGGACATTCCTTGTTTACCCCCTTGCTGCAGGACATTCCTTTCTTCCTCCTTCATTGGCATTAGGAAAGAAGCACCCAGGCTCAAACAAATCTACCATCTTCCTGTTATTTGGATCTAAAAACATGTTTGTTTAAAAGTGTAAAATTTATTCATGAGAGATTTTGAAAATGTTGCAAACTTTGCCCAGAATTGAGAAATACAAAACCTGGAGCTAAGATTTATAGCTTTAACAACTCTTAACAATTTTTGTTATATTTAACTTACCCAAGGCGTACCCAAAAGGGGTTTTGTTGGCTAATTGGCCTCTGTAAATTGCCCCTGGTGTGTAGGGAGTGGATGAACAAGTGGGTCGGTGTGGATTCACTTGTTTCTATGCTGTATCTCCAAATTAAATTAATCAAAAAGAAAGGGGAAAAAAAGCATGGGATGTGATGAAGATTCATGTAAGGCAAATGAGTGTCCCATGCCACACATTTGTTTATGCTCAGACTGTTACAAACCTCCAGGCACAATATGGAATAAAGCTTGTGTAGGAAGGAACTGCAGATGCTAGTTTAAACCGAAGATAGAAACAAAATGCTGGAGTAATTCAGCGGGACAGGCAGCATCTCTGAAGAGAAGGAATGGGTGACGTTTTAGGTCGAGACTTTGGGTCGATGGTCTGAAGAAGGGTCTCGACCCGAAACGTCACCCATTCCTTCTCTCCAGAGATGCTGTCTGTTCGTACTCCAGCATTTTGTGTCTGTATATGGAGTTAAACTTGCTGCCTTTGCATGCAAGCAAGTCTGGTTGGTCCACTAACACTGTAACTACCTAATACACCCTATTCAGTGCTAAGGACTTATTACAGTGACAGCTTATTCCCATGATAGAAATAGGAGTAGGGCGAGACAATATAATATTGCGTATGATGAAGACGATTTTGAATGTTAGAATCTAAGTGTGGAGGAGTTGTCATCTTTAGTGTCTAAAACCTGTCAACCCATCAGAAATGGGTGTCAGCTTAACGGGTCCATTGGAAATCTTTCTCCATGGCCACTCCATTTTACTTTGAAAAGTTCAGTGGTTGAATATGTCATTTTTTACAAGATGTGAAAGTAGTTTGGGACAATTGTTAGTGGAGCCTCTGACTGGTGTCATTTGAAACAGTGATGATTTTTCTCCCAAAGGGCCCGGAAATGTTAGATCGCCCATTATTCTTGTCAAGCTGCAAGTTACCAGGGAATACTTATTTAGTTTTTCACAGTGGTTCACTGTGAAATCACTTGCATCTTTGAACTTGAAAACTTACCAGCCTTGGAGTTACCGGATAGCACCGGATTGTATTGTTTTTAAACAGGTTTATACTTGCCCGTTAAACAAGACCATTCATACCTCATGCCACTGACTCGGCAAGGCCAGCAGCACAATCAAGGGGGAGTCGCAACCCTGGCCACTCCCTCTTCTCCCCTCTCCCATCAGGCAAAAAGTATACGTGTGAAAATGCACACCTCCAGATTCAGGGACAGTTTCTTCCCCGCTGTTATCAGGCAATCAAATCATTCTACCACAACCAGAGAGCAGTCCTGAACTACAATCTACCTCATTGGCAGGCACGTGCTATGATTAATTAGTCAGGGTAGGCAGTGTGGCTTTTAAAAATCTTGAATACAGCGCATGCGCAGATTATTCCCTCCCGGCGAGCTGTCAGTCGGCTTTAAAAAATCTTGGAAACCAGGCATGCGCAGATTGTTCTCTCGACTTTTATCAAGTAATTTGTCTTCAATAGGTCCTATCTCATAATAACGTATTTAAAAACATATGGCTCAAAGAAATTTACTTACCATATTATTTGTACACAAAACCCATTCTTCTCTCTTTGTTTCCTGTTGTACCAAGCTGTTTTAAATGTTCTAATTATTTGTGTTCCTTTGCGCTGTTGAAGTTCTTTAAGTTCCGCCGTTGGTCTGCCATTTTAAATTATTTTGGTCTTTTCCTCGTACGTTTGCTTCGAGAAACTCTTCAGGTAATCACTATCCATCTTTGAAAAACCCGCCAAGAAACTTGTGCATGCGCATGCGCAGTAGGCTGGTGCGCATGCATAGTGATCAGCGCAGCACATGCACGCAGTCCATGGTGTAAAGGCAGAATTGCAGCTGCCTTTACGGACCGTTGCCACTGATGGCTTGAAGCATCGTCGACGGCACCTGAGTAGCACATACTTCCGCATTTTAAATGTACTGCGGATGAAAGGCACGGGAGAATTATGCCTCCCTAAAAGATCGATCTCTTAGGGAAGCATAATTCTCCCGTGCCTTTGCTATTTATGACCATTTTATATATGTTTTATATATATTTTAAATATATAAAATAATGACCATTTTATAATTTTAGTCAGGGTAGGCACTGCCTACCCTGACGCCACGTGCCTGCTCATTGGTGACCCTCGGACTATCCTTGATCGGACTTTGCTGGCTTTACCTTGCACTAAACGTTATTCCCCTATCATATATCTGTTTATGGCCCGATTGTAATCATGTATTGTCTTTCCGCTGACTAGATTTCACGCAACAAAAGCTTTTCACTGTACTTCATTACACGTGACAATAAATGAACTAAACTAAACTAACCTGCCACAATGACTATGTCGTGCACATCATTAAATGTCTTTCTACAATTACAATTACTTTTACTAAAATAAACGTTGGCGAAAATCAAATTAAAATGTCACTGAGTCCCACGTCGCTTGAAATAATCAATGTATTGTCAATTTTCATGAATTTCAGTTAAATTCTTATTTGCATTAATGAATATGCAATCAGAATTAAGCTGTTACGTTTACGAAGGATTGCAAACCTAGATTGATATATTTTTACAAGCACTAAATGAATTTTAATTATGGGTCAGGAAAGGTGTTTTTAATTTCGTAATAATTATAATTAAGAGTTATCAAAGCTTACTCGATGATTCAACTGATTACTGCTACTGGTAGCCATGCCGCACAAAGCAAAGCGTCAATGGCTCGTGCAGGGGGAGCATGGCGGCGCAGCGGTAGAGTTGCTGTCTCACAGCGCCAGAGACGCGGGTTTGATCCCGTCTACGGCTGCTGCCTGTACGGAGTTAGTACGTTTCCCCTCGTGACCTGCGTGGGTTGTCTCCGGGATCTTCAGTTTCCTCCCACACTCCAAAGACGTGCAGGTTTGTAGGTTAATTGGCTTGGTATAAATGCAAATTGTCCCTAGTGTGTGTAGGATAGTGTTGGTGTGCGGGGATCGCTGGTCGGTGCGGACTCGGTGAGCTGAAGGGTCTATTTACGGGCTGTATCTCTAAATTAGACTAGACTAAACTGTGGTAGCTGGTTTAATCCAGGCCTGTGATGCAATTAACTCAACTGGGTGCTGTAGAAGAGCATGAAAACATAGAACATGGAACATAGAACAGTACCACACAGGAACGGGACCTTCGGCCCACATTGTTTGTACCGAACATGATGCCTCGTTAAACTGATCTCATTTGCCTATACATAATCCATATCCCTCTACTACCTGCACTTCCATGTGTCTATCTAAAAGCACTATTGTATCTGCCCTCACCACTACCCCTGGAAATGCACCCACTACTTTCTGTGTAAAATAACTTGCCCCGCACATTTCCATCAAACGTCTTCCTCTCTTCTTTTAGCTGTCCCCTCTAGTGTTGGACATTTCAACCCTGGGGAAAAAAGGTTCTGACTGTCTACCATATCTGTGAACTAAAAGATTCCGACCGTCTATCCTATTGATGCCAAAACGTTTCTTACTGTCTACCCTGTCCATGCTCAGCATCACAGCATCTAAGGTTTCTATTCTTTACGCTAATTCAGTTGAAAATGCAGACTTACTTTGCATTTGGTGAGGAGCAGGTCAGAATGCTTTACACATCAGACACATTGCTCCCATGCAATCATTTACAAAGCTTATCACATGTTTTTGGTGCTGGTGACATCATACCTTAGGATGGAGTCAACCATTTTAGAGGGGAGAAAAGTAAATGGGATGAAAGGTTCCAAGAAAATTATTTCCCCATGGCAAACCCCCCGTGCTGCAATGGAATAATACAAATGTGACATTATCCTTTTCAAAATAATTGCTTTCAGACATTATGGAGTGCAGAAGATTTTTGTACTTCAGTCAGTCAAATTTCAGCTGAAAGTGATTTTAAAAGTGCTGATATTTTAGTCATAGTGGTGAATGAGTGATTTATGGAAATTATTCATAAAAAAAGTCAGAAAATGAATTTGTAATTATACATTTTGTGGCATTATTCTACCACTTTATGAACCACTGCGAAATATATACTGAGCTCACACTAAGAATGTTGCTCTTTTGAAACTAATCGCAACATCACAGAATTAATGAGTTATTGAGACCCAGTCTGAACAAGGGTCTCGACCCGAAACATCACCCATTCTTTCTCTCCAGAGTTGCTGCCTGTCCCGCTTAGTTACTCCAGCTTCTTGTGGTCTATCTTCGGTTTAAACCAGCATCTGCAGTTCCTTCCTACACATTATTGAGTTTCAGCAGCATTAAGTGTTCTAATTATATCTTTTTTTAAATTTATTTTTTATTTTTATTTTATTAGAAGTAAGTACAATTGTATACAATCATATTTTCATAATACATTTTATGTACAGCTTATTTTTTTATTATAATAAAGAAGAAAAGAAAAAGAAATTAGATGATGAAGTATAGAAAAATGTGAGATATATAGAGTGTGGAGAAGAAAAATAGAGAGTGAAAGAGGAAAGTTAAAGAGTAGAAAATAGGAAAAAGAGAATAAAAGAAAAAAAGGAAGAAAAAGAAAAAAGAAATAAGGAGATCTTGTTTATAATCTTGACCATCCCTCGCCCAGTCACGAGTTCGCTTTTACAATTGTATTGCACCATATGATTCCAAAAAGACGACAAATGGAGACCAACTCGTTAAGAATTGGTCAAATTTATCTATTAGGAGGAATCGCATTTCCTCAAGATGTGCGGTGTCCAACATACTTGCAATCCACATTTTGAGCGTTGGTATTGGTGTATTTATCCAAAATTTAAGTATTAACTTTTTTGCTATTATTAAACCATAATTTAAAAATAATTTTTGAGATGGATTCAATTTATTCCCATCTTCCATTACCCCAAATACAATCAATTAATTATTAGGTTCCATTTTTATCTTAAATAATTTTGTGAATATTTCGAAAATATCACTCCAAAATCTATAAAGATTTATACAGGAAACAAAAGAGTGTGTTATAGTTGCATCTTGGATTAAACATTTATCGCAAGTGGGGGATATATTTGGGTAACATTTATTTAATCTTGTTTTTGAGTAATACAATCTATGTAAAATTTTAAATTGTATTAGATTATGTCTTGCATTAATCGAACATTTGTGAATGTATGTCAAATACTTTTCCCATGTAACCTTCGTAATTTTTATCATTAATTCCCGTTCCCACTCTTCTCTAATTACCTGAGTCGCAGGTAAATCTATATTTAAAATACTATTATATAAATATGATATTAATTTTTGTGTATCAGCTTTAATATTCATTACTTCTTCCAATAAATCAGGAATTATTTTTTGATATCCCTGTATGTATGTCTTCAAGAAATTGCAAATCTTAAAATATTTAAAATAATGATTATTTTTCAGTTTAAATTTTAATTGTAATTGTTGAAATGATAGTAAATCTCCCATTTCATACATGTCCCCGATCCTTTTAATTCCTAAACTTTCCCATTGATTATATATTTTGTCCATCATAGATGGTTTAAATAAAGGATTATTCGCTATCGGTGTTAACAATGATAGGTTTCTTAATTTTAAGGATAATTTTATTTGTTTCCATATTCTTATTGTATCTTGTATAATTGGGTTATTCTTATATATTGTATTGTTCATTTTTTTCGGGGAGAAGAGGATTGTTCCTATATTACAAGGATAACAATCCTCTTTCTCCATTTTTATCCATTCTGTCTGTTGGGTTGAACTATCCAACCAGTAAATTATATTCTTAATATGTATTGCCCAATAGTAATACAGAAAATTAGGGAGTGAAAGTCCCCCGACATCTTTTGGTTTACATAAGTGTTCTTTTTTAATTCTATGTGATTTATAGTCCCAAACAAAATTAGTAATATTAGAGTTTAATTTAGAAAAAAAATATTTTGGTACATATACTGGTATAGACTGAAATAGGTATAATAACTGTGGTAGAAAGATCATTTTTATAGTGTTTATTCTACCTATTAGTGAGAAAGGAAGTGTTTTCCAAAATTTAATCATTATATTAAGTTTATTTATTAAAGGTATAAAATTGACATTAAATAAAGCTTTATGTTTTCTAGTAAGCTGAATACCCAGATATTTAAATTTTTCTGTTGCTATTTTAAAGGGGAACTTCAGTAAGTGTGTGGATTCTTGAGGTTTTAACGTCATGATTTCACTTTTGTTCCAATTTATTCTATATCCAGAAAAGGACCCAAATTCCTCTATTAAGTTTAATAAATTTGGTATGCTCGTTTGTGAGTTTGTTATATATAACAGAATATCGTCTGCATATAATGAAATTTTATTATTTGAGTCCCTAGTATTATAACCCTGAATATTCGGATGACCTTATACTTTCGGCCAAAGGTTCTATCATAAGGGCAAATAGCAGGGGTGATAAAGCACATCCCTGCCTATTACCCCTCGATAATTGAAATTTTTGAGATAACATACTATTAGTTAATATTCTTGCCATCGGTTTATCATATAATAATTTCACCCATGTAATAAAATTCTCTCCCATATTAAATGTTTGTAATACTTTGTATAAATACTGCCATTCTACCTGATGAAATGCTTTCTCTGCGTCCAAAGAAATAATTGATATGTCTTCTTCCTCCACTTTATGTGAGTACATTATATTAAACAGGCGTCTCAAATTATTAAATGAATATCTTTTGGGTATAAACCCCGTTTGATCAGGATTTATCAATTTACTAATATATTTGCTTAATCTTCTGGCTAAGGTTTTTGCTAAAATTTTCTGATCTGTATTTAAAAGTGATATAGCTCTATATGAGCCCGGTTCCTCTAGATCTTTATCTTTCTTTGGAATAAGCGTGATAGTTGATTCTGCTAATGTTTCAGGTAATTTATTTTCTTTAAAAGCGTGAGTATATAAATTAAATAAATAGGGGGTCGTTATCTCATGATTTTTTTTAAATAAAATTCATTATTAAAACCATCTGGTCCTAGTGTCTTACCATTTTTCAACGATTTTATTGTTTCACCTATTTCTTCGATTGTGATTTGCGCTCCGAGTTCTTCTTGTTCCAAAAGATCAAGTTTTGGTAGATTACAATTATCTAAAAAAAAAAAAATTTTACTATCTTCTGTTTTAGTTTTTGATGTATACAAATTTTGATAAAATTGAGCAAATCTTTTATTAATATCTTTAGGTAGTATTAATAATTCATCATTCTCGGATTTAATTTTATTTATAGTATTTTCTTTTTCTTGTTTTTTCAGTTGGCGCGCTAACAGCTTATGTGGTTTATCACCAAACTCAAAATGTTCCTGTTTTGTAATTTGGAATAATCTTATTACTCTTGCCGAGAGAATTTGATTAAGTTTAAATTTCAGTAATATTATCTTATTATGTTTATCTATAGTGGAATCTTTAGCATTATCTAACTATAACTGTCTTATTTCTTGTTCTAACAACGTTTGTTCTGTTTTATTATTTTTATTTTGAAAAATTTCGTATGAAATTATAATTCCTCTAATAAATGCTTTAAAAGTTTCCCATAGTAAAGGTGAGGTACCTGGTGTATCATTTATCTCAAAAAATAATTTCATTTGTTGTTTTAAGTATTGATAACCCTGTAAGACATTTAATATATATGTATTAAATCTCCCAAAAATTTTTTTACCCGGCATTCCCTCAAATTTTACTGAAAAAGTCAACGGAGAGTGATCAGAAATACTACTAATGTGGTATGTTGGATTAATTGTATATGGCATTAATTTCATATCCACTAAAAAATAATCAATTCTTGAATATGTTTTATGTACCGAAGAGTAAAACGAATATTCCCTTCCTGCTGGATTAGCAGATCTCCATACATCTGTTATATTAGTATTTTTTATATATGTATTTAGAAGTTCACTAGTCTTAGATTTTAAATTACTCCTTCTTTGTTTTACTGATTTGTCTAAGTATGGATCTAAAACACAGTTGAAATCCCCCCCTATTATCACATTTTGATAATTAAACTCTAATATTATATCTATAATTTTATCAAAAAATTGAGGGTTATCAAAATTCGGAGCGTCAATATTTACCATAGTTATTGGGGTTGCATAAATTTCTCCCGAAACTATGATATACCTTCCCTCTTTATCTGATATAGTATTCTTTAATTTGAAAGGTATACCTTTTCGAATAAGAATAGCCGTACCTCTAGATTTAGAAGTAAATGATGAATAATATGTTTGGCCTATCCACTTCGCCTTTAATCTCATTTGTGTTTGTTGTTTCATGTGAGTTTCTTGCAAGTAAATTATGTCACTTTTCAAAGATTTTAGGTGAGCAAAAATTTTACCCCTCTTTATTGGTTCATTGGCACCCCTTATATTCCAACTACAGAATGTGATTCCTCCATTCTTTATTTGTCTATCGTCTTGCATTGTATATCAAAGTAGTATTCTTGAATCATATGGTGCAAACAAATACCTCAGAATTCTTGGCGTTGGGTGGTCATTCCAAGTTTTTAAGTTTATATTACATCTCCTTCTCCAAAAGTACCTTAGATAAAGCAAGAAAAATTGTGATTTAAAATTAATTACACAAAAACTAAGCAGATACAAATTTATATAGTGATTTAAAAAAAAAAGTGAAATTAAGGTATCTAAGAAAAGATACCTTAAAGACGAATAGCCACCTAAGGTGGCGAAAAATTTATACACTTCCTTTGATGTTGTTTTACATTGAACCCCAATCCCTTATTAACACCTCGTAAGAAACTACAGACCGTCTCATATCTTGTTTATTCTTATTTAAATTTATCAAACTAGCACTAGTAAAAAGCAACAAAAAAAAACTCAGAGAAAATATTAAAAAGTAAAAAATAAGGTAATAAAAAAACAAATATAAAACACAACATATTCTCAGTTCTATAAGTATTTATACCTTTCCACTTTATCTAACCAACTACCATACATGCAGGTACCGAGGGGTTAACCTCATTCCTGGATCTTTTCCAAGTTTATGTTGCGTTCCCACACAAAAAAAATACGTTAGTAATGTTATAGACATTTTGGTTAATTACAATTTATAAGCAATGGTTTATTCATGATTTATTCATATTTACTACATACAATCACTAATCATTAGTATAATTAAATTTGTTAAATTAATTGGTTAATTATAATTAGAATATAATAGTTAGAAAGTTAAATATTAATATTATCTCACCCATGTCCCTTATACAGTGTCCTCAACATCCTTTTGTTTATGTTTGATCTTTTCATTCAAGGTGAAACATGGACAATGTTCTCAAATACACATTCCAGACAGATAAGCTCGGTAGCTGTCTGGAAAAACCACCATCTTAACCAGTTCCAGCTCTATCTTAAAAGTTAAAAAATTCACTGTTCCTCCTCTTCGACCTCTTCTTCCGATGTTTTCGATGCTTTTCTCACGATATCTTCTGCATATTTAAATGCTTTTTTGGGATCCATAAATGAGCGCTCGGTTCTGTTATCAGTAATTTTCATTTTTGCTGGGAAAACCACCCCATATCTGACCTTCGGTATACCCCTCAATATGTTTCTTGTCTGTGTAAACAAGTTCATTCTCTGGACAATCTCCGGAGGATAATCACGGAAAAATCGAATATTATCCCCACCATATATCAAATTTACCCCATGAACAATCTTATTCAGTATAAATTCCACTGAAGAGATATCAAGAAATTTCACAATTATCTGTCTTGGAACAGCATTTATGCCTCTTGGGGCACGTCCAGCTCGGTGAACAATATCTATTCTTAATTCTTCCGGCAGTTTAAAAACATCTTTGAGTAAATCAGCAATGAAAGTACGTGTTTGAGATACATGTCCTTCTCGTCCTTCTCTTACTCCAACAATTCTCAAATTCTGCCTTCTCGCTCTAGCTTCCAAGTCCAAACATTTGTCAGTCATTCTTGCAAGTTTTTCTGCTTCATCTTTCTTTAATTTTTTCAAACTGTTTATTTCCGTAATCATTTCTTTCATATCATTTTCCATCTCTTCCATTCTCTCATCCATGTTGTCCATCTTAGCATTTTCACCAGCAAATTTCTGATTATAATCCTTTTCGATTCTAACAAATTCCGATTTAAGTTTTTTATCAAACTCATTGTGTTGTTTCTTCAGCTCCTTTAACTCAGCACAAGCACCATCAATTTTATGAGAGAATATCTCCATATTAGTCTCCATATTCTGCATCTTAGTCTCCATATTCTGCATCTTAGTCTCCATACTCTGCATCTTTTCCAGTGTAGTATTGATTGTAGCAGTTATATCTAAAAGCATTTGCTTTACCTCCTTCTCCTTCTTTTCTCCTTTTGCAGCCATTTCCAGCACAGCTCCTTGGCTATAAGACTCTTCTTCTGAGCCTTCTTCTGTTGTTTGCAGAGTATCCAAAACTTTTTCCAGCTGAAGACATAGTAGTTTTCTTGGGTGCTCGTGTGCTTTTCTCTTTTCTCATTTAAAAGTCCCGATTTTTACCGCAATTTTACCGCGATTTTAGCGTCGTTTTCTGATGATGTCACCCTTCTGCAAAGCCAAGCAGCTCCGGTGAGTTATTTTTAGATTCGGTCCCGACTTTAAAACGGCTTTTTAACGATTTTACGGGAGAGGAGCAGTGCCCTTAGTGTTCCATGGCGCTATCGGAAGTCGTGTTCTAATTATATCTAACTAAGTAAGATTTAAAATAGACTAGACCAAGTGGGACCCGTTGGGTCCCTGTCACACGGGAGGCCTGGTCCCCCAACGCAACCCGTACCCCAATGCAATATTCCACCACTCAACCATAGTCACCACAGGAAGCCTGGTCCCCCAATGCAACCCGTTCCCCTTTCTCCAACACAACCCGTTCCCCCAACACAATATTCTAGCACTCACCCATAGCCTACAATTGCGCAGGGGCTGCTCATTTCGCCTTATTCAGCCTCTCATTTTTAAACTGAAAAAAAATTTGCACTTGCTGGCTAGCAGAAGTCAGTGAACTTGGATAGCAACAATGTTGCGAACAGTGCAAAGCACAGGGCTAAGCACAGGGGGAAAGCAGTTATTTTTTTCCAAGGTTCTGCACAAATGTGAACATTTTCATAAATAACGCGAGAAATGACGCATCTAATTTTCAGATAAGGCAATTTTTGACATCATGGCATAAATCTCTATCGGAATATGTAAAAATGTCACCGTTAGCGCGTCGTGTTTTCGAGGAGATGTGAACACACACACACACACACACACACACACACACACACACACACACACACACACACACACACACACACACACACACACACACACACACACACACAAGATCAGAGTTTTATAAGTATACTAGACTAAGTGGGACCCGTTGGGTCCCATGTTCACACGGGAGGGCTGGTCCCCCAACACAATATTCCACCTCTCCACCAATTCTAATATTGCTGGTCAGTGGGGGGGGGGGCTTTCTTTAGCGCTAGTATGGGTGTTGTGGGCCAAAGGGACTGGTTTCCAGAGGGCTTGTATGGACATTGTGGGCCGAATGGATTCTTGGGCTGGCAGCTCAGTCACTCAGGCCTGGTGGGCTGGCAGCTGAGAAACTGCCAGAAATTCTGCCCAAAACAGGTGAGAGACTCTGTGAGAGAGAAGGGGAAGAAGGTGGAGAATCAATTTTACACATTTTTCATCTTTTTCTGCAGATCACAGCAATGAAAGAGGCAAGTCTATCCTGGCCTGTGAAGTGAGGAAGAAAAATACTGGGGTGAGGTTTAATACTTGCAGGGGGAATACTTACTGATGGGCTGAAGGGATTCCTGGGCAAGTACAGACCTGATGGGCCAAAGGGGCTCTTTTAAAAACAAATCTGAGTGAAATCTCAGTGAAAGGCATTTTTTCTGGACTTTTCCTGGCCTGGGCCCAAATGCTCCTCCTGTGCTAATATGGGCATTTTGGGCAAAAGGGACTGGTTTCTCGGTTAATAGGGGTCTTGTGGGCCGAAATTAGTGGTTTCAGGCAGGCCAAACAACTCATTTCATTTCATTTCCAATTGCATTGCAGTTTCAAGCAAAGGGCAGGCCAAACAGCTCATTGCATTTTCACTTCACTTCCATGCCATTGGACTTTCAAGCAAAGGGGAGGCTCAAGCCAAACAGCTGATTGCATTTTCACTTCATTTCCATTCCCATTGCACTTTCAAGCACAGGGCAGGCTCAAGCCAAACATCTGATTGCATGTTCACTTCATTTCCATTGCCATTGACCTTTCAAGCACAGGGCAGGCTCAAGCCAAACAGCTCATTGCATTTTCACTTCATTTCCATTGCCATTGCACTTTCAAGCACAGGGCAGGCTCAAGCCAAACAGCTCATTGCATTTTCACTTCATTTCCATTGCCATTGCACTTTCAAGCACAGGGCAGGCTCAAGCCAAACAGCTCGTTGCATTTTCACTTCATTTTCATTGCCATTAAACTTTCAGGCACAGGGCAAGCTCAAACCAAACAGCTCATTGCATTTTCACTACATTTCCATTGCCATTGCAGTTTCAAGCACATGGCAGGCTCAAGCCAAATAGCTCATTGCATTTTCACTTCATTTCCATTGCCATTGCAGTTTCAAGCACAGGGCAGGCCAAACAACTCATTTCATTTTCATTAAGGGCTAACAAATCATTTATTCAGGTACATTGCATACTCACAGTGTTCTGTAGTTTCCCAGCTCAGATAGAGAGTCGTGACCTCTCCCTCGCCATCTTGCAGACAGACTGAGCCACGGCCACACTTCCGGGTTTTATAGTCCCCCCCGCTCCGGAAGGGGCGTGGCCTTAATGGCAGTGATTGACAGGAGAGAGAATCTCAAGATTTTTTAAACACTTGAATATGAATAGAAGATTTTTAAAAAGGCTTTCGCCATTAATTTCCCATATTGCTGGTTATTTATTAACTTGTTGTTCCATGATAATTCAGATATTTTTTATTCCCTTAACACTTTTATTTAACAATTGTAGTTACTACTAAATAAGAAGACAAACCTTTTTCATTGGTGGTTAAAAAGTCAGTGGAACTGTTAGAAACAACAATTTCTAAATATAGTGAGTCAATTTTTAATGTATTTGTGAACAAACCATTGTCCAACCACTAAATCAAAGAATTAATTTATTTTGATAGGATTCAAAATTAGAGACAAATTGAGAGACAATGATATAATCAATTTATTCATTTGTTTTTTTTCATTAAAAGTGTTTAAATTCAAAAAACAATGGTCTCGCCCCTAAACATCACCTAATCCTTTTCTCCAGAGATGCTGCCTGACCCACTGAGCTACTCCAGCATTTTGTTGTCTATCTTCAAAATGCACAACACATCTGCTATCTTCTTGCCAGTGACTTGTACAAGCTTTTACACCATCGTTGGATGGCTTGATTGTATTCAAGTATAGTCTTTACTGGACTGGATAGCACGCAAACAAAAGCTTTTCCCTGTACTCCGGCACACGTGACAATAATGAACTAAACTTAAGACCAAAAATCAAGGTCTGTATTTCTAATTCTAGAAATCACAGAGGGAATTTATGTGGAGGATTAAAACTAAAACAGCTCATCTGGACTCAGGTTAAACTTGACCAAGATAGGTTTGAGAAGTTATTAATTTCCTATCTCATTTTGCCTATATTTCCTCTTGCTTTTGAATTTCCTGGCAGATACTCCCCTCGAGTAGATCGAGCCTTGATCCAAGTCGAAACCAACCTGAAAAAACTGTAATTACAAAGACATGCATGCAAATGCTTTTCAATTTCATATTAATAATATTTAATGAATTATCTTAATTAGGTCCTCATTTACTGCTAATCATCAAGTGCCTCAGTACCACCTGTTAGTATGCAGTTCAATAAACATTACCATGTTTTGTCCTGGGCTGTATTGTTTTTTTGTAATTATGTAAACATATTTAATATGCTGATTTCTATTAATTATGTATTGAGCATGAGTGAATATTATTACATAATCTTAATATCAGAGTCTCTTATGCCTGACATAAACATCCTTAGCCCACTATTTAAAAGGGACTTCCTTTTAAATGATTCACCCCTCTGATAAAAATGCAGGCAAAGGGAGTTCTCGACATAGCACAGTTTTCACTTTGGTTCCTAATTATAAAATCATAGAGTCTTACAGCGTGGAAATAGGCCTTTCAGCCCAACTTGCCAACACCGGCCATCATGTCCCATGTACACTAGTCCCACCTGCCTGTGTTTGGCCCATATCCCTCTAAACCTGTCCAATCCAGGTACCTGTCTAAACGTTTCTTAAACATTGCATCAAACATACTTGCCTCAATAACCTCCTCCGGCAGCTCGT
Source organism: Malacoraja senta (assembly GCA_038087875.1). Taxonomy (NCBI): domain Eukaryota; kingdom Metazoa; phylum Chordata; class Chondrichthyes; order Rajiformes; family Rajidae; genus Malacoraja; species Malacoraja senta. Next base: position 10,804,262 of record CM075983.1, on the reverse strand, counting down.
TTCATACACCCACCACCCTTTGTGTGAAAAAGGTTCCGCTCAGTTTCCTCTTAAATCTTTCCCCCCCCCACACCTGAAACCTATGTCCTCTGATTCTAAGTTCCTCTCCTCTGGGCAAGAGAATCTGAGCATCTACCTAACCTATTCCTCTCATGATTTTGTACACCTCTATTAGATGAATCCTCAACCTCCTGCACTCCAAGGAATAGAGTCCCAGCCTGCTCAACTTCTCCCTATAGTTATGGGAATGCTGTCATTTGGGTATTTTTAAAGTGGAGTTTGATAAGTTCTTGATCAGTAAGGGTGTCAAATGTTACAGGGACAAGGCAAAAGAATGGGATTGAGAGGGAAAAGTAGATCAGCCATGATCAAATGATGGAGTAGTCTTGAAGGGCCAAATGGCCTAATTCTGCTCCAATGTTGCAGCAGTAGAGTTGCTGCCTTCCAGCGCCAGGGACTCAGGTTCGATCCTGACTACGGGTGCTGTCTGTACAGAATTCGTACGTTCTCCCCTAGACGTGCGTGCGTTTTCTCCGAGATCTTCGGTTTCCTCCCACACTCCAAAGACCTCCAGGCTTGTAGGTTAATTGGCTTGGTATAGATGTAAATTGCCCCCAGTGTGTGTAGGATAGCGTTAGTGTGCAGGGGTCACTGGCCGGCGAGGACTCGGTAGGCCGAAAGGCCTGTTTCCGCGCTGTATCTCTAAACTAAACTAAATTAAAAATGTCTTATGGTCTTATGGTCTCATCACACCGCTGCGTGGCCTGCGATCTTCCTGTTTGATAGAAACACATCATTCAAATTGCCGTTGTGCATAAGGCAAGCAAGGAAACATTGATCACATTTACCAATCGGTTTTGCACTTCAATCACATATTTCATAAAAACACATGATTGAATTTCCAAGCAATGTTCATTTTATTATGATTTCCGATTCACTGTGTCTGAATAAGTCAACCTTGCTTCTATCAAAGAGTATCCAAAGGTTCATAGTTCTATTTTACAGATTGTTCTTCCTGATTCTGTGCAATTTTCAATCACATTTGAAAAGCAAATGTCTGTGTCTTTATCAATTGCTGATGGAAGTAATTAAACACAACCAACAATTTCTTGCTGGTTGGTAATTATGACAATGGTTTTGATCATGCGATGGGTTAATTCATGTCTAAACCATTGGCTTTAAATTAAATTCTGAAGAAACATCTGTGAATGAATAATTCATTGGAGCTGAAGCTACGGATATTTGTGGGACAATTATGGGATTTCACAGTAATCCATAAAATATGTTCATATATCCTCTGGATTTTTCCTTCAACCCACTCTATATATAAAGGGCAACTTGTGTTTATATTAAGATTATCTGCAGAACAGAGGAACGATATATGGAATTCCCTGAGCAACCATTTCAATTCGAGGAACCATGAGGATTTATCTTCTTGTCCTCTATTGACCTGGTTGTTTATTTAATTATCTCTCGAGAATTAGTTACTTTGAACTCGTCATTTAATCTGCTTCACTGTAATACTTTGAAACACAATGTGAAGTTTTTGTAAGCTTCGTCTACAGTCAAGGGTCGGCGCAGTGGCGTAGCTGGTAAAATTGCTGCCCCACAGCGCCAGATACCCAGGTTCGATCCTGACCTTGGGTTCTGTCTGAGCGTAGTTTGCGTGTTCTCTCCGTGACTATGTGGCTTTCCCCCAGACGCTCCCATTTCCCCCCACATCCGAAAGACACGTGGGTTTGCAGGCTAAATGGTCTCTGTGAAATGGTCCCTATTGCGTAGGGAGTGAACCGGAAAGCAGGATAACTTTGAACTAGTGTGAACGGGTGATCACTGGTCTACATGGACTCAATGGGCCAAAGGGTCTGTTTCCCTGCCGTGTCCTTCAATTCAATTCTGAGCCAGAGACCGGGGTTCGATCCTGGCTGTGGGTGTTGTCAGTATGGAGTTTGTACGTTTCACCCTTGACCTGCGTGGATGTCACAGGGAGAACTTTGGTTCCTTCTGCGCTCCAAAGGCATGGGTTTGCAGGCTAAATGTTCTCTGCGAAAATTTTCCTATTGCGTAGGGAGTGAACCTGAAAGCAGGATAACCTTGAACTAGTGTGAACGGGTGATCCATGGTCAACATGGACTCGGTGGGCCAAAGGTTCTGTTTCTGTGTATTTCAATTCAATTCGGTTGCTTGTATTTTATTTGCAGGATATTTTATCTTTTTATTTCAGGTTACAAAAATCTGCAGTATTTTACATTTGTCAGGAAGGATATCTAGGGGATCTCATCATACCCTATCAGGATAATAAGTTCATAAGTGTTAGGAACAGAATTAGGCCATTCGGCCCATCAAGTCTACTCCGCCATTGAATCATGGCTGATTTATCTTTCCCTCTCAACCCCATTCTCCTGCCTTTCTCCCCATAATGTTTGACACCAGTACTAATCAAGAATCTTTCTATCCCTAATCTATCTCTAATAATATCCACAATATCATATGTTACCTCTGCGCTGTTAGTTTCCAATATCACAATAAAAGATTGTTATTTGTACAGTGTACCTCAGTATAATGGCAGTAACTGAAATTCACCATAACAGAATTCCCAAATCACTACCCAAAGATTTGAGATACAGAAATAGAAATATTTATTTGGACACTTACCTGGAAAAGAAATGTGGGGGGAAATGGGAGCGTCTGGGGGAAAGCCACATAGTCACGGAGAGAACACGCAAACTACGCTCAGACAGAACCCAAGGTCAGGATCGAACCTGGGTATCTGGCGCTGTGGGGCAGCAATTTTACCAGCTACGCCACTGCGCCGACCCTTGACTGTAGACGAAGCTTACAAAAACTTCACATTGTGTTTCAAAGTATTACAGTGAAGCAGATAAAATGACGAGTTCAAAGTAACTAATTCTGGAGAGATAATTAAATAAACAACCAGGTCAATAGAGGACAAGAAGATAAATCCTCATGGTTCCTCGAATTGAAATGGTTGCTCAGGGAATTCCATATATCGTTCCTCTGTTCTGCAGATAATCTTAATATAAACACAAGTTGCCCTTTATATATAGAGTGGGTTGAAGGAAAAATCCAGAGGATATATGAACATATTTTATGGATTACTGTGAAATCTCATAATTATCCCACAAATATCCGTAGCTTCAGCTCCAATGAATTATTCATTCACAGATGTTTCTTCAGAATTTAATTTAAAGCCAATGGTTTAGACATGAATTAACCCATCACATGATCAAAACCATTGTCATAATTACCAACCAGCAAGAAATTGTTGGTTGTGTTTAATTACTTCCATCAGCAATTGATAAAGACACAGACATTTGCTTTTCAAATGTGATTGAAAATTGCACAGAATCAGGCAGAGCAATCTGTAAAATAGAACTAAGAACCTTTGGATACTCTTTGATAGAAGCAAGATTGACTTATTCAGACACAGAATAGAAATATTTATTTGGACACTTACCTGGAAAAGAAAAGCAAAATATGTACAGGCAATTGAATTAGTTTACCAAAAACACCAAACAAAGGATGCCAATTCACAACGGAGGCCACTTAAGGGGTTTGCTTTGGAAAATGACAAGGCAATCTCTTCCACTGATAATTCTTCAATAATCATGAGCTGCTAGTTCACAGCAGGATACCACTTGAGAGATTTACTTTGGACACTGACAAGGCATTGGTATTTATTGACATTGGTAAAATGATACTGCATCAAAAATTGTACCGTCTCTTTCTCTTCTGCCTACAGTACAATCAGACTTCCCTTGCCTTTAGATCACAGATCCATGGAGGCATTAGTATTGAGAGACAAAGCTCCCGTAGGAATGCATCCCAACTTATAACATGGGATTCAATGGGAAAATAAGGGATCGCGTTACGGAAAATCATGTACATTTTGAGTAAGTGGCGCAGCGGTAGAGTTGCTGCCTCACAGCACCAGAAACCCGGGTTTGATCCTGACTATGGGTGCTGTCTGTTCGGAGTTTGTACATTCTTCCCGTGACCTGTGTAGGTCTTCTCCGGGTGCTCGGGTTTCCTCCCACAGGTTTATAGGTTAATTGGCTTTGGTAAAATTGTAAAATTGTTCCTAATGAATAGGATAATACGACTGTACAGGACAATCACTGGTCAGCATGGACTCGGTGGGCAAAGGGCCTGTTTATGCACTGTATCTCTAAAGTCTAAAGTCTAAAGGTAATTCTTTTGAGGGTCCTGACCCAAAACGTCGCCGATCCATGTCCTCCACTGACACTGCCAGACTCGCTGAGTTACTCCAGCACTTTGACTTTTACTCAAGATTCCAGCATCTGCAGTTCCTTTGGCTTTCTGCTTTCTCAACTAGGTTCGATATAGCATACTAAAGGGCTTGCATCATACATTTTCAATTATTTTATATAAATTCGATATGATCTAATTGGAGATGTATTTCTACTGCCTCTAATCGAAAATAAATAAGCTTTGACATCCATACTATTCAGATGTCTAGAAACTCTGCAATGAATAGGAAAGATTTTGCAGCCCCTTGCCATTGCCCCAAAGAGAACAGATATTTGAAACATAGTCTCCCTCCAGGATACAAGGAGAGGTGAAAGAAATAGACAATAGACAATAGGCGCAGGAGTAGGCCATTCGGCCCTTCAATTCATTGTGATCATGACTGATCATCCGCAATCAGTACCCCGTTCCTGACTTATCCCCATATCCATTGACTCCGCTATCTTTAAGAGCTCTATCTAACTCACTAACTCTAATGTGGGAAAATGAACAGAAGTTTTGCATTTAATTCCAAGGCCATGCAGATCTCATCCTGTGAGAACCTGTGAGTTTGTCTCGCACTGCAATGCTACCTTTCCTCAGATTAAAAGCTAAGGACAGTGCCATAAAATTCACTGTCTACAAAACATCAGATCATAGATACATAGAAAATAGGTGCAGGAGTAGACCATTCGGCCCTTCGAGCCTGCACCGCCATTCAATATGATCATGGCTGATCATCCAACTCAGTATCCCGTACCTGCCTTCTCTCCATACCCCCTGATCCCTTTAGCCACAAGGGCCACATCTAACTCCCTCTTAAATATAGCCAATGAACTGGCCTCAACTACCCTCTGTGGCAGAGAGTTCCAGAGACTCACGACTCTCTGTGTGAAAAAGTTTTTTCTCATCTCGGTCTTAAAGGATTTCCCCCTTATCCTTAAGCTGTGACCCCTTGTCGTGGACTTCCCCAACATCGGGAACAATCTTCCTGCATCTAGCCTGTCCAACCCCATAAGAATCTTTTACGTTTCTATAAGATCCCCTCTCAGTCTCCTAAATTCTAGCGAGTATAAGCCAAGTCTATCCAGTCTTTCTTCATATGAAAGTCCTGACATCCCAGGAATCAGTCTGGTGAACCTTCTCTGCACTCCCTCTATGGCTATAATGTCCTTCCTCAGATTTGGAGACCAAAACTGTACGCAATACTCCAGGTGTGGTCTCACCAAGACCCTGTACAACTGCAGTAGAACCTCCCTGCTCCTATACTCAAATCCTTTTGCTATTAAAGCTAACATACCATTCACTTTCTTCATTGCCTGCTGCACCTGCATGCCTACTTTCAATGACTGGTGTACCATGACACCCAGGTCTCGTTGCATCTCCCCTTTTCCTAATCGGCCACCATTTAGATAATAGTCTGCTTTCCTGTTTTTGCCACCAAAGTGGATAACCTCACATTTATCCACATTATACTGCATCTGCCAAACATTTGCCCACTCACCCAGCCTATCCAAGTCACCTTGCAGCCTCCTAGCATCCTCCTCACAGCTAACACTGCCCCCCAGCTTCGTGTCATCCGCAAACTTGGAGATGTTGCCTTCAATTCCCTCATCCAGGTCATTAATATAAATTGTAAATAGCTGGGGTCCCAGCACTGAGCCTTGCGGTACCCCACTAGTCACTGCCTGCCATTGGTGGCGGCACAGCGCTGGAGCGCTATTGTGCAGCAGAGTGGGCGATGCCTTGCCTGGGTCGCCGTGCTGCACCGACGCGCTGGAGCTCCGGTGAGCTGGACCGCCGAGCTCAACACCTCCGGGCTGCGGGACTGGAGTGACCATCCGCGGGCGGCGGCGCCGACTCCAACACCGGGAGCCTTGAGCTCCAAATCGGCGCGGCCTTGTCGGCTTCAGGTGCTGCCGACGCCTGCGGGAAATCGGCCGTTCCAGCCGTAGTTACGGCCTCCGGTGAGGGATGTGGCCGTTCCAGGTGTCCCAGCTGCTCGAAGACTCTCCCGACGCCGGGGCTACATCACCCAGCGAGAACAGCCAGGATCATCGGGCCTCCGTAGAGGCAATAGCGGGGGCTTCATTTGGCCTGACTTTTTTGGGTGAACTGGGGCTGGGGACTGGACATTGTGCCTTCCCCCACAGTGGAAATCATTGTGGGGGGATGATTTTTGTATGTAATTGTTTGTAATTGTATTTGTTAGTCTGTGTTCAAGATGGCGGTCGGAGGGGAGAGTGGACGCTGGCGCGGTTTCGTTGCCGCTGCTCTCTCCTCAAATTGTGCTTCTGATTTTCTTTTTTGTGTTTTTGGAAGGAATTCTGTCCCTGATTTGTGTATTGGTCTTTATAACTTATTTTTTTTAATTCTGATTATATGTTTGCTATAAATCTCTGTAAGGTGTCCTTGAGACCTCGGTATAAGGCGCCCGTAAATAAAATTCATTATTGTGAAAAGGACCCGTTTACTCCTACTCTTTGCTTCCTGTTTGCCAGCCAGTTCTCTATCCACATCAATACTGAACCCCCAATACCGTGTGCTTTAAGTTTGTATACTAATCTCTTATGTGGGACCTTGTCGAAAGCCTTCTGAAAGACAAGGTCCCACATAAGAGATTAGTATACAACACATCATCAACACGTTTTTGGATTAATGTTATAAGCGTTTGCATTAACTTGTAATAAGGACTTTTAAAAATTCTTAGCACATCCATATGAGATTGCTTCATTACTTTAATGGATGAATTAAGTCAATTAAAATAATGAAGACCAAATAGATTTACACAACAGTCAAAATGGCAGGTAAAATAACTTAATATGCAAGTGTTAAAGATGTAACATTGTCACATGTAGGTTGAGGTATTAATTTCATTCAGGACGTCTTGGCATGACGTTCTGCTGTGTTTGCTGCTTTAAGGTGAAGGTTAATCTACACATAACAGGGGCAGCATGGTGACGCAGTGGTAGATTTACTGCCTTACAGCGCTTATTGTGCCGGAGACCCGGAGTTCGATCCTGGCTGCAGGTGCTGTCGGTATGGAGTTTGTAAGTTCTCCCCTTGACCTGCGTGGACGTCATGGGGAGAACTGTGGTTTCCTCCCACACTCCAAAGACGTACAGGTTTATAGGTTAATTGGCTTGGTTATAAATGAAGAAACGGGAGCACCTGGAGAAAACCCAAGTGGACACAGGGAGAATGTACAACCCCTGTGCAGATAGCACCCATAGTCAGGATCTAACCCACGTCTCCGGCACTGTAAGGCAGCACCTCTACCACTGCGCATATTTGAGATTGATCCGATAGGGTGTCAGGGGTTACAGGCCGAAGACAGAAGAATGAGGTTGAGAGAGTAAGATAGATCAGGCATGATTGAATGGCGGAGTAGACTTGATGGACCAAATGGCCTAATTCTGCTCCTGGAATTTATGAACATATGAGAACTTCTATAATCTGCTTCAGATGAGAGAATGCAAAGTAGCGATAGGGATGTTCAGTAGGTTGTCATGGCTCCCTATCATTTTCTTGGATTTGTGATGCAGCAAAAATCATTCCATTGTGTCTCTTCATGGGGGAATCCACAGTGTGGCTGTGAGGATTTTGTCAACCATTGAGAGGAGGAGTTTGAAGAGGAGTATTGCGATGACTATCCCTCTGATGGAGAACACAGACCATTACAATTGAACTTGTCGCGTTTAGTTTAGTTTAGTTGAGTTTAGTTTAGAGATACAGCACGGAAACAGGCCCTTCAGCCAACCGAGTCCACATTGCCCAGCGATCCATGTACACTAACACACTATCCTACACACACTAGGGACAATTTTACTTTAATACCAAGCCAATTAACCTACAAACCTGTACGTGTTTGGAGTGTGGGAGGAAACCCAAGGTCTCGGAGAAAACTCACACAGTGTCACGGGGAGAACGTACAAACTCCATACAGACAAGCATCCGTAGTCAGAATCGAACCTGGGTCTCTGGCGCTTTAAGGCAGTAGTTCTACCGCTACGCCACCGTGCTGCCTGACATCTTGAAGATCATCGCAATTATGGTATCCACAGGGTGGGGGCATTTTCCCAGTCTACCTGCGTATTGAAATCTCCCATAACCACAATGGCATTACCTTTGTTACATGCCAATTTTAACTCCTGCTGCAACTTGCACCCTATATCCAGGCTATTGGTTGGTGGCCTGTAGATAACCCCCATTAGTGTCTTCTTACCTTTAGAATTCCTCAATTCTATCCACAGCAACTCTACATCATCAGTCCTATGTCACCTCTCGCAAGGGACTGAATTTCATCCCTCACCAACAGAGTTACCCGACCTCCTCTGTCCACCTGCCTGTCCTTTCTATAGGATGTATAACCCTGAATATTCAGTTCCCAGTCCCGATCCTCCTGCAGCCATGTCTCTGCAATCCCCACAATGTCGTATCTACCACTCTCTAACTGAGCCTCAAGCTCATCCACTTTACTTCTTATACTTATACCTGCACCTATTGTTTATTGTCTATTATCTAAGTATGTTTTTTATTGTTTTGTCATCGTGGACATACAACAGCTCAATGTCGGCGAAACATCACTCCCTGATGAGCTCAATGCGTTTTACGCACGCTTTAATAGGGAGAACACCGATGTGCCTTCCCGAGCCCCCATTCGCTGTGATGGTATTTCAGCCTCAGTCACAGAGGCCGACGTCAGGAAATCCTTCAGATGGGTGAACCCTCGAAAAGCGCCTGCACCTGATGGTATATCTGGTCGTGTTCTAAAAACCTGTGCGGACCAACTGGCTGGAGTTTTTACGGACATTTTCAACCTCTCACTTCTGAGGTCTGAGGTTCCCACCTGCTTCAAAAGGGCATCAATTATACCAGTGCCCAAGAAGAGTAAGGTGACGTGCCTCAATGACTATCGACCTGTGGCACTAACGTCGGTGGTGATGAAGTGCTTTGAGAGGTTGATCATGACGCAGATCAACTCCTACCTCGACAAAAACCTGGACCCACTGCAGTTCGCTTACCGCCACAACAGATCAACGGTGGATGCGATCTCGCTGGCCCTCCATTCCGCTCTGGACCACTTGGACAACAAAAACTCATATGTCAGGCTGTTATTCATCGATTACAGCTCGGCATTTAATACAATCATCCCCTCCAAGCTGGTTACCAAACTCGCAGAACTGTGTCTCTGCGCATCCCTCTGCAATTGGATCCTCGATTTCCTCACTCTCAGACCACAGTCTGTTCGTATTGGTGGAAATGTGTCAGACTCAATAACAATCTGCACGGGAGCACCTCAAGGCTGCGTGCTCAGCCCCCTGCTGTACTCACTCTATACTCATGACTGCATAGCCGGACATAGTGCGAACTCCATCATCAAGTTCGCTGACGACACCACTGTTGTGGGACGTATCACTGATGGGGATGAGTCAGAGTATAGAAGAGAGATCGAGCAACTGGCCATATGGTGCCAGCACAATAACCTGGCCCTCAACACCAGCAAAACCAAGGAACTGATTGTGGACTTTGGAAGGAGTAGGATGGGGACCCACAGTCCCGTTTATATCAACGGGTCGATGGTTGAAAGGGTCAAGAGCTTCAAATTCCTGGGCGTGCACATCTCTGAAGATCTTTCCTGCTCCGAGAACACTGATGCCATTATTAAGAAAGCACATCAGTGCCTCTACTTCCTGAGAAGATTACCGAGAGTCGGTTTGTCAAGGAGGACTCTCTCTAACTTCTACAGGTGCATAGTAGAGAGCATGCTGACCAGTTGCATCGTGGCTTGGTTCGGCAACTTGAGCGCCCTGGAGAGGAACAGACTACAAAAAGTAGTAAACACTGCCCAGTCCATCATCGGCTCTGACCTCCCTTCCATCGAGGGGATCTATCACAGTCGCTGCCTCAAAAAGGCTGGCAGTATCATCAAAGACCCACACCATCCTGGCCACACACTCATCTCCCTACTACCTTCAGGTAGAAGGTACAGGAGCCTGAAGACTGTACCGACCAGGTTCAGGAATAGCTACTTCCCGACAGCCATCAGGCTATTAAACCTGACTCGGACAAAACACTGAATCTTTATTAGCCAATCAACTGTTATTTGCACTTTATCAGTATATTGATTCATGTGTGTATATATTTATAGAATGCCTTGTAGTAAATGCATACTATGTTCTGTTGTGCTGAAGCAAAGCAAGAATTTCATTGTCCTATCAGGGACACATGACAATAAACTCACTTGACTTGACTTGACATGACATACACAGCAACAGGTCCTTCGGCCCACAAAATGCATGACCTCCCTGATGCATGGGTTAAAATAATCTCAGCTACTGGCATGTGATCCATATCCCTCCATTCCCTACATATCTGAATTAAATTCCACTATTGTATCTGCCTCTTGACAGCGCATTCTAGGAACCCACCAATCTCTGTGGAAAAACGCCCCGCACATCTCCTTTAAACTTTGCCCCTCTTATCTCTTACTGCGACATGGTGGCGCAGTGGTAGAGTTGCTGCCAGAGACCCGGGTTCGATCCTAACCACGGGTGCTGTTTGTACGGAGTTTGTACGTTCTCCCCGTGACTGCGTGGGTTTTCTACGGGTGCTCCGGTTTCCTCCCACGCTCTAAAGATGTATGGGTGTGTAGGTTAATTGGCTTAGGTAAAAATTGTAGTGGGTCACTGGTCGGCTCGGACTCAGTGGGCTGAAAGGCCTTCTGCGGCACTGTATCTCTAAACAAAACTAAACTAAACTTTAGAGCAACTTAAACTTTATTGCAGCGCAGGAGGCTGAGGGGTGATTTGAACAGTGTTGTATATAATCATGAGGGGAATAGATAGGGTGAGTGCACAGAGTTCTACCCAGGGTAGGGCATCAAAAACCAGAGAAAGCATGTTTAAGGTGAGAGGGACAATTTTTTCTCTGAGAGGGTGGTGGGTATATGAAACAAGCTGCTAGAGGAGGTAGTTGAGACAGGTACTAAAACAGCGATTAAAAAAACATTTGGACAGGTACATGGGCAGGGAAGGTTTAGATATGGGCTAAATGGCGGCAGGTGGGATTGGCATAGATAGGGTATCTAGGTTGGCATGGACGAGTTGGACTGAAGGGCCTGTATGGCTCTATAACTCTATGTTGCAGTGTCTCTGAAATCGAATCGGAAGTCAATAAGAAGAATTTTAGAATGGACATTTTTGGATGCAATGCAGATTATGCTAACGACAGGAGATACATGTTGAGGCTGGCAAGTGTTCCTCATTAGCTCATTGTACCAGAGACTGACTGTTCCTGGACTGAGCTAAACCGGAAATCAATGGTAATTAGGGGAGAAAGCTCACAGGGGAGACCCATTTAGTGGCTGATGGCAACTCAATATATTCTTGCAAGATCTGCTGACCAGAAGAAATCTTTCCCCAAAAAACATTTCAGCATATTTCTGCAGTGACCTGCTTTTAAATATGATTAGCAAAGTTGCTCACTATATAGTACACGTGGAATACTGAGGAGTCACGTCAGGTTTGTGCTCGAACATTGTTAAATGGGTTGGAGGCCCTACGACAAGGAAATAAACCGGTCGGAGTCCATTCAGGCCATCAAATTCCTGCTAGCCTTTTGTAACAGATCTTCATGGTCAGGTCAAGATCCCTGAACTTACAACAACTGAGATTTGAAAATGGCGCCAAACTGGTGACGCTGTATGCTGTCTCAATGTACCTCTGCTATGCCTTTCAACTGCATCTGGGTTGTTTACCCAATAAGTATCTAAGTGCATATGTATAGTGATACTTGTACTGAACTGTATACAACAAGTAATTTCACTGTACTTTGGTACCATACCATACAAGCTGGAGCAGCTGGGCATGTACACTCTGGAGTTTAGAAGGATGAGAGGAGATCTCATTGAAACATATAAGATTGTTAAGGGTTTAGACACGCTAGAGGAAGGAAAAATGTTCCCGATGTTGGGTGAGTCCAGAACCAGGGGCCACAGTTTAAGAATAAGGGGTAAGCCATTTAGAACGGAGACGAGGAAACACTTTTTCTCACAGAGAGTTGTGAGTCTGTGGAATTCTCTGCCTCAGAGAGCGATGGAGGCAGGTTCTCTGGATACTTTCAAGAGAGAGCTAGATAGGGCTCTTAAAAATAGCGGAGTCAGGGGATATGGGGAGAAGGCAGGAACGGGGTACTGATTGGGGATGATCAGCAATGATCACATTGAATGGCGGTGCTGGCTTGAAGGGCCGAATGGCCTACTCCTGCACCTATTGTCTATTGTCTATTGTCTATACCATACCATACCAAATTCCAATTATTTTCCAAAGAAGGGTCTGGACCTGAAACATCATCTATTCCTTTTCTCCATGGGTGGTGAATCTGTGGAATTATTTGCTCCAGAAGGCTGTGGAGGTAGTCAGTGGATATATTTAAGGCAGAGGTAGATAGATTCTTGATAGTTATGCGTGTCAGAGGTTATGGGCAGTAGGCAGGAGAATGGGGCTTGGATGGAGAGATAGATCAGGCATGACTGAATGGCGGAGTAGACTTGATGGGCCGAATGGCCTAATTCTACTCCTATAACTGATGATCATATGATCTCCAGAGATGTTGCCTGACCCGTTGAGTTACTCCAACATTTTGTGTCTATCTTAGTTGTGATCTCTCTTCGTTTCCCAACCTTGACTCCTTTGTAATTAATTGCAGGACTGCGGATTGCACTACAATCTTGCACCACATTGCTGCTTTGTGCTCAAGGAAATTCCGTCGCAACCTGGTGTTGAAGGCATTAAACTAATCTTGAACCTGAATCTGGTGCTGATTGAGTTTTCTCCAGTGTCGCAGTGCTTGCTGTTCTCCCATGACGACGGCAACTTGAAAAAGAGGAAGGTCAGACTTCAGTGAGAGGCTGAGGATGAGTGCAGCGATGAAGATATGCTGCCCTAAAGGAAAGCTAGATCATTACTTAAAGGAGGCCTCGTTTGGTCAGGTTCCCAGCACTGTCCCGGTCTCTTCTCCAGCAGGCCACCTTTAATTAGATGTCACCAGTGATGTGAATGTGTACTTCTGGTGGGGTGGCCCACACACAGTTGTGTGCATGGCTGAACATTATGGAAGTGGCAGTGAGATATGTATTACGTGGGTAGACAAAAATGCTGGAGAAACTCAGCGGGTGCAGCAGCATCTATGGAGCGAAGGAGATAGGCAACGTTTCGGGCCGAAACCCTTCTTCAGAATTATTACTGCGCTTTGATCCTTCAGATACATGGAAGACATGGAGTGAAAGTCATAGACTTCATGATCCTTTACATGGATTCCACACGGCATTACACATAGGAATATTGCATTTTCTCGGCTCAAAGTCAATATCACCAACTTCTCCTGGACCACCCATAACGATGCAACGGCCAAGAAAGCACACCAACACCTCTAACTCCCTTAGAAAGTTTAGGAAGTTCGGCATGCCCCCGACAACTTTCACTAACCTCCACCGATGCGCCATAGAAAGCATGTTATCGGGGTGCATCAGAGCTTGGTTTGGGAGCAGCTCCATCCAAGACCTCAAGAAATTGCAGAGAATTGTGGACGCAGCCCCGACCATCACACAAACCAACCGCCCTTCCATTGACTCCATTTATACCGCACGCTCCCTCGGCAAGGCCCGCAGCATAATCAAGGATGACTCGCACCCTGGCCACTCCCTTTTCTCCCCTCTCCCCTCAGGCAAAAGTTATAGAAGTGCGAAAACACACACACCTCCAAATTCAGGAATAGTTTCTTCCCAGCTGCTATCAGGCTACTGAACCATCCTACCACAACTAGAGAGCAGCCCTGAACTACTATCTACCTCATTGGGGACCCTTGGATTATCTTTGATCGGACTTTACTGGCTTTATCTTGCACTAACCGTTATTCATATTATTCCCTTTACCATGTATCTGTATACTGTGGATGGGCCAATTGTAATCATGTATTGTCTTTCCGCTGACTGGTTAGCATGTAACAAAAAATGTTCACTGTAGCTCGGTGACAATAAGCTAAACAAAGCTAAATTAAACAAAACATTTGAAAATTCATCCTTTGCCAAGTTTACATTCACTTATTCTCACAAAGCTCTAAAACTTCCTTTAGAGCATCATTGTAGATTAAATGGGAAGTTCTGTAACACATGAAGCATATTTGATAGTTATATCTAAGCATTATGTGGCATCAACATCATTCTACATTTCCGTAGAGATTTTCAACATTCTCATGCAGTTCTGAATAAAAAAATCTTTATCTGCAAACATAAAATGTAAATGCTTGAAACCAGATAGACCTGAAGGGATATTTTCCCCTTTAAATGCCAATCGATACAGCAAGGCAAAAGGTGCCTTGAAGGAATTCTCATCAATAATAAATTGATGTATGACTAATAATTGTAAAAGGACATTGTCAACATAAAAACTTTGCCCTCAATTGCTAGTATGATTTAAAGCTTCCTTTTGCAAGGAATTCAACATCTCTCTTGATAATATGCTCATGGATGTGGTGCTTTGCAAAATCATTTAAAAATGAAAATTGAAATGTGGGAATTGCATAAAGGGCTAGTCTATAGCCAGAAGTTCTCGGGAAGATGATTCTTTTTTAGAGATACAGCATGGAATCAGGACCTTCAGTGCACAGAGTCCATGCCGACCAACAACCACCCACATACTAGTTCTATCCTACACACTAGGGACATTTTCCAGAAGCCTATTAGCCGACAAACCTGCACAACCTTGGAACGTGGGAGGAAACCTGGGCTCCAGGAGAAAACCCACGCGGTGACAGGGAGAACGTACAAACTCTGAACTGACAGCACCCATAGTCAGGATCGAACCGGGGTCTCTGGCTGTGCAAGGGAGCAATGTTTCCGCTGCGCCACTGCACCGCACCAAAATTGTTTGTGATTAATACACAAACAAAATCATCCTTGCCCAACAACTTGTGGAGCAGCAAAATATAGATAGAGCCTTTTGGCAGGCCTAACCGGCTAAAGGCACACAATTTAGATTCACATCCCAAGAGAGTGGTGAATCTGTGGAATTCTTTGCCACAGAAGGCTGTGGAGGCCAAGTCAATCGATATTTTTACGGCAGAGATAGATGCATTCTTGATTAGTATGGTTGTCAGGGATCATGGGCGCCCCATAGCAGAAGCGTCCACGTCGCGGGGCTGGAAACTGGAAATATCCTGAGCTAATTCTGCTACCATCATCATTGGGGGGCGCTGTCCTGACGGCTGCCAGTCCTGCAGCTGTCCGTTTTTTTCACTTCTTTTTTATTATTTTTAGTACGTTAAAGTGTGTAGTGGGGGGTCTAATCTTTTTATGTGTGGGGGGTGGTGGGGGGGAAGGGGGAGACTGCTTTTCGAGTCCCTACCTGGTCGGAGGGGTTGCCTTCCTCCGAGCAGCGCCTTCGACCCGTCCTCACGGCCTACCAGCGGGGCCTGGAGCGGCGTTTCCTGAGGGGACCTGGCCAGAACCTCGGCTTCGGCGGCGGCACAGCGCTGGAGCGCTATCGCGGAGTGGGCGATGCCTTGTCTGGGCCGCCACGCTGGAACTCCGGTATGCTGGGACCGCTGATAAAAACATCGCGGAGCCGCGGGTCTGTGGAGCGGCCAGCTGCGGGGACTGCCGATAAAAACATCGCGGAGCCACGGGTCTGTGGAGCGGCCAGCTGCGGGCGGCGGCGCTGACTTTAACATCGCGGACCCTGGGATCTCTCGCCGAGATCACCAGTGGTGGAGCTCCGTCCAGAGTGGCCTGTTGGCTTGGAAGCCGCGGTCCCCAGTAAGGAGGCGGCCGTTCCTGGCACCCCAAGCCGCTGAGAGGGTTCTCCCGACGCCGGAGTACCATCACCCGGCGAGAACGGCCAGGAATATCGGGCCTCCGTAGCGGCGAATGTGGAGGCCTCAATAGGCCCGACTATGGGTGGACATGGGGATGGGGTCTGGACTTTGTGCCTTCCCCCACAGTGGGAACCATTGTGGGGGGATGTTTTTATGTTTTAATGTTAAACTTCTTTAATGCTATGTTGTATTTTTATTAGTGTGCTGCAAGGACATCTGAATTTCCCCTGAATAAGGGGATTAATAAAGTATTTATAATTATTATTATCTATTGCGAGAAGTGATGGCTTCAACTGATTGTCGGACAATGCCAGCGAGGTCAACATTTGTAACAAGATGGACACGAACAGAAGAAGAAGGCATTATGGGGAGAAGGGAGAAGAATGGTGCTGGGACGGAGAGATAGATCAGCTATGATTGTATAGTGGAGTAGACTTGATGGGCCGAATGGCCTAATTCTGCTCCTATCACTTATGACCTTATGTCCTAAGATTTTCAAAGTTGCTGCAGCATTTTATTGAAAAGTTTATTCAAAACAAACTCAAATGGAATTGATATTAATCCAACTCACAATGTTTCCCTAAAAAAGCAGGGTTGCAAGCAATTACTTCAATGTTCTAAGTGGACAGATTAATTTAAAGGTGTCATAGATAATTTGGCAGTCCGATGAAGGTACACAATTAAAACAGCAAAGGAAATACTTCAAGCCAAAAATTAATTTTCATCCATGTGATAGTTTTTTGACAGCAATTAGTACAGTACTTAAGTGCAAAGTCTCTGAAGAACCAAAATGTTAAACTAATTTGAGTAATCCAAGTGGGTAATGAATTGCAGAAGGTGGTAACTGATAACAAATAGTTTCCTCATTGTTTATTCTCTTCCTTCAACATATTGTTGTATTTTGTGAATGAGCCCAAAGAAAGTGTTGGTATAATGAAAACATTTCATTGAATCATACAGCATAGAAACAGGACCTTCGCCCAACCCTGCCCATGCTGACCAAGATACCCCATCTACACTTGTCCCACTTGCCCGTGTATATCTCTCTAAATCTTTCCTATCCACGCACCTGCCCAAGTGTCTTTTAAATATGTTCTAGTATCTGGTTCAACTCTGTTCTCTGACAGCTCGGTGTATATACCCACCTCCTGGGTATGTGTGAAAACATTGTCCCTCAGGTTCCTACGACATTGTTTCCATCTCACCTTAAACCTATGTCACCAGTGTGGGAAAGAACTGCAGATGCTGGTTTGTGCCGAAGGCCCAAAATGTTGGAGTAACTCAGCAGGTCAGGCAGCTTCACTGGAGAAAGGAGATAGGAGACGTTTTGGGTCGCAACCCTTCTTTGGAAGAAGCTGAGTTACCCCTGCTTTTTATGTCTATCTATGCACTGTGGTTCTTGATTCCTCTTCTCGAGTTATCTCGCTTCCAGCCATAGTATCAGTACAGTATCAGTATTTGTGGGTGTCACGGTGGTAAGGCAGCAGTAGAGTTGCTGCCTTAAGGGCCTGTCCCACGAGCATGCGACTGCATGCGGCAAGCGCGACCAAACCGGAAGCGGGGGTCGCGCGGAGGTCAAGTGATCCCCGTACAGGGCCGGTCCCACCAGCATGCAGCTGCATGCGGCGAGCGTGACCAAACCGGAAGCGGGGGCCACGCGGAGGTCGAGTGATTGACGTGAAGTTCGAGCGAAGTCCGCGGGAAGTTCGCGTGTGGCGTCAAGACGCTGCGTACGGCGACGGGACGGTGCGTACGGCGTCGATGCGGTGCGTGCGGCGTCCTCCATGCAGCAGCGGGCCGGCAGGCCTTTGCCGCACGGAATTTTTGAACACTGTCAGTTTTACGGAGCCCCGCGCGATGTCGGGACCAACTCCGCACAATTCCATGCGGCTCCCGCGATCGAAGTGGGACCGGCCCCGCGAGTCCGTACGGCTCAAGCGACCACGTTAGGTCGTGCTTGCCGCATGTAGTCGCATGCTCGTGGGACAGGCCCTTTACTGCACCAAAGACCCTGGTCCGATCCTGACTCTGGGTGCAGTCTGTACGGAGTTTGGACGTTCTCCCCGTGACCGTGTGGGTTTTCCCTGGGAGCTTCGGTTTCATCCCACCCTCCAAAAATGTACAGGTTAGTAGGCTAATTGGTATAATTGTAAATTGTCCCTAGTGTGAAGGATAGTGTTAGTGTTAGTGTTAGTGCATGGGGGTTACTGGTCAGTGCGGTCTCGATGGGCTGAGGGGCCTGTTTCTGCGCTCAAAACTGCATTTCATCATTTCAAAAGACCTGAGATTTAGAAATATTTATCATTTATTTAAATTTCATATTTCAGCTTTCACCTTGATCATCTGTGCATATTCCAAACTTTATTTGACATTGTATGATATTTTAAATGATAATTAAAATCAGCGTATTTTTGCTCTATGATCTGTTGATTGGGAAGCATTCTTTAATGCGATTGACTACTTGGTTAGCTTAATGATATCACTGCTGCTGGGCACCAGAGATCTCCTTTAAGCTGACATTTGACAGCAACAGGCACAGGAAAATATTGCAGAGGAGATTCCTAGATCTCGGTGGGGTGTTTTCCGTAAACTGGGATAAGTGTCGTTGCTTCATTCTTGACAACAAATTCTGAACTTGTTCTGTCAAGGCGTGCTCAGGAATTTCTTCTTTCTTCGTGCTTTTAATTGGAGTGGCCGCTCTGACAGCTGTGGTGTGCCTTAGCAAGATATTTGACATCTATTGAATCATCTTGCCATGAACGCTGTGCTGGGAGATGTGGAATCGCAGGCCGTTGTGTCAAAAGCAAAGTTCAAGTTCGGATATTGGTTTAACCTGAGCCTCTTTTGTGTTGTAGAAGGCTTCAAAGTTGAGGGGCGACTTTCACGACAATTACTGCTCCTGGCCCTTGTGCCACTTCACGACCCGACTTGTCCATTGCCCTGACATTGGAGGCAGGGTGTGATGAATGCTTCCAGCAACTGGGCAGATTAATTGGCTCTTGGCTGCTGCAGTCAAAAAACATCTTTACTTGCCAGGGGCTACTGCATCCTCACGGAGGGGTTTTATTAGTCTGACTAGTATTAGTATTGACTGATTAACAGTACATAATAATGGCATGGGTCAAAGGTTTAAAAATGACCGCGCGGAATCCAGCGGAAGGAATCAAAAGATAATTTGGCTGTTGCTGTAAGTGAAATAAATTATCGAAATACCACATGCAGGGAAGCACGGAGACGCAGCTGGTAGAGCTGCTGCCTCACAGCGCCGGAGACCCGGGTTCGAACCTGACCTCGGGTGCTGTCTGTGCACAGTTTGCGCATTCTTCCAGTGGCCATGTGGGTTTCCTCCGGGTACCCTGGTTTCCTCTAACATTCCAAAGACGTGCAGGTTTGTAGGTGAATTGGCCTCTGTAAATTGCCCCTGGTGTGTACGGAGTGGGCGCATAAGTGGGATAACTGAACATAGTGTGAATGGGTGATCGACTTGGTGGGACGAAGGGCCTGCTTCCATGCTGTATCTCTGAATTAAACTATCTATATTACTAAAAGTCTGATCTTGACCACTTCCTGTTGTTCTGTATATTGAATTTAGAAAAAACGCTGCCACTTACAGCTGTGATTTTTGGCCATCTTACTCAGAGTCCCCCTCCGCTATGCAGGACAAGAGGATTTTTCACATCGATGCAAAATAAAAGAGTTATTAGTGTTTAAAAAATGTTGAGATTCTCTCTCCTGAAGGCCACGCCCCTTCCGGAGGGATTATAAAACCCGGAAGTGTTGAGTGCCTCAGTCAGTCTCTGCAAGA
Source organism: Malacoraja senta (assembly GCA_038087875.1). NCBI lineage: Eukaryota > Metazoa > Chordata > Chondrichthyes > Rajiformes > Rajidae > Malacoraja > Malacoraja senta. Next base: position 10,784,314 of record CM075983.1, on the reverse strand, counting down.
TGGGGGGAGAGAGAGGGTCACGTCACTCAGTCTGAGTTGTGAATAATACTGAACACATGTCTACTAAACTGTGAGTGTGGTTTTACTGACCTTGATCTTTCGGTGGGCGGCGCGACTTTCGTCTGCAGCAGCCTCTGCAGTCCGTCTGTCTTTTTATTATTTTTGTCTCGTTTTTATGTAGTTTTTTATTATTTATTTTGTCGGGGTATGTGTGTGGGGGGGTGGGGGTGGGGGTGGGGGGGGGGGGAAACTTTGAAATCTTTCCGCTGCACGGGAGACCCGACCTTTTCTTTGTCGGGTCTCCGTTGTCGTTGGGGCTGGGCAACGTGGAGCGGCCTCCAGCAGGAACGACCTGGGGCTCCAGTTGCGGAGCTGCGGACTACTCACCGTCGCGGGGCTGGCCGAATCCGGAGCGGGTGGAGCTGTGGTGGAGCGCTGCTGCAACCCGACCGCCGGAGATTCGGAGGCTACAACCGCGGGTCTGGCGGACGGCAACACCGTAAGCCCGCGGGTCCCTGGTGGGAGACCGCTTTTCGGGGCTTCCGCAGCGGCGACTTCTCCCGCCCGAGTTGCGGGGTTGAAGCGCACCTGGAGCGGGGCTTTACATCGTCGCCCCGCGCGGCTTGGAATGGCCACCGGACTTTGCGGGCGCGCGCCGGGGCTCTAACACCAAGACCCGGTGCGCGACCTTGCATCACCCGGCGTGGCTTTAATGGCTGCGGGACAATCACCATCGCCCGCCGGGGGCTTTGACTTTGACTCTGACATCGGGGGGGGGGGGGGGGAGTGCAGTGGAGAGATACGTTTTTTTGCCTTCCATCACAGCGCTGTGATGGATGTATGTGTAAATTGTGTTGTGTCTCGGGTCTTCTTCGTTTTGTATTGTATGGCTGCAGAAACGACATTTCGTTTGGACCTCAAGGGGTCCAAATGACAAATTTGTCCAAAAAGACAAATTGAATTGAATTGAAATTGAGTGCCCTTAATGTGGTTTGAAAATGAAAATGTGGTTGGTTTGAAATAAAGCACATCAAATGGTTGGTGGTGGTTGGTTTGAAATAAAGCACAGCAAATGGTTGGTGGTGGTTGGTTTGAGTTTGAAATATAGCAACAGCAAATGGTTAGTGGTGGTTGGGTTGAAATAAAGCACATCAAATGGTTGGTGGTGGTTGGTTTGAAATGGCAAATAATTAAAAGTCTAAACTTGGCAACTTCCTGTTTGCACTGTATATTGATTTTAGATAAAATTCTACCACTTATGGCTGTGATTTTTGGCCATCTTACTCAGTCCCTCTCTGCTCATCAGGTGCAGAGGATTCTTCCCATCAATGAAAAATAAAAGTGTTACTAGTGTTTAAAAAATGTTGAGAATCTCTCTCCTTTCAATTATGCCATGAAGGCCACGCCCCTTCTGATGGTAAGGGGGAGGGATTATAAAAAGTGTGGGTGTGGCTCAGTCTCTGCAAGATGGGGGAGGGAGAGGTCACGACTCTGTCTGAGCTGTGAATCAACTGAACACACTGAATGTCTACTGAACTGTGAGTGTGGTGTTTATGCAGTGTTTTGTGGTGTTTTGTGTGGTTTATGGTGGTTTCACCCTGTTTGAAATGGCACGAAACTGCACTTGAATTTGGTGGCCTTCCACCCTGCTTGAAATGGCATGAAACTGCACTTGAATTTGGTGGCCTTGCACCCTGCTTGAAATGGCATGAAACTGCACTGAATTTGGTAGCCTTGCACCCTGCTTGAAGTGGCATGAAACTGCAATTGAATTTGGTGGCCTTGTACCTGCTTGAAGTGGCATGAAACTGCACTTGAGTTTGGTGGCCTTGCACCCTGCTTGAAGTGGTTAGGAAACTGCACTCTGAGTAAGGTGGCCCTTGCACCCTGCTTGAAGTGGTAGGAAACTGGCATTGAGTTTGGTGGCCTTGCACCCTGCTTGAAGTGGTAGGAAACTGCACTTGAGTTTGGTGGCCCTGCACCCTGCTTGAAGTGGTAGGAAACTGCACTTGAAATGGTGGCCTTGCACCCTGCTTGAAGTGGTATGAAACTGCACTCGAGTTTGGTGGACTTGGACCCTGCTTGAAGTGGTAGGAAACTGCACTTGAATTCGTTGGCCTTGCACCCTGCTTGAAATGGTATGAAACTGCACTTGAATTCCGGTGGCTTGCACCCGGCTTGAAGTGGTCGGAAACTGCACTTGAATTCGGTGGCCTTGCACCCTGCTTGAGTGGTAGGAAACTGCAGTTGAATTCGGTGGCCTTGCACCCTGCTTGAAGTGGTATGAAACTGCACTTGAAGTTGGTGGCCTTGCACCGTGCTTGAAGTGGTAAGAAACTGCACTTGAATTTGGTGGCTTTGCACCCTGCTTGAAATGTTAGGAAACTGCATTTGAATTTGGTGGCCTTGCACTCTGCTTGAATGGAATTTCAAGAATAGCCGTGAGTCAACTGCAGCCCACCAGCCGTGAGTGAGCTGTCAGCACATCAGGCTTGAATGACTGAGCTGCCACCCCAAGAATCCATTTGGCCCACAATGTCCATACTAGCCCTCTGGAAACCAGTCCCTTTAGCCACAACACCCATACTAGCGCTCCAGAAAGCCCCCCCCCCCCCACTGGCCACCAATATTGGAATTGGTGGAGAGGTGGAATATTGGTTGGGGGACAGCCCTCCCGTGTGAATATGAGACCCAACGGGTCCCACTTAATCTAGTACTAAACTAAAACTAAACAACCTATCGGATGGGGAAAGGAAACCTATGGCGAAAAATAGAATGAAATTGAATATATTCAGCAAAGCAATTTAAATCTTGAAATGGGGCAAAGATAAAAACAGGTGTGAGATAAAAGGATTGAAGATTAGTGAATTGTGAAGCTAGAGGAAGGAATATGGGAGAGGAAGAAAAGGGTAGAAATAGGTGTGTGCAAGTGGGGCACGGGGGGTGGGGGGGGGGGGCAGGTATGGTAGAGAGGGGGTCATTGAAGCCAAAGTGGAGGGCAGGAGGAATTTATAAAGGCTACCTAAAATTAGAGATGTTTTTAGAAAATGACTGCTGTGTTGTAAGCTACTCAAGCGGAATCTGAGGTGGAGTTCCTCCGGTTTGCATGTGGCCTCTCTCTGGCAATGGAGGAAGCCCAGGGCAAATGGTCAGTGTGGGAATGGAAAGGGGAGTTCATGTGGTGAGCAACCAGGAGACACACCAGCCTTGGCAGAACGAGCGCAAGTGTTCGTATGCTTGGTCTCGCCAATGTACAGGAGGCCGTATGGGGAAGACAAAGGTTGGTCGGTTCATGAGGCAAAGGGGAGAAAGATTTGTGAGATATCGGTGATTCCCGTTTCATCAAGAGGAAAGCAACAAACCAAATTCCGGATTTATTCCACAACAATGTTAAATTGTACAAGGCATTGGTGAGGCCAATTCTGGAGTATGGGAGTACAATTTTGGTCGCCTAATTATAGGAAGGATGTCAACAAAATAGAGAGAGTACAGAGGAGATTTACTAGAATGTTGCCTGGGTTTCAGCAACTAAATTACAGAGAAAGGTTGAACAAGTTAGGTCTTTATTCTTTGGAGCGCAGAAGGTTAAGAGGGGACTTGATAGAGGTCTTTAAAATTATGAGCGGGTTAGACAGAGTGGACGTGGATAAGCTTTTCCCATTGAGAGTAGGGAAGATTCAAACAAGGGGACATGACTTGAGAATCAAGGGACAGAAGTTTAGGGGGAACATAGGGGAACTTCTTTACTCAGAGAGTGGTAGCTGTGTGGAATGAGCTTCCAGTGGAAGTGGTGGAGGCAGGTTCGATGTTATCCTTTAAAAATAGATTGGATGGGTATATGGACGGGAAAGGAATGGAGGGTTATGGTCTGAGTGCAGGTAGATGGGGACTAGGGGGAAGTATTTATTTTTTAATTTAAAAAAAAATTTAAAAAAATGTTCGGCACGGACTTGAAGGGCCGAGATGGCCTGTTTCCGTGCTGTTATGGTTATATGGTTATATGGTTAACTCATATGTGGCAAAGTCAGAGGCAATATAAAACGAACCTTTTGCATAAAATTTAAAGTGCAAGTATGGCGATAATTTCAATGACATGTGGAGTTTTGGTGCCTACTTTCACAATAAAGTGAATTCCCTTGAGTATCTGGCTTGCAGTAATGTGACTTGTAATTGTAACGCTGCATGGTAAAATTCATTTCACTGCAAAATTCATTTCACTGCAAAGGTGCTTGTGACAAATAAATTTGAACCTTTGAGCCTTTGAGTGCAAAGAGATTGCAGTTTCCGTGGGCAGACATCCTTTGACAGGATCTTTAATCTTTCAGAGGGCAGCACGGTGGCGCAGCGGTAGAGTTGCCGCCTTCCAGCGCTTGCGGTGCCGGAGACCCGGGTTCGATCCCGCCTATGGGTGCTGTCTGTACAGAGTTTGTACGTTCTCCTGTGACCCCATGGGATTTCTCCGAGATCTTCGGTTTCCTCCCACACTCAAAGACGTACAGGTTTGTAGGTGAATTGGCTTGGTGTAAGTTTTAATTGTCCCTAGTGTGTGTAAGGTAGCGTTAATGTGCTGGGATTGCTGGTCGGCGTGGACTCGGTGGGCCGAAGGGCCTGTTTCCATGCTGTATCTCTAAACTAAAAAAGGAACTGCAGATGCTGGAATATGTTTAAGACACAATGTGCTGGAGTAAACTCAGTGGGCCTGGCAGCATCTGTGGAGGATATTGATTGGCAATGTTTTGGGTTAGGGACCTTTCTGTAGATTGACTGATATATGAAGAAGGCTCCTGACCTGAAACATCACCTATCCTGTCCTCCAGAGATGCTGCCTGACCTGGTGAGTTATTTCCAGCACTTTGTGTGTTTTCCTGAGGCAGAATCTGAAACTTCTGTATAAAATGAGTTCAATCAATAACAGTGTCAGGAGGGGGGAGAGGGTGGGAATTGCTATAAAAACTTGGGGGGGACACAATTTGGGGGCGCGATTTCTTGGTGGCTGCGTGCACGAGAACACACACACAAGGCTTCAGAGGCTTCGGCCGTGGGCCCTGTGAACGGTAACATCGGGAGCTGACCTGGTTGGTGACCGATTCCGAACTCCAGAAACAGCAGCTTCATCCACCCTGAATCATGGGGCTTGAATCGGCCCGTTCGCGGGGCTTTTCATCGCCGGCACAGCTTATAATCGGCCGGTGGGGGCTTCAACATCGGGATCCCTTGAAACGCCTTGACGCAGCAGTTTGATTTTAAGCAGCGCCACGCAATAAAAGGCCCCGTGAACGGGCCGATTCAGCCCTTAGAAAGCGTCTGATATCCGCTTGAATCTTTCAAAAGCTACAATGTGATAAATAAAACTTAAACAAATAAAACTGAAGGAATAAAGGCAGAAGAACTAACCTTGGAGGGGAGAGAGAGAGAGAGAGAGAGAGAGAGAGAGGGGAAAAAATACGAAATACCGTGAGTGACCATGATGAGGAACTTACCTGCAAGCGAGCCAGGAAAACCCGTTCGACCGGAGCCCTTAATGACCTGACCCGTTTAAATCTGATATCCATTTAAATCTTTCCCATCCACCAATACATCCAATTAGTTCAAATGGTAATTGTACCTGCATCACACAGCTTAAGAAATTCTCCGTGAATACCTTCAGTAATACTTGAAGGTCAAACACAATTGGTGACACATTGTGTTAATATGATGTAATAGAGACATTTAACAAGCGCTTAATAGTGACACCCCCAATGTCTCGCGGAAAGCGGAGATTTTAATAGATTTTTTTTCACCAAATTTTAAAATCCGGATTACAAAGCATGGGGAGGGATTGTCCCCCACCTCTCAAACATGGGAGGGATGTGTGTCCCCAACCCCCCAGGGTTTCGCCCATGAGGGGACTGGCCTAAACACAACAAAAATCTACTTTTAATTCAATTACTTACTCAGAAACCTTAGTATAGCTGACAAAGAAATACTGAGTTCTTCCACTGTTCCAGCGTGTTGTTTTTGCTTAAGATTCCAGCACCTGCCGTCTCTTGTGTCTCCTGCCTAATGGAGAGAGAGATATCACTGAAAAATGGGGTTTCATGTGGTGTGCTTCGTTATTGGAGCAGAGCAGAGAGAATCTAATTTTGAAATAAAGTTTAATCCATTCCATACATTTTAGTTTAGTTTAGATTTGAGATGCAGCGCGGAAACAGGCCCTTCGGCCCGACCAGCTGACCAGCGATCCCCGCACACCAACACTATCCTACACACACATTAGGGAAAATTTACATTTATACCAAGCCCATTAACCTACAAGCCTGTACGTCTCTGGAGTGTGGGAGGAAACCCGAAGATCTCAGAGGAAACCCACGCGGTCACGGGGAGAACGTGCAACTACTACAGACAATGCCCATAGTCAGATCAAAACCCGGGTCTCTGGCGCTGCAAGGCAGCAACTCTACTGCCGCCCCACCATAGCATCCAATCAGAGCTACTCTAGCACTCCATGTCATCTTATGTAAACCAACATCTGCAGTTCCTTGTTTCTGAAGAAAACATCAGGTAAGTGCTAAAGTTATATACAATCAAGTATCAAGTAGCTAACAAACAAAGAGCATATCCACAACTCATTGCATCTATTATCTTCTGTTCCTCCACTTATAACGTCAAAATGTAAACTCAATTTAAAACAGAGCAGGATGGGGTCAGCAAATCCTAAATTTAATGCAGTTTAAGATTTTACTTTAAAAAGTAAAACAAATTTATACCTACATCTTTCATGGGCAAAACGAATAGGTGACATTTCCGGTTGAGACCCTTCTTCAGTCTGGGTTTTCTCAGGGATCTCCGCTTTCCTCCCACTTTCCAAAGATGTACAGGTTTTTAGGTTAATTGGCTTTGGTATAATTGTACATTGTCCTTAGTGTTATTCTTAAAGAATGGGTCGACTGGGCTTGTATTCACCGGAATTTAGAAGGAAGGGATCTTATACAAACATATAAAATCTTACGGGATTAGACAGGCTAGATGCAGGAAAAATGTTCCCAATGTTGGGAGAGTCCAGAACCAGGGGTCACAGTTTAAGAATAAAGTGTAGGCCATTTAGAACAGAGATGAGGAAAACCTTATCAGCCAGTGAGTTGTAAATCTGTGGGAATTATCTGCCACAGAAGGCAGTGGAGGCCATTCACTAGATGTTTTTAAGAGAGAGTTAGATTTAGCTCTTGGGGCTTACAGAATCAATGGATATGGGGAAAAGCAGGAACGGGTACTGATTTTTGATGATTAGCCACGGTCATATTGAATGGCAGTGCTGGCTCGAATGGCCTAATCCTGTACCTATTTCTATGTTTCTATGTGAGTGTGGATACATTGGTGTGCGGGGTTTGGTGGTCGGCATGGACTTGGTAGGCCAAAGGGACTGTTTCTGCAATTTATCTCTAAACTAAATTAAACTAAACTAAACTGATTGTTAACAAATGATCTGTACTAATTATTAGCTCCAACTTTTCACTGTCTAGCATCTTCCACTATCACCTGCTTATTATACAGAAGCAATGTAGTGAGAAAAATGGAAATTGTCTTGTTATTAAAGGCTGCCTTTAATTCTGCTGAATCTTGATACGCTAATTTTAAAAGCATTGTTAGCATATTTCATAATGCATTTTCTTTGTCTTACCACAAAGGCACTCAGGCTCACACATATTTGAGGTTTCTGCAAGACAGTATATAACAAATCAAATGAGGTGATGAAAATTAGACGTCATGCTAGCTTCGTGGCAAGTCTCATTTCAGGGCACAATGTCAGATGCAGCTAATGGCCAGATCTGACAGTGACTCAGTGCCAAACCAAGGCTCACAGTGCTCCGTTTCACAGAAGGGGACTGAAGTTGCTCGTTTGTACAGAATTGATGACTGAGCTAACCTTCCTCAGCTAGTCCTAACAGAAAACATTGTTCCCTCTGCTGAAACGTCAAAGGGCAACCCCCTGTGAGTATATCAATGAATCCACTGCGGGTCATTTCAAACGCACACAAAGTATTAACTAATTGAATTAGGAAAAAGACGGAAATGATGCAAGATGAAATCATTTTACACAAATATAACGTTCAGAATTTTGCATTGTATTAAAATGATTATTACTGTAATCAGCTTTGTCATTAAATATTACACTCCAAATAGTTGCTATGGCAGATTAAATTCTGGCTGTAGTCTAAAATTAGTTTACTTTCAAAATATGTGTGTGTGTCTGTGTGCTTGTGTTTGTGTGCTTGTGTTTGTGTGCTTCTGTATGTGTGTGTGTGTGCGATTTGTGTGCATGTGCATCTGTATGTGTGTGTGTTGTATGCGTGTGTGTGCATGTGTATGTGTGTGCGCGGGTGTGTTTACATGTGCCTTAATAGCATCCTCAAATGAATGTTAATTTACCCAACAATTCTGCAGCTTAACAATGTACATGTAATAGAAACAAGGAACTGCAGATGCTGACTTGGCAAAAAGACATAACGTGCTGGAGTAACTCAGTGAATCAGGAGCTGCTTTTCTGGAGAACATGGATATGTGACATTTTGGGGTCTGACCCTTCATGAGCCTGATTGTGCTGGGGAGGGGGGGGGGTAAGAAAACTGGAAGAGAGGAGGGGCAGAACAAACCTTGGCAGGAAATCGGTTGATTTAGGTGAGGGGGGTGTTGATATTAATATGGTAGACAAAGGCCAGAGTTGAAAAGACATAAGATGTGAGACAAAAGGATTGAAGAGGTAAGAATTGTGAAGCTAGAGGAAAGAATGTGGGTGGAAGGGATGGGGAGGGGAAGAAATAGATGGGAGTCCAGATGGGGCACAGGAAAGGGGAGGAGAAGGGGTGGGGAAGGGAAGAAAGGAGAGGGGAGGGTTTAGTAGTTACATAAAATCGGGAGAATTCATTGTTCGGAGAACTTGACTGAGAAACAAGACTGAGAAACTATTGAAGAAGAATGCACTCAGTAAATAAGTTATTGCTGTTTGTATAAAGATCTGCAACCATTCTTTCCCCACAGGGTTGTGGATGCTGGATCAATTGGAATTTACAAGCTGGACAGTGATCACTACATTTTTGTTAAGGTGTCAAGGAATGTAGAGGAAAAAGTGGATAAGTAGAACTGACATAGTATTCAGTCATGATCAGATTGATGGATGAATCACCTAACCTGTTTCCTCTACCTGTGATCCCATGATTCCCCCATGTATCTAGTTTCCAGAGAAACTAGAAGTCAACAGCACGGTGGCACAGCGGTAGAGTTGCTGCCTTGCAGCGCCAGAGACCCGGGTTCGATCCCTGACTACGGGTGATTGTCTGTACGGAGTTTGTACGTTCTCCCCGTGACCTGCGTGGGTTTGATCTTTGGTTTCCTCCCACACTGCAAAGACGTACAGGATTGTTGTAGGGTAATTGGCTTGGTGTAAGTGTCAAATTGTCCCTAGTGTGTGTAGATAGTGTTAATGTGTGTGAATCGCTGGTTAGTGGGGACTGAAGTGCTGTTTCCACGCTGCATCTCTAAACTAAAACTAAAAAGTGCTTGCAGGCAAAAGACTTCTCTGCACAATAGCAACACCACTCAGCATGTAGATGTTCAGAGCCAAAGAGAATATGAGGTATTAAAACTATTAACTTGGTGCACAAAGACTACAAAGTGTTTTATGAATTATATTCCATTAGCCAACATCAGACACAAATCATTTATCGATTATGCATTAAAAGATTATAATTTGGCATGCACTTACAAAATATATATTTTTCATGTTTCATACCATCGCACCTTGTTCATCATGTTAAATATTTTAGAATTTTAGGCACTTTTCTTATTCCAGGTTCTGTCAGGCTCATTCTTCTCACCCTGCTCAATCCATTCTTGCCAACTATGTGTATCAGTTCAGTTCAGTTTAGTTTATTGTCATGTGTACTGAGGTACAGTGAAAAGCTTTTGTTGGCTTTTGTGGCCCTTGTATGTTTTGTTTTCCCCAGAACTTTGTACAAAAGTGCCAGAGATTCATTACTGTAAGCGATAAGAGCAAATCCAAGAACAGCTACTTCCCTGCAGTTATCAGTCCCATGAACAGACCTCATATCAGATAATGATGAACTCCTGATCTTCCAATCTACCTTGTTGTGGCCCTTGCACTTTTTTTATCTGCATTTTCTATGTAGCTGCACTCTGTTTATTTTCTCTTTTGCATTAGCTGATATATTCACGTATGGTTGATCTACCTGGATAGTAGGTAAAACAAAGGTGTTTCACTGTCAGGTCTACACACTTTTGTACTGAGGCAGCATTTTGGCTGCTTCAGGGCGGCGACGGTGGTGCAGCGGTAGAGTTGCTACCTTATAGCGCCAGAGCCCAGGGTTCGATCCTGACTTCAGGTGCTGTCTGTACGTAGCTTGTATGTTCTCCCCATGACTTGCGTGGGTTTTCACCGGGTGCCCCTGTTTCCTCCCGCACTCCAAGGACGTACAGGATTATAGGCTAATTAACTGTGTAGGATAGTGTCAGGGATCGCTGGTCAGTGTGGACCTGGTGGGCCAAAGGGCCTGTTTCCGCTCTGTATCTCTAAACTAAACTAAACTAAAAATGAATAATAATCACCAGTTGGCAAGACAGATTTTCAGAGTGGGATTGTCCGTGGGAGCCAACCGCCGCTGGGGCTGAGTAAGATGGGTTATTTTTCAGAGATGGTATTAGCGTGGGTCAACAGGAAGCCTATAAACTCACAAGGCCATGAGTAATAGGAGCAGAATTAGGCCATTCGGTCAATCATGTCTACCATGTCATTCAATCATGGCTGATCTATCTTTCCTTCCAAACCACATTTTCCTGCCTTCTCCCCATAACCTCTGACACCCGCACTAATCAAAAATCTGTCTATCACTGCCTTAAAAATATCCACTGACTTGGCCTCCGCAGCCAACTGTGGCAAAGAATTCCACAGATTCACCACCCACCGACTAAAGAAATTCCTTCCCTTCTTCCCAAAGGAAACGTCCTTTAATTCCGAGGCTATGACCTCTAGTTCGAGATTCTCCCACTTGTGGAAACATCCTCTCCACATCCACTCTATCCAAGCCTTTCACTATATAGTGTTGTACAGAACTGGATAACAATATCTGTGTTAAAAAGAAGGGAAACAAAATATCAAGCAAAGTAGGGTCAAATTAAAACAGGCTAATCGTGAAACTTAAGTATTTATCAAGGCCTTTCGCTTTACTCCGTCAGATTTTTTTCAGATTTCCAATTTTCAAGTGTTGTGCAATTCAGATGTCAGATGTGCAATTTTCTGTGATATTATATTGAACATTGAGCATTGATATAATCTTGAGAACATAAACAGACCGAGATGTTTTTATCTTGTTATCTACAGAGTGCTGTTAGTACAAAGTTGCCCACGATGACAAATTATGTATGTTTGAAAATTCAACAAGGTTCCTAACATCAGCATAATGCCACCAATTAAAACTGAATGGTAGAACGAATGAGATTTATGATATTGCATCAGACACTGTATTTGATTTTAAATGTCAGCCACGACACTTTCACCAGTATCACAAAGACAGGTTCTTTCAGATGGCACCATGTTATAGGAAAGATGTTGTCAAGCTGGAAAGGGTGCAGAGAAGATCTATGAGGATGCTGCCAGGACTCGAGGGCCTGAGCTATAGGGAGAAGTTGAGCAAGCTGGGATTCGGAGAGCAGGAGGATGAGGGATAATCTTATAAAGGTGTACATGATCATGAGAGGAATAGATTGGATGAACGCACAGAGTCCCATGCCCAGAGTAGGGGAATCAAGAACCAGAGGACATAGGTTTAAGGTGGGGGTGGGGGGGGGGGGGAGATTTAATTGGAACCTGAGGGGTAACATTTTCCCACAAAGGGTGGTGGGTGTGTGGAATGAGCTACTGGAGGATGTAGTTAAAGCAGGTACTAATGCAAAGTTTAAGGAACATTTAGACAAGTGAATAGATCGGACAGGTTTAGAAGGATATGGGCCAAACACAGGCAGATGGGACTAGTGTGGGTGGGACATGTTGTCCGGTGTGGGCAAGTTGGCCCGAAGGGCCTGTTTCCACACTCTAAGACAATATGACACCATGACTCGAAGTTAGACACAAAAAGCTGGAATAACTCAGCGGGACATGCAGCATCTGTGGAGCGAAGGAATGGGTGACGTTTCGTGTCGAGACACTTCTTCAGACTGAACTTCACACAGATCTGTCTCAAGAAGGGTCTCGACCCGAAACGCCACCCATTGCTTCTCCCCAGAGATGCTGCCAGTCCTGCTGAGTTACTCCAGCATTTTGTGTCTATCTACGATTTAAACCAACATCTGTAGTTCTTTCCCACACAATGTTATTGAGTGTATTATGTTAATTCATTGTACCGAATGGAATATTCAGCAAATTTAGCAAATTACGCTGGACTGAATTGGATATCGGAGTGTATTTGACCAACCTGTGGTGCTCATGCTTCAGTCCTGAAGGGAAGATTAGTTAGATTGTATGGTTTGCTTGGCGATAACTGTCACATCAATGTCTCAGCTATTACCAATCAATGAGTTGTTACTATGCAGACTTGAGGGGGAACCATTTATTACTACCTACTAACTACAGGGGAGCTCAGAATTCACAGCAGGATGTATCTTTACAATCAACGTGCCATGATTATTGATATGTCCCATTTAATTTGTCATTAAACCTTTGAAGGATTTCACAAAAGTGTCTTACTCTTTCTAAAGCCATTGCATGCAATATATTTCAGTCTAATAAGCAAATTACATTGAGAAGTGAGTTCTTTAATTTTATTGTAATATTCAATACCTTTATCGAATTGTATTGTTGCAGATGTAGCCCTTCAGGCTTTTCCTGTCAACCTTTCACTAATGGGAGTGTAGTGATTATAGTTGTCAGTGAAGTAGCGCAAAACATGTCAGAAACCCAGAGATTCAAAGCACGGAAAAAAATTGAAAAGGAAAAATGCTGATGACAGGATATAGACTTTAATACAAGCTTCTTGAACGTGTGAACTTACATAAAATTATTAATGGACCAGTTATTATGGAGCTGAAGCATTCTGTAAAAGTATCTAAATTCACACAGTGACTGAAGGGCATATTAATATATATATATTGGTATGAAATTTTGCAAAGCTTTTAATTTGATTTTTTAAAAATAATATCTGCAATAGGTTTTGCACCCATCAGATTTTGTTTAACACAATGAAACAAGGGGAAGATGTAACTGTTATAGGGAAGGATATGAACACTGAAATAAAATACCATAAAGGAGTTTATTTTATGATCTCGCAACAAAACACACTGAAGATCCTTAGATACCAGTCTTTGGAAGAGGTCAATGGAGAATCCTATTCCTTCTTGGGAATGGTTCAATAACCAAAGGGTGTTGATTTAAAGTCTTTAACCATAGATCCATTGGACAGGTCCTTTCAGTCACAGATGTCACAAGCTGGATCATTCTGCACAAAAATGTTTCTGTGAAAAGGAATTCAATGGTAACTTGAGAGCAAGGTTGGAGTGCAAGGCTAATGTACGGATAATGTGTAAGAAGGAACTGCAGATGCTGGTTTAAACCGAAGAAAGACAAAATGCTGGATTAACTCAGCTGGACACGCAGCATCTCTGGAGAGAAGGAACGGGTGACTTTTTGAGTTGAGACCCTTCTTCAGACCCTTCTTCATGTAAGGATAATTATTTTTTCAAATTGCTCGCATAGACCTGAAGGGCTGAATTGTCCATTTCTGTGCTGCGAGATGCTAAAATGGCACAACATCAAGGCACATTAAGTTATAGTTTTAGTTTTAGAGATACAGCATGGAAACAGGCCATTTGGACCACAGAATGCAAACCGACCAGTGACCATTCTGTATACTAGTGCTATCCTTCACACTAGGGACAATTTACAATTTTACCAGACATAAGTATAATCAAATCAAATAAGTACAACAGGCAATGGGTGGCATGGTGGCGCAGTGGTAGAGTTGCTGCCTTCCAGCGCCTGAGACCTGGGTTAGATCCTGATTATGGGTGCTGTCTGTGCTGAGTTTGCACGTTCTCCCAGTAATATGCCTAGGTTTTCTATGGACACTCTGGTTTCCTCCCACATTCCAAAGACGTGCAGGTTTGTGTGCTAATTGGCTTGGTGACGTTTAAATTGTCCCTGGTGTGTTAGCTAGTGTTAGTGTGTGGGGATCGCTAGTTGGTACGGACAGTGGACCGAAGGGCCTGTTTTCGCGCGGTATCTCTAAACTAAAGTAAAGTACACTAAAGGTAGTGCAAAAGAGAAAGGAAACAGAGTGGAGAAAATAGTGTAACAGTTACAGAGAAAGTGCAGAAGAATAAGTGTGAAGACTGCACTGAAGCAGATTGGGAGATCGGGAATATACCCTTAGTAGATGCAAGGTTTTTTCAAGATTGTTAGGAAAATTGTAACTTACCACCAAATCAAGGTAGTTAGTGCAAAACAAGAAGCAAGGTATCATTCCTCAAGGAGAATATTGAGAGGGGTGTTTAAGAGGCCTGTAGATAGCAATGTTACAAAATTTTGAGATTTAAAAAATAAAGTCTGCAATTTATCCCATCAGATAAAGCATAAAAAGAAGTTTAATTTGACACCTAATTCACTTTCATATCTTCAGTATTAAAGAAGTTATGGCCATTTTCATACTCGGAAATTAGCATCTTGTTCCCTATTGCTTTTCCATTGACTTAACACAAAAGTTGTGATCGAGGACAGTCAAAAGCCCATAACTTTCTTAAAAATTAAGATAACTGAAAGAAATTTTCAGTTATTATAGATTGAAGCATTCTGAAATAAATATGAAACAATCTTACTTAGAAGACATGAAAGTAAAGCATATAATTAGTTAGTTACCTAATTGTAGCTAATTACAAAATTCAATTACTAGATCTAAACATCTATCAATTTCTTAAGAATAGATTAACTTTTTTAAATAGCCTAAGCGTCCAAATAACATTCACACAATAATTCACAATATAACTTAATTTTTAAATCTCATTTTCATGAATTTACAGGCCAAATGGAAGGAATTGAATGTTTAATACCTGTAAATTAATGGGCATTTAATTCATCTTGTGAGTGAGGATTTCTGGAACGCGATCTTTTGGAACGTTAATTTGCGGTGAATTTAACCCGTATTGGCATGAAAAATACTGCCGTTAATTCGGGGAATAAAATCACCGTGTCGCATGAAAAAATGTGAATTAAAGGCTTCTTAAGAAGCACTTTTATACATTTAAAGAAACCACTTTCGTTTACCTGTCCCATGTGTGAAATCCGTCCCCGTTATCGGCGTTGACGCTTCAGGAGCTGCTTTTAAAATTACTCTAGCGCTGACATTGACGTTTTAATAAAAATAAAAAATACACAAATCGCCACGAGGAACGATTCTTCAGCCAGCGCTTGTACTCCAACAAAATATTAACCAGGACAAGGGAGGAGAAACCCGCGTTTTAACCCCGCCCCCCCTTAAAGGCGCCAAATCGCGCACACGGCCAGTGGCAGAATTACAGCGCGACTGAAGGTAAGTTTTGTAACATACCTACTGTAGATAGACACGGATATGCAGAGAATGGATGCATATGGATCAGGTGCAGCGAGATGAGGTTTGTTTATCTTAATTTATGTTCAGCACAGACATTGTGGGCTGGAGGGCCCGTTCTTGTGATGTACTGTTCTATGTTCTATGCTTTAGAATATATCATTTTTGTTCTATGTTTTAGAATAATATTATAGAACATAAGCTTTGTCAATATCGCACTCACCAGAGGACAATCTTCACACATTACTTAAACTCTGACTTTTTCATTTTCAATTCTCTGAATCTGTTGAAAAGAACATTGGAAAGTAAGAGTTATCTTGACAGCTACCAAGAACAATGAAGTATCCTGACATCAATAAACAAATCCCAAGTTGGAATGGTTCTTCCTTCCAATCATTTTTTCTTTCTTCTTTCCTGTTGAAATAACTATTTTTGCCTAAAAAAACTAGTTTTACTGTTCATATCGAGATAAGAAATAATGGGAAACCAATTGTGAATCTGGTTTCCTTGCTAGATCAATGAATAATGACTCATGATATGAATGCCAATCTTTACAGTTGGTATCCTTTGGCAATAAAGGGAGGAATGACAAGCAAGGACTATTAATGGAACAGCACATGTTTCCTTTATCATCGTTACTTTTTTGCGTATCTTTCATTCATTGTTCTTTATCTCTCTATATCATCGTCTATATCTCTCGTTTCCCTTTTCCCTGACTGGTCTGAAGAAGGGTCTCGACCCGCAACGTCACCCATTCCTTCTCTCCAGAGATGCTGCCTGTCCCTCTGAGTTACTACAGCTTTTTGTGTCTATCTTCGGTTTAAACCAGCATCTGCAGTTCCTTCTTACACATGTATGTAGGTGCTGGGTACACAGTTTTGAGCTCAATAAAGGGCCTGTCCCACTTACGCGACCTTTACAGGCGACTGCCGGCACCCGTCATAGGTCGCCGAAATTTCAACATGTTGAAAATTCAGCGATGACCAGAAAGACGCTACGACTCTTTGGAGACATCTCACGACCATAGGAGACCTCTCACGACCATACAGGCGACCCCTGGCGACATGTTGCGGGTGACCACTCACGACCATAGGAGACCTCTCACAACCATACAGCCTATGGTCGTGAGAGGTCTCCAAACATGTTGAAAATTTTGGCGACCTATGACAGGTGCCGGCAGTCCCCTGTAAAGGTCACGTAAGTGGGACAGGCCCTTAACTCTTTAACACTCATTATCAATATTGTCTACAACAGGGTTCACCAACCTTGTTCTGCATTGGGGCCGGGACGCATGTCTGTGAGTGGGTGGCGGGCCATATCTATCACGTGTACACATGGATCCCGCCCCCCATCCTGCCCCGGATGGCAGGCATCAAATCACGTGTTCACAGAATGTACACATAAATGCTGGAGAATCTCAGCCGGTGAGGCAGCCTCATGCAATCCTTGCATGTCTCACCCGCTGAGTTTCTCCAGCATTTTTGTCTACCTTCGATTTTTCCAGCATCTGCAGTTCTTTCTTAAAAGTGTTCACAGAAGGTGCGCGGCCGTGCCGCGCTCGGGACAGGCGCTCGACCGAGCTCAGGGCGGGGTGCTCGGCAGGCCGGATGATTACGGGGAAAAAAAATCCGCCTGCGGTCCGGATGATTTCGGGTTATGGGCCGCATTCGGCCCGGGGGCCATACGTTGACGACCCCTGGTCTACGATATATAATATCTATGCTATCTATCGGGATGCATCACAGCTTGATGTGGGAACAGCTCCTTTCAAGACTTCAAGAAATTGCAGCGAATTGTGGACGCAGCCCAGAACACCACACAAATCAACCATTGACTCCATTTATACCTCACGCTGCCTCGGCAAGGCCAGCAGCATAATCAAGGACGAGTCGCACCCTCCCTCTTCTCCTCTCTCTCATCGGGCAAAAGGTATAGAAGTGTGAAAACACAAACCTCCAGATTCAGGGGCAGTTTCCTCCCTGGGTGGGTGGGTGGTTGGGGGGGAGGGGGGGGGGGGGTAGATATGGTGAATGCACAGATTCTTTCACCCAGAGTAAGGTAATCAAGAATCAGTGGAGATAGGTTTAAGGGAAGATTAATAGGAATCTGAGGGGTAACGTCTTCACACAGAGGGCAGTGGGCATATGAAACGAGCTGCCAGAGAATGTAGTTAAGGCCAGGTACCAGAACAACATTTAAAAGACATCTGGACAGGTACATAGATTGGAAAGATTTTCGAGGGATATGGGGCAAACATAGGCAGGAGGGACTAATGTAGATGGGGCATCTTGTTTGGCATGGTCAAGTTGAGCCAACGCTCCAGATTCCCTGCTGTATGACTTTTAGCCCTTCATGACTGATAACAAATCAGTTCCAAGTATCCTTCCAAACTCATTGCAATGCACATATTCTTGTGATGGATATAAATGGGCACCATTCAGCAGAAATTAATGGAAACAGGGGAAGTCCAAATCTACATCAGGAAGCTTTAACATTGAATGTTAAAACTGAAAGCTTCATTTCATTTAGCCATCATTCATGCTCAACACAGCATGGTTCACAACCTGCAACCAGATTAGCTTTCAATGTTTAATGTGACTTAACGTTTCCATGAAAAATCATTAGAAGAATCAAAAAGTACACAGGGGATTTCTGCGAGGATTTAAATAAAAGCGTTTCAAAAATGACCTTGCCAATACTGAAAGTCTGGGAAAGAGTGCACCCTCGTCTGCAAGAGCAAGCCAACTTTGGGGAAAGTTGCTCCTGGCGGGAAACATGACCTGTTGGCGGCCCCTTCGTGTCCCCCGCTGCCGAACGCAAGACCCAACCGACGGTCGTGGACAAGCCAGCAAGCAGGTTCTGCTCTTCCCCGAAGACCAGAGAATGAGGAAGGATGTAGCTGGCAAAGATGATAGAAACATAGAAACAGAGAAAATAGGTGCAGGAGTAGGCCATTCGGGCCTTCGAGCTGATCATCCAGAATCAGTACGCCGTTCCTGCCTTCTCTCCACATCCTTTGATTCCGTTGGCCCTTAGAACTACACCTAACTCTCTTGAATACATCCAGTGAATTGGCCTCCACTGGCAGATAATTCCACAGATTCACAACTCTCTGGCGGAAAAATGTTTTTCCACATCTCAGTCCTAAATGACATACCCCTCATCAGTCTGAACAAGAGTCTCGACCCGAAACGTCGCCTACTCCTTTTCTCCATAGATGCTGCCTCACCCGCTGAGTTTCTCCAGCATTTTTTGTCTACTTTAGATTTTTCCAGCATCTGCAGTTCCTTCTTAAACATACCCCTTATTCTTAAACTGTGACCCCTGGTTCTGGGCTCCCCTAACATCGGGATCATTTTTCCTGCATGTAGCCTGTCCAATCCCTTAAGAATTTTATGTTTCTATGAGTTCCACTCTCATCCTTGTAAATTCCAATGAATACAAGCCCAGTCGATCCATTCTTTCATCATATATCAGTCCCACCATCCCGGGAATTAACTTGGTGAACCTACGCTGCACTCCCTCATGCAGATGGAGGCAATGGGAGAGGAGCAAGGCTGGTAGGAGAGGGACCGGGGTCTGGCCTACCGCACCTTCAAGGCTGGCAGCCCCCGGGGCACAAAAGGGCTCGGGCGAGGAGAGGAACATCGGTTTGCAGGTCGATCCACATGTCCAAGGAAGGTGATGGTTGGAGGCCCTGCAACAGCCTGGGACTTGCCTGGAACAGGCACATAACGACATCGTAACAACTAGAACATGGACTGCACTTTGAAAATGGTGCCCAAATATGGCGTCCCTTGCATGCGGGCTCAGTAGACTATTTCTGTACATTTGCTAATCGGGGGATTGTGCTTAGATAATGAAATACTGTACTGGACTGTTTGTAAGAAAATAATTTAATTTGCACATGTGACAATCAAATCACCATTGAAGCACTTGGAAACCTGGGAATGTTGCAGGATTTATATTTACTGTCCTGTCTGGACAGTGAGTTTGGTATCAAAGGTAAACACAAGGAACATTTGCCAATATTCTAGGAAACTTCACCAAAATGTCCTTTGAAGACATGGTCATATCCTACTCATTTGTTTTTGAAGGGTATCCCTGTTTCCTTGTACAGGCAGCTTACAACCCAGCAGTATGAATATTGATTTTTCTAACTTCAAGTAGCCCTTGCTTCCCCCGTCTCTCCGTCCCTCCCCCACCCTGGTCATCGTACTAGTTTCACTGTCGTCCTGCTGAGTTTCACTGTCTGTATTACTCGTTATCACCTTCCTCCACAGCCAACAATGGACCATTGTGGGCTCCACCTTTCCTTGATCATTGTTGCTGGCTTTGGTCTGTGTTTTTGCATATCTTTCACTAATTTGTTCTACGTACATTTTCATATCTCTCAGTTCCTTCTCCCCTGACTCTCAGTCTGAAGAAGGGTCTCGATCCGAAATGTCACCTATTCTTTTTTTCCAGAGATGCTGCCTGACCCACTGAGTTACTCGAGCTTTTTGTGTCTATCTTCCTTGTACTAATTGATAGTTAATCAAAATGAATTAATGTGAGACACATAGGTTTATCACTTCAGGGAAACGGCAGACAAAAAGTTAACAGTCCAGTCAAAACATAGTCTAAAATTTCACTTGGCGAATTTCCCATTGAATGACAAAACAACTCCTCACATTATCATTGGGTGTACAAAGCAGAACTCGTGATAAATAGAAGTATGGGTCCCCTGTGTCCTTTTCAACCTAATGTAACTTCTAGAATTGAATATGTAGTTGAGTCAGACACATCAGTTTCCCTCGCCCCTGACTCTCAGTCTGAAGAAGGGTCTCGACCTGAAACGTCACCTATTCCCTTTCTCTAGAGACGCTGCCTGACCCGCTGAGTTACTCCAGCATTTTTGTGTCTAACATCACCATCACACTCACCGGTAGCAAATCAAACTTACTCAATAGAAGGTAGGAATGTAATCGAGTCTCTGATCGCTTGTTTGGATAATGTAGCAATGTTACAAAATTTTGAGATTTTAAAAATAAAGTCTGCAATTTATCCCATCAGATAAAGCATAAAAATAAGTTTAATTTGACACCTAAATCACTTTCATATCTTCAGTATTAAAGAAGTTGTGGCCATTTTCATACTCGGAAATTAGCATCTTGTTCCCTATTGCTTTTCCATTGACTAAACACAAAAGCTGTGATCGAGGACAGTTAAAAGCCCATAACTTTCTTAAAAATTAAGATAACTGAAAGAAATTTTCAGTTATTATAGATTGAAGCATTCTGAAACAAATATGAAACAATCTTACTTAGAAGACATGAAAGTAAAGCATATAATTAGTTAGTTACCTAATTGTAGCTAATTACAAAATTCAATTACTAGATCTAAACATCTATCAATTTCTTAAGAATAGATTAACATTTTTAAATAGCCTAAGTGTCCAAATAACATTCACACAATAATTCACAATATAACATAATTTTTAAATCTCATTGTCATTAATTTACAGGCCAAATGGAAGGAATTGAATGTTTAATACCTGTAAATTAATGGGCATTTAAATCATCTTGTGAGTGAGGATTTCTGGAACGCGATCTTTTGGAACGTTGATTTGCGGTGAATTTAACCTCGTATTGGCATGAAAAATACTGCCGTTAGTTCGGGGAATAAAATCACCGTTTCGCATGAAAAAATGTGAATTAAAGGCTTCTTAAGAAGCACTTTTATACATTTAAAGAAACCACTTTCGTTTACCTGTCCCGTGTGTGAAATCCGTCCCCGTTATCGGCGTTGACGCTTCAAGAGCTGCTTTTAAAATTACTCCAGCGCTGACATTGACGATTTAATAAAAATAAAAAATTCACAAAAGGCCCCTAGGAACAATTTTTCAGCCAACGCTTGTACTCCAACGAAATATAATTCAGGACAAAGGAGGAGAAACCGCGTTTTAACCACGCCCCCCCCTTAAAGGCGCCAAAATCGCGCACACGGCCAGTGGCAGAATTACAGCTCGACTGAAGGTAAGTTTTGTAACATACCTAGATAATGTGGTTCAAGAATAAGCTTAAAAGGAAAGTCAATTAAAGCAGCTGATGTAGGTAAATTAAAGTTAGAAAAGGCTAGAGGTGGGTTGTCTTTCAAAAAAAGTGAAAGCTAGTTATAGTAACATCAAAGATAGACACAAACATCTGAGTAACTCAGCGGGACAGGTAGCATCTCTGGAGAGAAGGAATGGGTGACATTTCGGGTCAAGACCTTTCTTCAGACTGGTTAGGGATAAGGGAAACGAGAGATATAGACGATGATGAGGAGGGATAAAGAACAATAAATGAAAGATATGCAAAAAAAACCCGATGATAAAGGAAACAGGCCATTGTCAGCTGTTTGTTGGGTGAAAACAAGAAGCTGGTGTGACTAGGGTGGGGGAGGGATAGAGAGAGAGGGAATGCCGGGGCTAAAGGCATTACCTATAGTAACATGTATTCTTTTGTTCTTAAAAATTCCTAGTTTCATTTATCTCAAGTTGCTTTCAAAAGAAGAGTCTGTTTTAGGATTCACCATTTTTATCATGTTATATTTGCCAATGTTCACCTAATTGCGGAATTAATCATGTATAAATTCCCATTCAGTCATTTTGTGATAATTGAGTGGCTTGTTTATCACAAATTTTTAATCATTTATCAGAATTAATAGGTGCACTCTTTAATATGATATTTACATAATGCAGATTGAAGTGTAATGCATGTGGGAATTCACAGCAACATGAGAGGTAAAGTGTTGCTTGACTTCAAGACCAGAACGTGGATTGAGCTCAGGAGGTAAGGCAAGGAGCCAAAGGGGTTTTCTTCTGAAAGTCGGAAAAGAACATAAAATGAATTAATCATTATTGTTTGCAAATTACTGTAAGAGATGTTATTCTATGAATAGTTAATGCAACTCCGTTAAATTCCGCCTTCCATTCTAAAACGCTGTTTATTTTTAAATGGAGTAATACCTCCTGGGGAAAGGCATTTAAACAAGTGTATTAAGCATTTGCGACTGATAATTGTCCTGGAAACATTAATGAATACATGAATATTTACATCGAAGCAGTGAAAGGGATAAAGAGGGTATCACACGACAATAGACAATAGACAATAGGTGCAGGAGCAGGCCATTCGGCCCTTCGAGCCAGCACCGCCATTCAATGTAATCATGGCTGATCATCCCCAGTCAGTACCCCGTTCCTGCCTTCGCCCCAAATCCCCAAGTATACAAGCCCAGCCGCTCCATTCTCTCAGCATATGACATTCCCGCCATCCCGGGAATTAACCTTGTAAACCTACGCTGCACTCCCTCAATAGCAAGAATGTCCTTCTTCAAATTAGGGGACCAAAACTGCACGCAATACAGTTTTAAAGTGATGGCGGGGGTTTCCTCCCACATCCCCAATCAGTACCCCGTTCCTGCCTTCTCCCCATATCCCTTGACTCCGCTATCTTTAAGAGCCCTATCCAGCTCTCTCTTGAAAGCATCCAGAGAATCTGAGGCAGAGGGCGGTGGAGTGTCTCAACCTGCCTCCACCGCTCTCTGAGGCGAGTGTGAGAAATTGCTGTAAAGTTGTAATTTGAGTCAATCATTTAGCCTGTCGATCATTTAAAAATGTGTCAATCTTTTGAATTTAACGCTACGTACCACTCGTTAGGTTGCTGGACTTCCACCCCGAGTTTAAATCTGGGCTATCACATGCCATCAGTTACCAAATATAATATTATAGTGTGCAAGGAGGAACTGCAGATGCTAGTTTACACCGAAGATAGACACAAATTGCTGGAGTAACTCAGCTGGTCAGGCAGCATCTCTGGAAAAAAGGAATAGGTGACAATTCGGGTCGAGACCCTTGATCAGGGTGATAGTCAGGGAGGGGAAACCTAGAGGTATAAGAAGGTACAGAACAAAGCAGAGTCTCCATCGATGACACAGGAAAGGTGGAGTCCACAATGTTCCTTTGTTCGCTGGAGACGTGGTGAAATCGATGAGATAAAAATAGTGAAATTAGCAAGATTATAGCAAGATTATAGAAACATAGAAACATATACTAAATAGGTGTAGGAGGAGGCCATTTGGCCCTTCGAGCTAGCACTGCATTCATTGTGATCATGGCTGATCATCCACAATCAGTAATCTGTGCCTGCCTTCTCCCCATATCCCTTGATTCCGCTAGCCCCTAGAGCTCTATCGAACTCTCTTTTAAATGCATCCAATGAATTGGCCTCTACTGCCTTCTGTGGCAGAACATTCCCCAAATTCACAACTCTCTGAGTGAAAAGGTTTTTTCTCATCTCAATTTATTCTTAGACTCCCCCAACATTGGGAACATTTTCTAGCTTGCCCAGTCCTTTTATATTTTATATGACCTCAGTCTGCAAAGACTGGGCCCTTCTATACCCACCCCCCTCCAATCACCACTTCACACCCAATGACCCACACCCTCCTTGCTGAGCAACATCACTTCATCAACAATAAAAATTGAGGAGGTGGAGAGGCTCTTCAGAAGGCAGAAAGGCCGGAAAACTCCAGGACCTGACAATGTTTCCCCCTCTACTCTCAAGCTCTGTTCCAAACATACAGACATTTTTAACCAGTCCCTGCAAACATGTACTTTCCCTGCCTGCTTCAAAGTCTCCACTATTGTCCCTGTACTCAAAAAGGCAAGGATTACTCGTCTTAATGACTTCAAGCCTGTCACTGACCAGTCACATCTGTGGAGTCCTTTAAGTTCCTGGGAACCATCATCTCCAAGGACCTTCAGTGGGGGGCTACCATCGACTCCACAGTCAAAAAGGCACAACAGAGGATGTACTTTCTACGGCAGCTGAGGAAACACAATCTGCCACAGGCAATGATGGTCCAATTCTACACGGCCATTGTAGAATGTGTTCTCACCTTCTCCATCATGGTCTGGTTTGGCTCAGCCACCAAGCATGACACCTGGAGGCTGCAGCGAATCGTTTGATCAGCTGAGAAGGGTCCAGAACCAACCTGATTTTCCCAGTCTACCTGCATATTGAAATCTCCCATAACCACAGGGGCATTACCTTTGTTACATGAACTGAATTTAACGCTACGTACCACTCGTTAGGTTGCTGGACTTCCACCCCGAGTTTAAATCTGGGCTATCACATGCCATCAGTTACCAAATATAATATTATAGTGTGCAAGGAGGAACTGCAGATGCTAGTTTACACCGAAGATAGACACAAATTGCTGGAGTAACTCAGCTGGTCAGGCAGCATCTCTGGAAAAAAGGAATAGGTGACAATTCGGGTCGAGACCCTTGATCAGGGTGATAGTCAGGGAGGGGAAACCTAGAGGTATAAGAAGGTACAGAACAAAGCAGAGTCTCCATCGATGACACAGGAAAGGTGGAGTCCACAATGTTCCTTTGTTCGCTGGAGACGTGGTGAAATCGATGAGATAAAAATAGTGAAATTAGCAAGATTATAGCAAGATTATAGAAACATAGAAACATATACTAAATAGGTGTAGGAGGAGGCCATTTGGCCCTTCGAGCTAGCACTGCATTCATTGTGATCATGGCTGATCATCCACAATCAGTAATCTGTGCCTGCCTTCTCCCCATATCCCTTGATTCCGCTAGCCCCTAGAGCTCTATCGAACTCTCTTTTAAATGCATCCAATGAATTGGCCTCTACTGCCTTCTGTGGCAGAACATTCCCCAAATTCACAACTCTCTGAGTGAAAAGGTTTTTTCTCATCTCAATTTATTCTTAGACTCCCCCAACATTGGGAACATTTTCTAGCTTGCCCAGTCCTTTTATATTTTATATGACCTCAGTCTGCAAAGACTGGGCCCTTCTATACCCACCCCCCTCCAATCACCACTTCACACCCAATGACCCACACCCTCCTTGCTGAGCAACATCACTTCATCAACAATAAAAATTGAGGAGGTGGAGAGGCTCTTCAGAAGGCAGAAAGGCCGGAAAACTCCAGGACCTGACAATGTTTCCCCCTCTACTCTCAAGCTCTGTTCCAAACATACAGACATTTTTAACCAGTCCCTGCAAACATGTACTTTCCCTGCCTGCTTCAAAGTCTCCACTATTGTCCCTGTACTCAAAAAGGCAAGGATTACTCGTCTTAATGACTTCAAGCCTGTCACTGACCAGTCACATCTGTGGAGTCCTTTAAGTTCCTGGGAACCATCATCTCCAAGGACCTTCAGTGGGGGGCTACCATCGACTCCACAGTCAAAAAGGCACAACAGAGGATGTACTTTCTACGGCAGCTGAGGAAACACAATCTGCCACAGGCAATGATGGTCCAATTCTACACGGCCATTGTAGAATGTGTTCTCACCTTCTCCATCATGGTCTGGTTTGGCTCAGCCACCAAGCATGACACCTGGAGGCTGCAGCGAATCGTTTGATCAGCTGAGAAGGGTCCAGAACCAACCTGATTTTCCCAGTCTACCTGCATATTGAAATCTCCCATAACCACAGGGGCATTACCTTTGTTACATGCCAATTTTAACTCCTGCTGCAACTTGCACCCTATCTCCAGGCTACTGTTTGGGGGACTGTAGATAAATCCCATTAGTGTCTTCTCACCTTTACAATTCCTCAATTCTATCCACAGCGACTCTACATCATCAGTCCCTATATCACCCCTGCAAGGGACTGATTTTCATCCCTCACCAACAGAGATACCCCACCTCCTCTGCCCACCTGTCTGTCCTTCCTATAGGATGTATAACCTTGAATATTCAGATTATATTATACAGGCATTATATTATAGTGACTGGCTCACCAATCACTTTAAACTCACAGTGCTGGCTCTTTGCTTATCTACAACTGTGATAACTTTTCTTCTATTAATATTCAGCTTGAAAGGACATCTTTATTCAACAGTTTTGATTTAAGTATATTTCTTTAAGTAAAAGAACTGTGTGCAGACCAGAAAAATCCCTGTTTTTATTCACTTCTGTGGCAGCTGGTTTCAAGGGTAGCACAGCGGTAGAGTTGCCTTCTCAAAACACCAGAGACCCAGGTTCCATCCTGACTATGGGTGCTGCCTAT
This sequence comes from Malacoraja senta, assembly GCA_038087875.1. Taxonomy (NCBI): domain Eukaryota; kingdom Metazoa; phylum Chordata; class Chondrichthyes; order Rajiformes; family Rajidae; genus Malacoraja; species Malacoraja senta. The sequence goes on along the minus strand of CM075983.1, from coordinate 10,757,652 downwards.
ATGGATCCTGTACATTCTCCCTGTGACTGCGCGGGTTTTCTCCGGGTGTTCCGGTTTCCTCCCACATTTCAAATACGTGCAAGTTGGTAGGTTAATTGGCTTCTGTAAATTTCCCCAAGTGTGTAGGATGTAAAAGTGGTCTAACATAGAACCAGTGTACGGGTGATCGATGGTCGGCATCGACTCGATGGGCTGACGGGCCAGTTTCCACACTGTATTGCTAAACTCTGAAAGAGGCCACTTGAGGAAATGGTACAAAATATCTGAAGTTGGAGGAGCAAAACTGGCTTAGTTTTTCATTTTCGTTCACACCTCAACGAGCTACTATGTTGGACATGCATGCAATAAAATTATGCAGCAATCAGGATATCATTTCATCTGTTGTCAGGCAATTGAACCACCCTAGCACAATCAGAATGCAGTCATGAACTACTATCTACCTCTTTGGTGACCCTCGGATTGTCTTTGATCGGACTTTGCTGGCTTTACCGTGCTCTAAACGTTATTCCCTTATCATTTATTTATTTTATTTATTTATTTATTTGTTCCGAACAAGTAAAGACATAAATAGGAATAAATAACAACAACAAAATCGAAATAGTCAAACATTGGACATTCCAGGCAATATTTGCAAAGCAATGAAAAGCATAATGCAAAATTTAAATGTCCAACACTTTTTCTTTACAAGCTCAAAAAGGAGTGAGAAGAAGAATAACTTATTTTTAATCTCACCCCTTCTCCCTAAACCCTTCTTCCATATTTAATAATTAATTAATTAATAATAATAATACCCCAGACAATTTTTAGAGATACACACAGACATATATATATATACATACAACTGATATACACGTACAAGTAATATGTATGAAGTAACCAAAAGACATAAATAAATAATAAATAAAATAATACATAAACATTAACCCCTGTTTGTCAACCATCCCCTTCATCCCTGTACCTTGTGAAAAAAAGTTTTTTGTATGACATTTTGAACTGGTTCATGTTTGGACATTGCTTTAATTCAACATTCAAACTGTTCCACAATCCTGCTCCACAGACCGAAATACAAAAAGTTTTTCTGGTCGTGCGGACTCTTTGTACCTTAAAATTAAATATTCTTCTTAAATTATAACCCCCCACTCGCTCATTAAATAATGTTTGTATATTTCCTGGTAAGTTTTTTTATTTTTGGCCCTAAACATTATCTGTGCTGTTTTAAATGCACCCAAATCTTCTAATTTTAATAATTTTGACTGTAAGAATAATGGATTAGTGTGACCCAGATACCTGACCTTGTGAATAATACGTATTGCTCTTTTTGGCAGAATAATTAATGAATGTAGCTAACTTTTATAGTTATTGCCCCAGACTTCTGCACAGTAATTTAAATAGGGTAAGATTAGTGAACAGTAGAGAATGCGGAGTGATTTGTGATCCAGAACCTGCTTAACTTTGTGTAATACCGAATGCTTTTTGACAGTTTGGATTGTACATGTTTAATCATGTTTAATCATCAATCACTTCACTGTAAATGGCTCCATTGTAATCATGTATTGTCTTTCCGCTGACTGGATAGCACGCAGCACAAAGCTTTCCACCGTACCTCGCTACACACGACAATAAACTAAACTAAACTGAAACTGAAAAGTATTTTTGTTTTCATTGCCATATAGGCAGATATGAACCCAAAGGTGCGCGCTCTTATTATCTGCAAGAGGCAGTTGCCTGTAAAAGGTGTCCTTCTGATATTGATGCGATCAATGAATTATAAAAAAAACCCTATCAGCTATACAACCACTGCAATCTTACCTTTTAACCTTTAAGCTGAACAGCGTAGTTTATGCAGAGCCAGGTATTTATTGATTAGAGGATACTGGGGGTCAGCTCTTCATTAAGACGAGGTTATACTTTATCTGACTGACTCATGAAGCGTTATTAAAAGAGACAACTCCTTTTGTAAGGTGTAGCAGTCTAGTTATTAAAGATTCCAATACGAGATGGATGAGTTGAACCCTGAATTCCCGGCAGCGTTTCCGTTAGTGGCCAAAGTGGCATTAATGTGACAGGAGCTGATAAATATTTGTTTTTCTTAAAGCAGGACTGATAGTTCTTCATGGTAAAATCCAGGAAGGAATGCAAAATACTGTAACCCTACTTGAAATAAAACATCGTCATCAGTCAGAGTATTGAGTATAGAAGTTGGGAGGTCATTTTGCAGTTGTATAAGACGTTGGTGAGGCCACATTTAGAGTATTGCGTTCTGTTCTGGGCACCATGTTATGGGGAAGATTTTGTCAATTTGGAAAGGGTACAGGGGAGATTAATGAGGATGTTGCAATAACTCGAGGGTCTGAGCTATAGGGCAGGTTGGGACTCTATTCCTTGGAGCGCAGGAGGATGATCTTATAGAGGTGTATAAAGCATGAGAGGAATAGATTGGGTAGAAACAGTAGAGTCTCTTGCCCAGAGTTGGGGAATCGAGAACCAGAGGACATACCTGTAGGTTTAAAGTGAAGGGGAAAATATATAATAGGAATCTGAAGGGGTAACATTTTTGCACAAAGGGCGGTGGGTGTATGGAATGAGCTGCTGGAGGAGGCAATTTAGGCATGGACTATAGCATCTTTTAAGAAGCAATTAGACAGGTACAAGGACAGAACAGGTTTAGAGGGATATGGGCCAAATGAAGGCAGGTGAGACTAGTGTAGATGGGACATGTTGGTCAATGTGGGCAAGTTGGGCGGAAGGGCCTGTTTCCACGCTACATGACAACGACTTATTTCAGCACAAAGCCTTTGGGTCCAAGAATCTGAAGATGCCTGTTATACAGGAGAGAACGTCACTGCAGAAACATCAAAGAAATGCTAAGTTCTGCTGCTTTATTCCTGGATGTTTCATTTGCAGCTAAACATAGCGTGAAATAAACTCAGTTGATGTGTGAGCAGGGAGTGGGTAGCTGGTTTTACTCCTTATCTACACTGCAGATAAAGGTTGAGATGGAACCAGGTACTCTGAATGGGGTTACATTAAACAATGCAAAGATGCACTTGAGCTTAGATCTTTGGTTAGGTCCATAGCAAGTTAGTGATTGAGCCCTGACTCTACATCCTTCTACAATTACTCCTCTTCTTGCACTCTTATAAATTCGCCCCTGGATGAAGCCAATGGATATCCAGATTTAAGAATAGGTTCTTCCCCTTGTCAATCAGACCTCCGATCCTGCCACCCCTTTCACGCTGTTGAAATGAGGAACTGCGGATGTTGGTCAATACACAAAAAGACACAAAGTGCTGGAGCAAATCAGCAGGTCGGGCATCATCTCTGGAGAACATGGAGAGGTGACGTATTGGATCAAGACCCGTCTGAAGAAGGATCGCAAACCGAAATGTTACCTGTCCATATTCCACAGGGACGATGTCTGACTTGCTGAGTTACTCCAGCATTTTGTGACCTCTTTCACACTCCCTGTCTATAGGTGCTCCAGTGTCTCATAACTCAACTTCAGTTAGTTATTGCACATTGGTATATTTTTGGCAATTCCTCAGATTGCACTGTAATGTTTGCACCATTCTGCTGTTCTCACCCATTTACTGTTGTACTTAGTATGTTTATTGTTTAAAAGCTTAATGTGAACTAGGAACTTCATTGCACCCTGGTGAACACGACAATAAACTAATCTGAATCTGTTTCTCTCCACTGATTATGTATTTTGCTAATAGCTATATAAATCACCTAAGATAGACACAAAAGCTGGAGTAACTCAGCGGGACAGGCAGCATCTCTGGAGAGAAGGAGTGGGTGACGTTTCAGGTCGAGACCCCCTTCAGACTGGCTGGGGATAAGGGAAACGAGAGATAGAGAAGATGAAGTAGAGAGGTAAAGAACAATGAATACAAGATATGCAAAAAGGTAATGATCATAAAGGAAACAGGTTAGAGAAAAGTGCTGGAGAAACTCAGCGGGTGAGGCAGCATCTATGGAGAAAAGGAATAGGCGATGTTTCGGGTCAAGACCCTTCTTCAGACTGATGTCGGGGGTGGGGGGGGGGCGGGAAAAAGAAAGGAAGAGGCGGAGACAGTAGTCTTGTGGGAGGGCTGGGTAGGGGGAGGGGAAGGATGGAGAAAGCAAGGACTATCTGAAATTGGAGAAGCCAATGTTCATACCGCAGGGGTGTAAACTACCCAAGCGAAATATGAGGTGCTGTTCCTCCTGTTTGTTGAGCGAAAACGAGAAGCTAGTGCGACTTGGGTGGGGGAGGGATCGAGAGAGAGGGAATGCCGGGTCTCCCTGAAGTGAGAGAAATCACTGTTCACGATATAATCACTATTCACGATATAAATCGCCTCGTGTGTTTGAACAAGTTATTACATTTGCTTTGGCGTTGACAATAATAACATGGCATTGGAAGAGTTGCTATTCCGAATGTTATTTTTCTTTCTGACTGTCTGTGAGAATACAAATTGCACCACATGTAGTGTTTGCAGGGTGCTACTACTCCTGTTTACAAAGGCAGTGTCTTTACAATTAGAATAGAACTAAAGAGTTGTTGATCAAAAGGAATGCCCCGAGTCATCAGTATATAGATGCTAACATATCGCTGCAGAACTCAGCTGGACAGATTGCATCATTATTTTCCTTTGAATTAATGCAAAATAAAGGAGTGTTTTTTCCCACTTTGAAAGGAGGTGACGCTAATTGTATCTAAGAAAGATAAGATGCCAAGCACTGAATTAAAAAATTTCGAGAGGGGAAATTGTGTAACATGGTGGCGTAGCTAATACAGTTGCTGATTCACAGCATCCAAGACCCGGGATCGATCCTGACCTCGGGTGCTGTCAGTGCAGAGTTTGCACCTTCTCCTTGTGACCATGTGGGTTTACTCTGAGTGCTCCGGCTTTCTCCTGCATCCCATAGACGTGTGGGGTTGTAGGTCAATTGGCCTCTGTGAATTGCTCCTTGTGTGCAGGGAGTGGATGCAAAAGTGGGATAACAGGAGAGGTGCCGGAAAGACTGGAGGGTGGCAAATGTTGTACCTCTTTTCAAGAAGGGCTGCAGGGAAAGTGTTGGGTACTACAGGCCGGTGAGTTTAACATCTGTAGTTGGTAAGTTACTGGAGTATGCTGAGGGATAGGATATACAGGCATTTGGATGGGCAAGGGCAGATTAGGGATGGTCAGCATGGTTTTGTAAGTGGGAGGTCGTATCTCACAAATCTGATTGATTTTTTTGAAGAACTCACTAAAAAGGTTGATGAGGGCAGAGCTGTAGATGTTTTGTACATGGACTTCAGTAAGGCGTTCGACAAGGTTCCGCATGGTAGGCTGCTCTGGAAGGTTAGATCGCATGGGATCCATGGAGAGATAGCTGAATGGATAGCAAATTGGCTCCATGGAAGGAAGCAGAATGTAATGGTGGAAGGTTGCTTCTCAGACTGGATGCCTGTGACTAGTGGTGTGCCTCAGTGTTCGGTGCTGGGCCCGATACTGTTTGATTAGCAAGTTTGCTGATGGCAAGATTAGCAAGTTTGCTGATGATACAAAAGTTAGTGGTTTTGCAGATAGTGAAGATGGTTGTGAACGATTGCAGCAGGAGCTGGATCGATTGGCCAGGTGGGCGGAGGAATGGTTGATGAAATTTAATACAGAGAAGTGTGAGGTGTTGCATTTTGGGACTTCGAACAAGGGCAGGACCCACACAGTAAATGGTAGGCCTCTGGGTAGTGTTGTAGAGCTGAGGGATCTAGGAGTACAGGTGCATGGTTCCTTGAAGGTCGAGTCGAAGTGGCCTACTCCTGCACCTATTTCCTATGTATCTATGTATCTATGAGTCAGAGGTAGATAAGGTGGTCAAAAAGGCTTTTGGCACTTTGGCCTTCATCAATCAGAGTATTGAGTATAGAAGTTGGGAGGTCGTGTTGCAGTTGTATAAGATGTTGGTGAGACCACATTTAGAATATTGTGTTCAGTTCTGGGCACCATGTTATGGGAAAGATATTGTCAAGCTTGAAAGGGTTCAGAAAAGATTTTTGAGGATGTTGCCAAGACTAGAGGGTGCGAGCTATAGGGAGAGGTTGAGTAGGCTGGATCTCTATTCCATGGAGCGCAGGAAGATGAGGGGAGATCTTATAGAGGTATACAAAATCATGAGAGGAATAGATCGGGTAGATGCACAGTCTCTTGCCCAGAGTAGGGGAATCGAGGACCATAGGACATGGGTTCAAGGTGAAGAGGAAAAGATTTAATAGGAATCTGAGGGGTAGCTTTTTCACACAAAGTGTGGTGAGTGTGTGGAGCAGAGCTACCAGTTGAGACTGGGACTATCCCATTGTTTAAGACACAGTTAGACAGGTACATGGATTGGGCAGGTTTGGAGGGAATTGGACCAAGTGCAGGCAAATGGAACTAGTGTAGCTGGGACATGTTGGCCGGTGTGGGTGATTTGGGCCGAAGGGCCTGTTTCCACACCATATCACTCTATGACTCTATGACTAGTGTAAATAGGTGATGGATGGTTGGCATCGATCTGAAGAAGGGTCCCGACCAGAAACATCACCCATCCTTTTTTTGCCAGAGTTACTCCAGCACTTTGTGTCTATCTTTGGTATAAACCAGTATTTGCAGTTACTTGTTTCTACAAACTTAGCATTATGTTTCGTATGGACATTGTGTACTGATGAGCTTGTTCTGTGCTGTACAGTTCTAACCTGTGTTCTAGATCTTAATCCGCGATATCGTCTATGTTATGAACTTATGTTATGTTCGTGAAGAAAGTAGCGACACCGTGGTGATTGATAATAGCAGTGCTATTATGGGAACCAGTGGTGGTTCCCATAATCTTCCTAATGGCCTTTCCGTAGCAGATGAAAAATCATGGCTACCTCCAACTCAGCATAAATGTGTCAGCACCCTTTATGTAGTGGCTATTTGTATACCTTTGGTAGGCAAGCAAAGAATTTCACCGTGACTGGTCACATATGACAATAAAATATTCAATTCAATTCAATTCAAGAATAATCCAGCATCTTTAGATGTGGTGGAGAAACGGAATATATCGAATTTTCATTTTCTACTCCTCAAAGTTATTTGCATTAGTAGCTGACTCATGTCTCGAGTGTTATTATTTATGGAAAAGACAGCTGGTAGAACAGAGTTCTCATCAGTAAAGTATTTTCCAGCTACTAGGGAGATGACATGTTATAATGCCTTAGATCATCAACTAAACCAAAACAATTTAATACTCCATCGGACCATCATTTGACATCCTTTTTCCAACTACTGTACGGTCCTGCTGTGCATTCTGTTTTGATTTCTTTATGAATAAGTGCTTTCCCCAAAGTCAGATCAATTTTGCTATTCATCTCATGTTTGCGATGTCACATTGCGTTTTCAGAATATTTGCCACGTTTGGCTAGATTACAATCACCACTGCACATCAAAGAGCAACTCATCATGTGAAATGCTTTGAAATGGTGCTGGTATTGAATTAGATATCCCTTTTACTTACGAAATGGACATTATAGAAAATAGAAACAAACGCAGATATTCAATTTAAAATGCAGACATCGTCCACTGATATTTCACATGGTTTTTGATTAGTACGGGTGTCAGAGGTTATGGGGAAAAGGCAGGAGAATGGGGGTTAGGAGGGAGAGATAGATCAGCCATGATTGAATGGCGGAGTAGACTTGATTGGCCGAATGGCCTAATTCTACTCCTGTCACTTATGACATGACCTAATGATATTTGTAAAAATAAATTAAATATTGGTTCTAGATGGAGATGCTTTATTAGAAAGTGATTAGTATGGGTGTCAGGGGTTATGGGGAGAAGGCAGGAGAATGGGGTTGAGAGGGAAAGATAGATCAGCCATCATTGAATGGCGGAACTTCAGGGGGCGAATGGCTTAATTCTGCTCATAACATGAACTATACTAACATAGCACAATGTTTCATGGTACATTGAATAACCGTATACAATGATTTTTTTCCTGCTATTTAACTAACAAAACAATTTAGAGATACAGCATGCAAACAGGCTCTTCTGCCCATCCAGTCCACATTGACCATCAATCGCCCGTTCACACGGGTTCAATCTTATCCCACTTTTTTATTCATTCCTTACACACTAGCGGCAATTTACAGAGGGCAATTAACCTACAAACCCGCATATCTTTAGGATGTAGGAGGTAATAGGAGCACCCGGAGAAAACCCACTAGGTCACAAGAAGAGTGTGCAAACTCCACATAAATAGCACCCGAGGTCAGGATCGAACCCAGGTTCCTGGGCTTTACCAGTTATGCCACTGTGTTACTTATTTCTCTTTCCACAGATGCTGCCTGACCCATTGAGCCTCTCCAGCAACTTCAGTCTTTATTTCAGACTTTCAATATCTGCAGCTTATTTTCATAATTTTCATCTAGAATTGGATTCTTTGTTTTATATTTGGCTCCCTTTGTAAAACGCTGTGGAAATTTAAGACTAATAAAATGTGATAATGAGATGGAGAAAGCCAATGTGATAACCAGCTGGGGGGTGCAGTGGTATAGTTGCTGCTTTACAGTGCCAGAAACCCAGGTTCGACCCTGGCTACTGATGCTGTCTGTACGGAGTTTGTACATTCTCCCTGTGATCGCGTTGGTTTTCTCCGGGTGCTCCGGTTTCCTCCCACACCCCAAAGTCACACAGGTTGGTAGGTTAATTGGCTTGGTATAAACGTAAATTGTCCTTGGTGTGTGTAGGATAGTGTTAATGTGCGGGGATCGCTGGTCGTTGCGGACTCACAGGGCCGAAGGGCCTGTTCCCGCGCTATGTCTCTCAACTAAAATAATCTGAAAATACAATAATGTGTGAAACTGATGCGTTACATTGTTCAGTGTTTGTTCCTGTTGAGGCAATATTGATTTGCTTATAAAAAGGCCATCTGAAACTAAAGGTTTCCAGACGTATATCGCCATTCAATCTACTAATTTAAAATGTACTCTTTTAGAGTGCTGACTATTCGGACTGTGCACTTTTGATAACAATAGACAGGGTTCACATCTCTTGAGCTGCATATGAAATCAGTGCAGGTGCATTGATTCCTTTCTTTGTACTTAGCATGCCGCAAGTTACTTCACTTTGCCTGAAAATTCAATTGTTTTCTCAGCGCATTGCAATAAACAAAATAAATAATTCCGTTAGAGTCATAGAGTCATACAGTGTGGAAACAGGCCCTTCGGCCCAACTTGCCCACGCCGACCAACATGCCCCATCTACACTATTCGCACCTGCCAGCGTTTGGTCCATATCCCTCCAAACCTGTCCTATCCATGTACAATCTTATACATTGCAATAGTCGCTGCCTCAACTACCTCCTCTGGCAGCTTGTTCCATACACCTACCACTCTTTGTGTGTAAATGTTACCCCTCTGATTCCTATTAAATGGCTGATTCATCAGGTTATCATGACTACACTCAGCCTGTTTCTACCCAATCAAGATTAGTAAAAGGGCTGTCCCACTTGGGCGACCTGATTGGCGAGTTTAGGAGAGTTTGAAAAAATGACATGTTGAAGACCTCCTTCGACCTCCTTCGACTATGTTGAAGACCATCTTCGACTAGCTACGACTAGCTACGACTAACTTCGGGGAAAATTGGACACCGAATAGTGGAGAGTGAAGATGACCTCCTTCGATCTCCTTCGACCTCCCTTCGACTATGATGAAGACTATCTACGACTACCTTCGACTACCCTCGATTACCCTCCATTACCTACAACTAACATGCCGACCTACTACGACCTACTACGACTAAACCTACGAGTAAAAAAGTATTGATTTTTTCCATGGTGACCTTGTTTTACTCGCAGGCATTTTTTTAACATATTGAAAAAAACGCCTCGACCTAGCTGAGGCCTCGAGTACGCGGAGACCACTCTCGAGCATGAAGGAGAGTTACAAAGACCTCCTACGACCTCGTGTCGACCATGCTGCGAGTATGAGTCGAGGGCAAACTCGCCAGAACTCGCGGATTAGGTCGCCCAAGTGGGACAGGCCCTTAACTCAGTCCTTCAAGACATTCAGTAAATGGACATGAAATACTGGATTAACTCAGCGGGACAGGCAGCATCTCTGGATAGAAGGAATGGGTGACGTTTCGGGTTGAGATCCTTCTTCTTCAGAGACCCTTCTCTCCAGAGATGCTGCCCGTCCCGCTTCGTTCCTCCAGCATTTTGTGTCTACCTTTGTTGTAAACCAGCATCTGCAGTTCCTTCCGGCACAAGTAAATGGACATTAAGTAAATGGAAACAGCAGATGAGATGGATGGAATAGGCTTTTTATTATTCGTCGCCACATTGTTTTATAATCTTCAGATAAATATTTTACATCATCCCCACTGCGGCAATGGGGATAAATGGAATGAGCGGTAAATCAACCAACTTTCTTAAGGCTAAAGCCGGAATTAAATTTGAGGTGGTCCCGCAAGAGTGCACAGTTGCAGCCAATTAAGCTCAGTTTTCATGGTCCCTCACTTACAATGGTCTTTCTATGAAGCCCAGGCAAAATGCTCTCCCTGGACCTTCCCTCAGTTTCTCATCGAGTTTGGCACTGACCAGACTAGAAACCAAAAGAGATCCGCAGCAGAATTTTAAGATGCAATAAAAAAATACACCTCCCTTGGCAGTGTACTCTTAATAGAAATATGGATATTGGCATGATAACATTGAAATCGTGTGGATATATTAACTAATAGCGGTTTCAGCCTAAGATGCTTGTTGGCATTTTCAAGACTTAGCCTCTGAATGAATGAACAAATGAATGAAACTTTATTATCACATGTGATACGTCACAGTGATATTTCTTGGCGTTCCAGATCAAATTGTTACATGAAACTAACTTAGAAAACAACAAACTGATTGATTAATTCCAAATTACAGTTCTTATCGTCCTCATAATTAATAACTCATTGTCAACGATCTTAGTTCTGATTGCTGACATTTCGGGTCAAGACCCTTCTTCCGTCCGAAGAAGGGTCTCGACCCGAAACGTCACCTATTCCTTCGCTCCATAGATGCTGCCTCACGCGCTGAGTTTCTCCAGCATTTTTGTCTATCTTCAATTTTTCCAGCATCTGCAGTTCTTTCTTAAACATTAGTTCTGATTGCACTTGGTAGAAGATGGGCAGCACAGTGGCACGCAGTAGATTTGCTGCCTTACAGCGCCAGAGACCCAGGATCGAAACTCACTATGGGTGCTGTCTGTGTGGAGTTTGTACGTTCTCTCCGTGATCGCGTGGGTTTTCTCCGGGTTCTCGGGTTTCCTCCCACACTCCAAAGACATACAGGTTTGTAGGTTAATTGGCTTCTGTAAATTGTAAGTTGTCCCTAGTGTGTAGGATAGTGCTAGGGGAAGGAAGGACATTATAGCCATAGAGGGAGTGCAGAGAAGGTTCACCAGACTGATTCCTGGGATGTCAGGACTTTCATATGAAGAAAGACTGGATAAACTTGGCTTATACTCGCTAGAATTTAGGAGATTGAGAGGGGATCTTATAGAAACGTACAAAATTCTTAAGGGGTTGGACAGGCTAGATGCAGGAAGATTGTTCCCGATGTTGGGGAAGTCCAGGACAAGGGGTCACAGCTTAAGGATAAGGGGGAAATCCTTTAAGACCGAGATGAGAAAAAACGTTTTCACACAGAGAGTGGTGAATCTCTGGAACTCTCTGCCACAGAGGGTAGTTGAGGCCAGTTCATTGGCTATATTTAAGAGGGAGTTAGATGTGGCCCTTGTGGCTAAAGGGATCAGGGGGTATGGAGAGAAGGCAGGTACGGGATACTGAGTTGGATGATCAGCCATGATCATATTGAATGGCGGTGCAGGCTCGAAGGGCCGAATGGCCTACTCCTGCCCTATTTTCTATGTATCTATGTATCTATGTATCGCTGGTCGGCATGGACTCAGTGGGCCGATGGGCCTGTTTCCGCACTGTATCTCTAAACAAAACTAGGCTAAACTAAAAAGAGTTCAGTGTGTAGGAAGGAACTGCAGGCGCTGGTTTACCCTGAAGATGACACAAAACGCTGGAGTAACTCAGCGGGCCAGGCAGCATCTGTGGAGAAAAGGAATGCATGACGTTTCGGGTCGAGACCAATCATCAGACTGAGAGTCAAGGAGGGGGACACTAGAGATATAGGAACGTACAGAAGAGAGCAGAGCCTGCATCAATGACTCATAGAAACATAGAAAATAGCTGTAGGACTAGACCATTCGGCCCTTCGAGCCAGCACCGCCATTCAAAATGATCATGGCTGATCATCCAGAATCAGTACCATGTTCCTGCTCTCTCCCAATATCCCTTGATTCCGTTAGCGCTAATAGCTATATCTAACTCAAAAACATCCAGTGAATTGGCCTCCACTGCCTTTTGTGGCAGAGAATTCCACAGATTCATAAATCTCTGGCTGAAAACGTTTTTCGTCATCTCAGTCTAAAATGGCCGACCCCTGATTCTTAAACTGTGACCCCTGGTTCTGGACTCCCCCAACATCGGAAACATTTTCCTGCATCTAGCCTGTCCAATCCCTTAAGAATTTGACACGTTTCTATAAGATCCCCTTTCATCCCTCAAAATTCCAGTGAATATAAGTCCTGTAGATCAATTCTTTCATCATATGTCAGTCCCGCCAATCCGGGAAATAACCTGTTGAACCTACTCTGCATTCCCTCAATACCAATAATGTCCTTCGTCAAATTAGGAGACAAAAACTGCACATAATACCCCAGGTGTGGTCTTACCAGGGCCCTTTACAACTGCAGGTGGACCTCCTTGCTCCTATACTCAAATCCTCACGCTATGAAGGCCCACATGCCATTAGCTGTCTTCACTGCCTGCTGTACCTGCATGCTTACTTACAGTGACTGATGTACAAGGACACATAGGTCTCATTGCACCTCCCCTTTTCCTAATCTGACACCATTCAGATAATAATCTGCCTTCTTGTTCTTGCCAAAAAAGGGGATAACCTTACATTTATCCACATTATACTGCATCTGCCATGCATCTGCCACTCACCCAACTTATCCAAGTCACCCTGCAGCCTCATAACAACCTCATCGCAGCTCACACTGACACCCAGCTTTGTGTCATCCGCAAACTTGGAGATGTTACATTTAGCATCTCCAGAAAGACTCAGAAAAGAGTTGAGCCTTAATATGCACGTGACTGTGTAAAACCTGTAAAATGTCCCAACACTTATGCCGCATATGCATTCCTGATTATTGCACCTGGCCGTGTGTATTAATGAGCATATATAAAGGTCACAGGTAGCAATAAAAAATTGTAAGCGGTGAAATATCCGTTAATTGAGTTCCAGAGCACAAAAAGGGGAAAAATATCAAAGCATTTGTCTTTCACTTGGGTTCAGTTTAACACAGCACAAGTAGTGACCACATTTACAAGTGAGTTTTATCACCTGTGGCAGTGGCTGGAGGATGTGAATCAATATTAATTGAGAAAATGTACAGTAATTAGTGCGTCTTTCCTTGCCCAGAGGAGTGCCTCACCATAGAAACCACCTTTGAATCTCACTGATAGCGAAGCCTGCACTTAGATTATAAATGAGACTCATTTATCGGAATGTAATGCTTTTTACCTCTGTGAACTTTCAAGTGATGTGCAAAGACATACATTTCAAATGTGTGGCTTGTATTCGGTTTGAAGGGGAAGCTCATTGGCTGAGATCCCTGATGTGCTGTACAATGGTGCCATGGTTGACAGGCGAAGAGTGTGAATAGCTCAGAAATGTAAAGCACTTGCTTTAAATAAATTCAGCACAGTTTCCATGTTGTCAGTCCGAAATAAAATTAATTGCAAATTTGATATTTTTTGTGTTTTGCAGGAGCAATCTGCTTTAATGCGTATTATTAATTTCAGTAAAGCAACTAAATTAGAATTGAGCTTTTTCTTTCAATTTATCAGCATTTTACTTCCCCAGTTATATCTAATGTTGCTCCTTGAATATATTACTTTCAATGTTTCCAACCCAGGCGACTGACTATTTGCGTGCGAGCCACAGATGCAGATCTACAGTCACATATTACAATCGCTCCACACTTTTAAATCTCTACTCACAACACGATTTCTTACTTAACTAAGACATGCCCTTATCATGTATCTGTACACGGTGAATGGCTTGATTTTAATCTTGTATTGTCTTTCCACTGGCTGGTTAGCAAGCAACAAAAGCTTTTCACTGTACCTCAGGACACGTGACAATAAACTAAACTGAACTGAACGTTCATTTAGGTACCCTCTAAAGCACCACCATTTACTGGATTTAAGTGCGGAAGGCTTTTCACCAACGTCACCTTGTTGTTGTTCACTTTCTCTGTATTATTAGCACCACAAGGAAGGGAAAATTAGATATTTTTATTCCTTGCTTGCTTGAGTATGAGCATTGTCTTCATCCTCAGAAAGCAACATTTGCACAATTAACTTATCAAAATGCTAAATATAAATGTGAATTTCGGGTGTGATGATCGGGGACAATGCTAATTTATAAGTTTCACAGCTAGATAGGGCTCTTAAAGATAGCGGAGTCAGGGGGATATGGGGAGAAGGCAGGAACGGGGTACTGATTGGGGATGATCAGCTATGATCACATTGAATGGCGGTGCTGGCTCGAAGGGCCGAATGGCCTACTTCTGCACCTATTGTCTATTGTCTTATGTTAGGACAGGTGGCATTATGAAAACTGAACAATTCTATGGTGGATGAGAAAGGCATAGCAAATGATGTAAGCTGTTGAGAGAATCAAGAGTGTTCACAAGTTATGGAAGTAGAATTAGGCCATTCGGCCCATCGAGTCCACTCCGCCATTCAATCATGGCTGATCTCTGCCTCCTAATACAATTTTCCTTGCTTCTCCCATACCCTTGACACCCATTCTGATCAAGTATTTGTCTATCTCTGCCTTAAAAATACCCACTGACTTGGCCTCCACAGCCCTATGTGGCAATGATTTACACAGATTAACTACCCTCTGACTGAAGAAGTTCCTCCTCACCTCCTTTCTAAAGAGTGCCCTTTAATTCTGAATTAGTCATATTGTTTTATTGTCAAGTATCTTGAAACAGAGCAATGAAATTCCTACTTGCAGCAGCACAAAAAATATGTCAACATAGTTCTGTGTAAAACCTATAATAAACAACACGGTGGCACAGTGGTAGAGTTGCTGCTCACAGCACCAGAAACTTGGGTTTGATTCTAACTACAGGTGCTATCTGTATGGAGTTTGTACTTTTTCACTGTGACCGCATGGGTTTTACCGGGTGCTCTGGTTTCCTCCCACACTCCAAAGTTGTACAGTTTTGTAGGTTAATTGGCTTTGGTAAAGTTTGTCAATTGTCCCTAGGGTGTAGGATAGTGCTATGGTATGGGGATCGTTGGTCGGTGTGGACTCAATGGGCCGATGAGCCTGTTTCTGTGATCAATGTCTAAAGTCTACCAAGTCAAGTCAAGAGTGTTTTATTGTCACATGTCTCGAAACAGAATAAAGAAATTCTTACTTGCAGCAGCACAATGCATATGCAAACATGTGTAGGAAAGAACTGCAGATGTTGGTTTAAACCGAAGATAGACACAAAAAGCTGGGGTAACTCGGAGGGTCAGACAGCATCTCTGGAGAAAAGGAATAGGTGATGTTTAGGGTCAAGACATTCTTCAGGCTCTGTTCAGACATAGTACTCTGAAAATCCCATAATAAGTAACACCAAAAAATCAGTAATTATATATATATATTTAAAATAATAATGCCCCCCCCCCCAAGTCTATGTAGTTTGGAGCTTATTAAGAGGTTGTTGTGTGTAATAGCCTGAAGGTTGTAGGGAAGAAGCTGTTCCTGAAACCGGGGGACATTACGGTTTTCAGGCTCCTATATCTTCTTCCGGATAGCAGGAGTAAAATGAGTGTGGCCAGGCTGGTGGAGGTCTCTGATGATGCTGGCTGCCTTTTTGCAGCAATTTCTCTTGTAGGTAAGACATT
Organism: Malacoraja senta; assembly: GCA_038087875.1. Taxonomy (NCBI): domain Eukaryota; kingdom Metazoa; phylum Chordata; class Chondrichthyes; order Rajiformes; family Rajidae; genus Malacoraja; species Malacoraja senta. Next base: position 10,741,630 of record CM075983.1, on the reverse strand, counting down.
GAACTTTCGGAAATTGATACAGGCTTCATCCAGCGCAATCGTGGTGCGCAAAGCTAAATAAAAACAGTATAAATAAACATTGGGTGCTGGAGCTTGAGGTGAGAAGATGGTAGTACAGTCAAAGAGCGGACATGAAAGTTCGACAGTATGTGATAACAACGAGGACAAGAGGGGTGATGCAGGAACTCCATAAGACAATGACAATGAATAGAGAGTTTCATGCTCTTGCGCATAATAAAAAAGATAATATGCATGAATAGTGGTCCAAAAAGATATAGAAGCAAGATTAAAGTATTGATTGAGAAGGAAACATAGAAACATAGAAAATAGGTGCAGGAGTAGGCCATTCGGCCTTCGACCCTGCACCGCCATTCAATATGATCATGGCTGATCATTCAACTCAGTATCCCGTACCTGCATTCTCTCCATACCCCCTGATCCCTTTAGCCACGAGGGCCACATCTAACTCCCTCTTAAATATAGCCAATGAACTGGCCTCAACTACCATCTGTGGCAGAGAATTCCACAGATTCACCATTCTCTGTGTGAAAAATGTTTTTCTCATCTCGGTCCTAAAAGACTTTCCCCTTATCCTTAAACTGTGACCCCTTGTTCGGGACTTCCCCAACATCGGGAACAATCTTCCTGCATCTAGCCTGTCCAACCCCTTAAGAATGTTGTAAGTTTCTATAAGATCCCCCCTCAATCTTCTAAATTCTAGCGAGTACAAGCCAAGTATGCAAGCAAAGGATTTCACTGTGCCTTGTCTCATGTGACAATAGAGAATTCCATTACAATCCAACCAAGAAAGAATGAAAGAATTGGTTTTCAAGGAAATACCTGAGAGATCAAAAGAGAACCAGAACAGTATTCACGTCCAACCTTGCTTTAGGATAGCTTAGCAGCAGAAAGATAGAACGACATTTAAAAAAGAGCAATATAGTCTTATTTCCGAAAATGTCCAACGCCAATTGATTCTACTGACTGAAGATCTATGGAATAATTTAGTCTACAATATGAATTAATCACAGGAATAAGCCCGTCAGCCCACAATGTTTGTAGTGACCACAATGCCGATCTAAACTGACTCAACTCGCCTATACATTGTCCTTATCACTCCACTCCATGCCTGTTCGCATGTCTAAACACCTCTCAAATGTTGCTATCGTATCAGTTTCAATTACCTTCGCTGGCAGTATGTTCCAGGCACATATTACCTGGTGAAAACCCAGCACTCATCCTTGTGGAATGGAACTGGTCACAGACACACGGTGGCACAGCGGTAGAGTTGCTGCCT
>CM075983.1:10646957-10740133 GCA_038087875.1 Malacoraja senta | reverse complement strand
GTCCTCTCAGCGGCTGGAAAATAGTCACACATGTCACTTCCAAACCTGGAATGAGAATTGTTTGGCTTCAGTAATAGAGACATAGAGATACAGTATGGAAACAGACCATTCACCCCAGCTTGCCCATGCTGACCAAGGTGCCCCATCACACATCCCCACTACCTGCCTGTGTTTGACCCATATCCTTCTAAACTTTTCATATCTATGTATGTGTCCATATATAATTAAAATGTTTTTACAGTTTCTGCCTCAAATAACTCCTCCGGCAGCTCATTTCATTTACCCACCACCCCCTGTGCTGGAAAAAGTTGCTCCTCACATTTCGATTAAATCTTTCTACTCTCAAATTGAACATATGCCCTTTGATTCTCGATTCCCCTCTGTGCATCTACCCTATCTATTTGCCTCATTATCCTATGTACTTCTGTAAGATCACCGCCCCCCACCCCCGCCATCATCTTGCGTTCAAGGAATACAGTTCCAGCCTGCCCAATCTCCCTCTATAGCCTAGGCCCTCAAGTCCACCATTGCATGATTAACACCACAAAGCTCAGGAGTTTGTGTTCATATTTAATAGGAACAGCATTAGGCCATTCAATACAATACAATACAATACAATACAATTTATTTGTCATTTGGACCCCGTTGAGGTCCAAACGAAATGTCGTTTCTGCAGCCATACATTACAAAACGAAGAAGACCCGAGACACAACACAATTTACACATACATCCATCACAGCGCTGTGATGGTAGGCAAAAAAAACTTATCTCTCCACTGCACTCCCCCCCCCCCCCGATGTCAGAGTCAAAGTCAAAGCCCCCGGCGGGCGATGGTGATTGTCCCACGGCCATTAAAGCCACGCCGGGCGATGCAAGGTCGCGCACCGGGTCTTGGTGTTAGAGCCCCGGCGTGCGCTCGCAAAGCCCCGCTGCCATTCCAAGCCGCGCGCGGCGGCGATGCAAAGCCCCGCTCCAGGTGCTCTTCAACCCCGCAGCTCGGGCGGGAGAAGTCGCCGCTGCGGAAGCCCCGGAAAGCGGTCTCCCACCAGGGACCCTCGGGCTTCCGGTGCGTCGACCCATGAAGTCTACCCTGCCATTCAATATTGGCTGATCTATCTTATCTTCTCAACCCCATTCTCCTGCTTTCCCTGACACCCATACTAATCAGGAATCTATCCATCTCTGCTTTAAAAATATATCCACCGACTTGGCCTCCACAGCCTTCTATGGCAATGAATTCCACAGAATCACCAACCTCTGACTAAAGAAATGTATCCTCATCTCCTTCCTGAAGTTATGTCCTTTAATTCTGAAGCTCTGGTCCTAGAATCTCCCAATGTGGTAAGCCCCATGTGATATTGGCTGCAGGCAAATGAATCTGCCCTGTTGAAATGTTTAGGAAGGAACTGCAGATGCTGGTTTAAACCAAAGATAGACACAAAAAGTTGGAGTAACTCAACGGGTCAGGCAGCATCTCTGGAGAAATGGTACAGGTGATATTTCAGATTGAGACCCTTCTGCTGAAGAAGGGTCTTGACCCGAAACATCACCTATAACTTTTCTCCAGGGATGCTGTCTGACCCGTGAATTACTCCAGCTTTTTGTGTCTATCTGTTGAAATGTCTGTTGCTTTCCACCATTGGCATGTTCAGTTTCTTTCCAGTTATAGATTTGTGAAATATTGGAAGCAACATGAGTAGGAGTATAATACATCTAATTGCATGCTTGCAGCAAGTGGAACCAAAACCCTTGCTCTCCAAGGTGTATTTCAGCGAATGGGAATCCTCTAAGAATTGTTCATGCGAGCCATAAACAGTCATTGTTTTTGTAGTATGGTACATACAGAAGTCGAACAAATATAAGGGCAAAAGGAGTATTTATTTTTACATTTGAGATTTAATTTCCAACTCATTTTTCAGCAGAGCATGTCAATCCTTTCATTTCCCGGAGCAACCGTAATGCTGGTTAAAATACTGTAAGCCACGTACAAGAAGTTTGCTGACAAATCCAAGGGATGGGCAACGGTGCAGAACACGCAGTGGAAAATTGCCCTTTACACAGTCTTCGAAATAATTTGCCCGTTGATCAAGCCTTGTTTCAGAATGAAAATAAATTGAACTGCCAAAAGAGTCATGAAATAGTAAAGGGGGAGTTTTTGTGACTGGATTTTTACATCCTACCACTGTCTGGGAGTAACTCTTTCCTCGGCCTTGCAATGCCAAGTGGGTATCTGTGTATGAGTGTGTATGTGTATATATGTATATGTGTGTGTGTGTGTGTGTGTGTGTGTGTGTGTGTGTGTATGTGTGTGTGTGTGTGTGTGTGTGTGTATGTGTATATATGTATATGTGTGTGTGTGTGTGTGTGTGTGTGTGTGTGTGTATGTGTATATATGTATATGTGTGTGTGTGTGTGTGTGTGTGTGTGTGTGTGTGTGTGTGTGTGTGTGTTTGTGTGTGTATATGTGTATGTGTGTGTATACATAGATACATAGATACATAGAAATTAGGTGCAGGAGTAGGCCATTCGGCCCTTCGAGCCTGCACCGCCATTCAATACGATCATTGCTGATCATCCAACTCAGTATCCCGTACCTGCCTTCTCTCCATACCCCCTGATCCCTTTAGCCACAAGGGCCACATCTAATTCCCTCTTAAATATAGCCAATGAACTGGCCTCAACTACCCTCTGTGGCAGAGAGTTCCAGAGATTCACCACTCTCTGTGTGAAAAAGTTTTTCCTCATCTCGGTCTTAAAGGATTTTCCCCTTATCCTTAAGCTGTGACCCCTTGTCCTGGACTTCCCCAACATCGGGAACAATCTTCCTGCATCTAGCCTGTCCAACCCCATAAGAATCTTGTACGTTTCTATAAGATCCCCTCTCAATCTCCAATACACGTGTGCGTGTGTGTATATGTCTATATAATTATGCGTATGCGTAATGTGCGTATATTTATAAATATCTACATTACTAAAAGTCTGATCTTGACCGCTTTTGGCCCGCTCTGGTGCGATTTCCGAGAGAATGCCACCACCTAGGGCCGTCATTTTTGGCCACCTCGCTCAGAGCCCACGTCCACCTTCCTGGACCAGAGGATTTTTCACATCAATGAAAAATCTGAGAGATATTAATGTTTTTTAAAAATTCACCATTCTCTCTGCTGCCCCTGCTGGAGGAAGGGGGAGGGACTATAAAACCAGGAAGTGGTGTGCCTCACTCAGTCTCTGCAAGATGGAGGAAGTCAGAGGGTCACGTCTCTCTGAGCTCTGAATAACACTGAACACATGTCTACTCAACTGTGAGTCCCCTTAATGTGGTTTGAAAATGAAAATATGGTTGGAAAGTAAGTAAAAAGGCACTGTCTGCAAATGGTGGTTTGGGTGGTTTGGGTTGAAGTTAAAAGGCACAACTGCAAATGGTGGTTTGGGTAACTTCCTGTTTGCACTGTATATTGATTTTAGATAAAACGCTACCACTTAAAGCCCTGTCTCACTGTGCGAGTTGACCCCCGAGTGACCCCGAGTGAAAGACTCGTGGTTGCGTATGAGACTCCAAGTTTATGATCAAGAGTTTAACCGAGTTCCCACGGGTATGTCTAAGTCTGCCGTTTACTTCTCATTTCTGCGATGTTCCAAGTTCGTCTCCCGAGTGTACCAAGTTCCTCTCCCGTTAATCTTGAGGCAACAATGCATCTGCTTATCTGATGGTAGATCTCAAAACTTGTCATTGAGCGCATTGCATTGTCTCTTTTATTGCCTGAATTTAGGCTTGTGCATTTCTCAGCTGAATCAGTATATAGTGGAAATACTTTTATTTGTGCTTCATTTGTTGATTTGCACATTTGAGAAGCCCTTTTTCAGACCACTGTGTTGTTTGCTGTGGTGCTCCTTTTCTCAATATGTGCAAAAAAGCGTTTATGTTATTGAACAAGATTAATAAAGACTTTGTTTCTCATTCACCGTGCTGTTTGTTTTATTTTCTGATCTACTGACTCTGGTGCACAGCATATGAGGCACCAGAGTCCTTATCTCTCACAAATGATTGTGAGAATCAAGATGTGAATATATTTTGTTTTCCTCTATTTTGTGTTTTATGATGAAAGGAATATTACATTCAAGTCATGAGACTTTGTAGTGATATTAAAATGAAGACTTCCAGACATCAATTTGATCTTGATAGCAAAGAACTCTCTTTTATTGTGCAATGAAGTAAACAAACAGTGAGAATCAAACGGATTAGTAAAAAGCTTTTCATAACTTTAAGCTATTAGAAAAAGTGGGAGTATCCAAAAGATACTAAAATATGATCAAACAGGCAAAAAACAACATAAACATACAGCTAAGAATGAACATCAGAGGGATAACGGAACTAATCTCCCAGGTCTGTCCCTTCATCAAATGGTGATTCTGCTCCACTAAGACGGCCGTCTCCATATTCAGATTGCAAAGCAGGCTGCAGCTCTGTATAACTGAGTGGTGATGGGGGGGTGAAAGCAGGAATGAAATGAGAGCATGGCCAGGGTAGTGTGGGTCCATGACAATGCTGGCTGCCTTTTTGAGGCAGCACCTCCTATAGAACCCTTTGATTCAGTAAAGTTCAGTAAAGAGATTGGGAATCTGGCATCATGGCTTGAGAATAAAACCCAGCCTTTAACATCCGCATAATGAAAGAGTTGGTGTTGTCCTACAGAACAGGGGTGCAGGAGAGGTGAACACAACCCTGTCTTCTTCAACAGCACTGGTAGAGATGGCTTCTGGACGTGACTGGCAAACCTCAGATTAGGCTGCCATGAAGTGTCATAAAATGTTCTCACGCTGTTCCTCAATACTGGTTTGTCTTAAGGTTGTGAGCTCAGTCCCAAATACACAAAATCAATATATAAACTTCAAGCAATTTTTTCTTTTCAACCCACTCTGTCACCTTATCAATAACTTGCTTAACTTTGTTAAGCAGAATTTGTCTTTAAAAAGTCTATGTTGGTGTTCCTTAACTGATCCATACTTATCCAAGTAACTGATATTTCTGTCTCTGATTATTGTTTCTAAAAAGAGTTCCCACGGTAGACTCACGAGTCACAAAGGTAAACGCACGGGCCACTACGTTCTTACAACGAGTTTAAATGTTTCAAATTTTAACCTCAAGAGTACATTTTACTCGTGGAAAAGTTTAAACATGTTTGAACTTTTTCAAGAGTTAACACGTTTCACGGGTACCTGCCGTTAGCGCCAAGAGTGGCTAAGTTGCGTCCACGAGTTCCGACGTTCCCGCTACGTTAATTGTACGTGATTACCACGAGTTAAATTTGTTTTAAACTCGGGGTACCTCGTGGGTCAGCTTGCACAGTGAGACAGGGGTTTTACGGCTGTGATATTTGGCCATCTTACTCAGTCCCCCTCTGCTCAGCAGGTGCAGAGGATTCTTCCCATCAATGAAAAATAAAAGTGTTATCAGTGTTTAAAAAATGTTGAGAATCTCTCTCCTGTCAATCACGCCATGAAGGCCACACCTTTTACGGTGGGAGGGGGAGGGGTTATAAAACCCGGAAGTGTGGCTGTGGCTCGGTCTCTGCATGATGGGGGAGGGAGAGGTCATGATTGTCTGAGCTGTGAATCAACTGAACACACTGAATGTCTACTGAACTGTGAGTTTGGTGTTTTGTGTGGTTTTATGGTGGTTTTATGGTGGTTTCACCCTGCTTGAAATGGTATGAAACTGCGTTTGAATGTGGTGGCCTTGCACCCTCCATGAAATGGTATGAAACTGCATTTGAATGTGGTGGTGTTGCACCCTGCATGAAATGGTATGAAGCTGCATTTGAATTTTATGGCTTTGCACCCTGCTTGAAATGGTATGAAACTGCACTTGAATTTGGTGGCCTTGCACCCTGCTTGAAGTGGAATGAAACTGCACTTGAATTTGGCAACCTTGCACCCTGCTTGAAGTGGTATGAAACTGCACTGAATTTGGTGGCCTTGCATCCTGCTGAAAGTGGTATGAAACTGCACTTGAATTTGGTGGCCTTGCACCCTGCTTGAAGTGGTATGAAACTGCACTTGAATTCGGTGGCCTTGCACCCTGCTTGAAGTGGTTGGAAACTGCACTTGAATTCGGTGGCCTTGCACCCTGCTCGAAGTAGTAAGAAACTGCACTTGAATTTGGTGGCCTTGCACCCTGCTTGAAATGGTAGGAAAATGGATTTGAATTTGGTGGCCTTGCACCCTGCTTGAAATGGAATTTCAAGGAATAGCCATGAGTCAACTGCCAGCCCACCAGCCGTTAGTGAGCTGCCAGCACACCAGGCTTGAGGGACTGAGCTGCAACCCCAAGAACCCATACTAGTGCTCCAGAAATCCCCCCCACTGGCCACCAATATTGGAATTGGTGGAGAGGTGGAATATTGCGTCGGGGGACCAGCCCTCCCGTGTGAACATGGGACCAAACGGGTCCCACTTAATCTAGTATATATATATATATATATGTATATGCATTTGTGTGCATTGATATGTGTGGATATATACACATACACATGCATATGTGTGTTTATACATATACATATGTATGTGTGTGTATATATACATAGTATATGTGTGTGTATATATGTGTGTATACTGTATATGCACATAAATATACAGCCAGACACACACAAATTCACACATATTCATACATAAACACACATACACATATATACACACACATACACACATATACACACACACACATACACATATACACACACACATACACACATATACACACAGATACACATATATAAACGTGTGTATGTATTAAGAATTATTAAAGGGGCCCAAAAATCCTTGATGAATGTCTGAATCGACATCCCAATACAAATAAATTAATATCTTATATTTATAGTACCCTTTTAGACACTGACATTCCGTCATCAGAGTCATATAGACGAGCATGGGAGGATGAATTGGCTCAACACATAATGAAAGACACATGGGATGAAAGTTTACAACATATATATCATTGCTCATTAAACACTAGACATTCCGTAATACAGTTCAAAATATTACATAGATTACACTATTCGAAGACAAAATTAAATAGGATCTTCCCAAGTACTTCCCCTCTCTGCGATAAATGTCAATTTCAAGAAGCCAATTTAACTCATACTTTTGTAACTTGTATAAAAATGCAAAATTTTTGGACGGACATTTTTAAAATTATCTCTAAAGTTATCGATAATCAACTGGACCCAGATCCAAAATTAATAATATTAGGGTTATCAGAACATACCACAAACCTTACGATAAGCCAGAGACACTTTCTTGACTACAGTTTAATAACTGTGAAAAAATTAATACTTACATTTTTGAAAAAACAGCAACCCCCACAATTAAAATGTGGATTACGGAAATGACCGAAACCTTGCATTTGGAAAAACTAAGATTTGTATTAATTGACAACCAGAACTATTTTCTAAAATATGGACTCCATTTATAGAATTTAAAAAAAAAGTAAACTGGTTTAAAACAAAATTAAAGTCACAACTTGAGTTTAGGGTTGGATGAACAACTATACTCAACATCTCCCGGATCTATCTCCACAATCTTTATATTTGTAATCTCCTTTCTTTCTTGCTTTTTTTTCTATCTTTCTATTAGTTTATAGTCTCTCTTATTTCTTTCTTTCTCTATTTCTTTTCTTTAAAAAAATTGAAGCTATGTAAGAACTCTGTAACCAGTTTGTTGCTTATTATCTTTGGTACATATGCTTTTAATAAAAAAATTAAATTAAAAAAAAAAGAATTATTAAGCAAAACAATTTAGTACAAAATGTTTTTGTTTCATATATAAATATGTTGCACTAAATTGTTGCATTTCATATTTTTTTTCTGATTTGCAGGAGTCTAAAGAATGCAATGGAAAACAAATTGAAGAATAATCATATCATAAAAATTCAGGGGGGTTTTCATGGTGATGGTATCAATGTGTTGTGGTTTGTCAGCACCATCAGTGCCAAGCTAGTCAATCGTTCATTCGTCTTCTTATCGAGTCCACACACAAGATTAGAAGTTGTTCAGCCAGAGATGAACACACTTCTCGGCATCTGCCTACAATGGCGTCTGTCTTGCGCTTCTTGTGCGTGCTGGTGGAAAGATTGGTGGAAACAGGGGCGCGACGTAAACGCTCTTTCCTTGACCCCAATCATTCATTGATTATGGAGTTTCCTGGGTAACTTCTTACATCTTGAATGTAATTTACTGTGCACATGGCAATCAATGTGTGGACCTGGTTAATGCTGGAGATGCATATTTTTCACAAAGATGAAAACTTTCTAAGAAATATTTCTCTTTTGTATTATATGTTATTCAATAGTTCCCTCTCAAACACTTAACGCAGTGATTTTTCCATCTGTGGCCAATGACTGTGGTAAACCCAAGTGCCGATGTGCACGAATAATATTTTGTAAACAGCAGATGTCTGAAAAGAGAACAATAAATTGATCTGGCTTATCTTCCATTTAAGGAAACAAATTCCTGTTCCTCAAATAACAAGTCTGAAATTAAAAATGTATGATGGATTCTTTAAAAAATGAGGCACCCTTTGAATACTGCAGGAGAATGTCATCTTGGATTAAGTTTAACTTTGAGTCACAGACTAATAGGGCCACACAGCGTGGAAACAGGCCCTTCGGCCGTACTCGTCCATGAAGACCAAGATGCCCAATCTTCGCTAGTCCCACCTCTCCGTGTTTAACCCGTATCCCTCTAAAACGTTCCTATCCATCAGTAGATGTTGAGATGGCTTATCAATGCTAGAGAATGTTTATCAATTTCCATTCACTTTACCATCCCGACTTCAACTGATGGATAGGAAATCTTTAGAGGGATATGGGCCAAATGTGGGCAGGTGGGACCAGCAAAGATTGGGCATCTTGGTCAGCATGGGCAAGTTGGCCAAAGGACCTGTTTCCATGCTGCATTCTATGCTGAAATTTGTGTAGATATTCAGCTTCAGAACACTGCTATGAACTCCTACTGGGATGTTCTAGGTCTTTGATGGATGCAATCTAACATCTGAACCATCGTGTTTTGTGATCTGACTTCCCACAACAGCAACACTCCCCATGATTTTTATTGATGATCATTTTACCAGTGCATCTTCATGCCCTGCTCAGTCAAATGTTGCTTTATCAAGGGCAGTCACTGTCAACCTTATTTCAAGAATCCAACTTGTTTGTCCTTTTGGGCTATATTGATGTCTGCAACATCCAAACCCTGGTGGAATTTGTTCAGAGAAAAAATGAGCGTGTTATTTGTGTGGTAGTGCCACTTGATAAAACTCTTGAAGTCCCCATCCATCAAGTACGAGTGGCCTAATTGAGGATCTACTGGTTTTGTTGGATGGGGCAAAACCTGGTCATTATGATTTATGTCAGATGGATGCTGGTGTTGTATCTTCTGTGGAGTAGGAAATGACCAGACCTTCAGCACTATGAATGAAACACCCTACACCCACGCCTCCTGCACATGTAGTAATATCACTTGAAGTGGATCAATGTACTTTGAGACTGCCTTTTGTAGTATTGGGGAGGGTGCTCAGGGTGCTCTAATATTATTACATACTAGACTAAGTGGGGCCCGTTGGGTCCTATTCTCACATGGGAGGGCTGGTCCCCCAACGCTATATTCCACCTCTCCACCAATTCCAATATTGGTGGCCAGTTGGGGGGGGGGGGGGGGGCTTTCTGGATGGGTATGAGTGTTGTGGACATAAGGGACTGGTTTCCAGAGGACTAGTATGGACATTGTGGGCAGAATGGATTCTTGGACTCACAGTTCAGTCACTCACGGCTGGTGGACTCACAATTCAGTCACTCACGGCTGGTGGACTCACACTTCAGTCACTCACGGCTGGTGGACTTACAGTTCACTCACTCATGGCTGCTGGACTCACAGTTCACTCACTCACGGCAGGTGGACTCATCCATCACACACACAAACACACCCTCCATCACACACACATACACCCTCCATCACACACACACACACCCTCTATCACACACACACACATACACCCTCCATCACACACACACACACACACACACACATACACTTCATCACACACACACACACTCACACCCACACACACACACCCTCCATCACACACACACACACACACTTCATCACACACACACACTCTCCATCTCACACACACACACACCCTCCATCTCTCACACACACACCCTCCATCTAACACACACACACTCACACACTCAATCTCACTCACACACGCTCTCCATCGCACACACACTCACACCCTCCAACTCACTCACACACACCCTCCATCTCACACACACACACACCCTCCATCTCACACACACACACACTCACACACTCACACACAGACACCCTCCATCACACACACACACCCTCCATCGCACACACACACACCTCCGTCTCACACTCACACACACTCACCCTCCATCTCACACACACACACACTCACACACACCCTCCATCTCACACACACACCCTCCATCTCACACACACACACACACACTCACACACACACACACCCTCCATCTCTCACACACACACACACACACCCGCCATCTCTCACACACTCACACACACTCTAACACACACACACACACTCACACACACACTCCATCTCACACACACCCTCCATCACACACACACACATCCGGACATATGACAGTCCATCGTCTCGACTATACACACGCCCGACTTCTGGACAGAGCGCAACTTCTGGACTCAGGTCCAACCTCTGGACTGAGCACGACCTCTGGACTGAGCGCGACTTCCAGACTGAGCACGATCTCCGGACTGAGCTAAACCTCTGGACTGAGCCACGGCTTGTAGACTCACAGTTCACTCAGCATGGCTTGTAGACTCACAGTTCAGTCACTCACGGCTTGTAGATTCACAGTTCACTCACTAACAGCTGGTGGACTCACAGTTCTGGACTTAACTCTCACTCACAGCTTCCGGGCTGACTGACTCACGCCCCGCCTCTGGGGCTTTATTCTCCTCACCCCCGGAAGGGGCATTACCATCATGGTGAATGACAGGCGAGAAGACCAATCTGCTGATCTCACGATTTTTTAAACCTTCATAACTTTTCTATTATTTCACTGATCGGAACAAAACTTGGTGGCTTGGAGCATAGGAGAACGGTGAGTAAGGTGGTGAAAAAAATCCTAGTGATATATGGTAGCATTTTTGCACAAATTTAATTAAATGCAGACCGGAAGTGTTCAAGATGAGAGTTTTAGTAATAATATAGATAGATAGAGGCGCCGCGATGGAAGCCTCGCAAACAGTCTGTCTGTCCTTTCAATTTTTATTTATTATTTTTTTAAAGTTTGTGTTAATGTTCTCTTGTTTGTTTGATGTGGGGGGTGGGAGAGGGGGTCGGGGGAAACATTTTAATCAAACTCTTACCTTGCCGGAAATGCAAATTTTTTCGGAATCGTATCTGTGGTTGCTCTGCGGGCTGCCCAACTTGGTTGCCCAGTTGCATTGTTTTTGAGTAGCCCAATCTATTGTAATTGTAATTAATTCATTCATTTATTAGCCACGTATGTAAAAAGATACAAGGAATTTGATTTGCCATACAGTCATACGAAAAAAGCAACAAGACACACAACTACATAAAAATCAACATAAACATCCACCACAGCGCACTGTGATCGAAGGAAATAACATATTATCTTCTTCCCTCCTGTTCTCCCGCGGACCAGGCAGTCGAACCATCTGCAGTCGGGGGTGATCAAAGCTCCTGCATCGGGCCGGTCGAAGCTCCTGCGGTTGGTGCTCCCGAAGTCGATGCATCTGATGCGTCTTCCATCGTGTTGGACATGCATGTGGTCCCCTGTTGCAGCTTCACCGAACAGGTACTTCATTCTCTGGTGCTTCTCTTCGCATGGTCCCACACACTCCACATCAAACTGGTCTGCTCTTCAGATTATGACAGTAAAGGTAAGCTCTATGCTCTCAATATTTGACTGAATACAAGAGTTTTGCCGCTGATAATCTGCAGGGCCTGCCATGCCAAGTATTGAAACACTGCAAATTAATACAGTGCAAGGGGATCTGGAGGTCCTGGTTCATGAAACACTAAAGGCTGGCATGCAGGAATAGCAAATAATTCAGAAGGCTAATTAAATATTTTCCTTTGTTACAAAGGGCATTAATCTTAAAAGTAGGAAATTTGGAAACTATTTTACAGGGTTGTGGAGAGATTTTGGAGTACAGTTTTGTTCTCTATATTTAATTCAGGAAATGCTTGCTATAGAGGAAATACAAAGAAGGTTCAGTAGATTCTTTGAATCAAAGCTTTGACATACAGAGAAAATGCTCAGAAGATTGGGTCTATATACTTGTTGGAGTAATAAGGTTGGGAATAGACCCTATTAAAACAATAGGGGCAGCACAATGGCGCAGTGGTAGAGTTACTGCCTTTCTGCACCTGAAACCTAGGTTCGATGCTGACTAAGGGTGCTGTCTGTGTGGAGTTTGTACGTTCTCCCCGTGACCACATGGGTTTTCTCCGGGTGCTCAAGTTTCCTCCCACATTCCGAAGACAAACAGGTTTGTAAGTTAATTGGCTTTGGTAAAGATTGTAAATGTCCCTAGTGTGTAGGATAGCATTAATGTATGGGATCTCTAGTTGGCGCAGTCTCAGTAGGCTGAAGGGCCTGTTTCCGCACCGTAACTCTAAGCTAAACTAAAAACTAAATCAAATTCTGAGGGTGATTGACGTTTGCTGGCGAATGTTTGAATATAAAAATAACTCTTAGAACTATATTCTTTCCTCTGAGGGTTTGCTTTCTTGTTTTGCCCAACTTTTTTGCATCATTATCACTGCCAGTGTCTGACTCTTAATGCGTTCTTCAATCCCTGACTCCTGGAGTTCCGCAGCCATTTGTTGCCATGGTATCCTCTTCCTGTTTCAGGCTTCTTGTAGTTTAGATGGCACTTAAACATCAGTGAATGGAGTTAACATTAGACTTGCTCTTCCCATTCCTGCTGGTTTACTGTGCTCTTTATTGGGACGTAACATTTATTTTTAAAGTTAAGATTTTGACATTTGCTGATCATTTACAGCTATACAGCAATAAACAGACTCTTGGGCCTGTCGATGACTCGTTCACACTAGTTGTATCATCCCACTTTCTCATCCACTCCTTGCACATTAGGGGCAATTTTATTTTTAACAGAGGCCGATCAACCAGCAAACCCACACGTTTCTGGGGGTGTGGGAGGAAGGCAGAGCACCCGGAGGAAACCCACGCGGTCACAGGGAGAATGTGCAAACTCCGCACAGAGAGTTGTGTCTGTCTGAAGAAGTCTGAAGTCTTTTAGTCTGAAGAAGGCTCTCGACCCGAAATGTCACCCATTCCTTCTCTCCAGAGATGCTGCCTGTCCCGCTGAGATACTCCAGCATTTTGTGTCTAGCTTCACACCCAAGGTCAGGATGGAACCCAGGTCTCTGTGTGAGGCAGCAGCTCGAGCACTGTGGTGCCTATTCTCAAGATGCATTCCTAATGGCATCTTGAAAATGAGTTATTCTTAAACTACAAGGTCCTGATGTGCAACTTTGTATTTTGCTATTCAAAGTCAGTGAGACAAATAGATTTTGCAAGCAAGTGTTATTCAACAAAGCATTGGTTTTATAGGTCTTTTTTAAATTACCTGATTAGGTTTCCATCTATCTATTGGTTCAGTGCATTGCAATGGATGAAACCCCAGGGCACTATTAACCAAGACAGAAAATAGACCAGAAACTGATAAATTGACGTCCATGTAAATTACAGCAGCAGCCCTTCAGAAATGCATTAATTAAAGGAGGTCAGTTGTATACTGCCTTTCATAGGAATGTCATTGTATTTCACAAATTATTTGTTACTGTATCAGATGAGTGACTTGCATAGCATTGTGTGGATGACATCCTCGCTTCTCCCCTGGTCCAAAAAGACCCAACAATGCAAATACTGTCAAGATTGGAAAAAGAAACGGCAGTTTAACAACTTTCTTTAGTCAGAGGATGGTGAATCTGTGGAATTCATTGCCACAGAAAGCTGTGGAGGCCAAGTCAATGGCTTCTTTTAAGGCAGAGATAGATAGATTCTTGATTAGTACGGGTGTCAGGGGTTATAGGGAGAAGGCAGGAGAATAGGGTTAGGAGGGAGAGATAGATCAGCCATGATTGAATGGCAAAGTAGTCGATGGGCCGAATGGCCTATTTCTGCTCCTATCACTTATGACCTTTTGAGCTTCCATCAATTTAGAAATGTAGTTTGGTTTAGAGATACAGCGCGGAAGCAGGCCTTCGGCCCACCGAGTCCACCGACCAGCGGTCCCCACACACTAACACAATCCTACACACAAACACTGGGGACCTTTACTTTCTCGTTTATTATATTGTTACATATTCTGTTGTGCTGCTGCAAGTAAGAATTTCTTTGCTCTATCTGGGATATATGACAATAAAAACACTCTTGACTTGACATTCTGCATTCATACTTTAAGAATGATCATTATATGAAGTCAACTGAACTTTTAATTTGGATGGAAATGGAAGTGGTTCATGTCAGAATGTTGTTTCATTTTTATCTCTCATCTCATCTCTTCTGCTTCTGACCTTCAAAGCAGTGCATTTGAAATTTCCCAGTGACTTTTTAAATGATCATAGTTTTAATGGGAGCTTGCACAGGATTGCAATTTTGATGTGAATTCATAGAACCATACAGCATGGAATTTGGCCCTTCAGCCCAACTCATTCATATACAGCAAGATAGATCTCCTAATGGCAGACTTTGCACTTTTTAAATGTGCACTTTGTTGCTGTAACGTGTATTCCACACTGCTTATTTTCTCTTTGCTCTGTCTGTTGTACTTGTGTATGGTTTAATTGGACTCATGTACGGTATGATCGGTTTGGATCGCGTACACACATGAAAAATCAAAATTTTCCACCCTATCCCATTTCACGTGACAGTAATAAACCAATACCAATATCCACTTTATTTCATCAGTCTGAAGAAGGTTCCTGACCTGCAGCATTGTCCGTTTATTTCCCTCCGCAGATGCTGCCTGATCTGCCGAGCTCTTCCAGCAGTTTGTTTCCAGCATCTGCAGTCCCTTGTGCCACCAGTTTGGAGTCACCAGTTAAGGCGCTGGGCCTGTCCTCACTGGAGTTTAGAAGGATGGGGGGGGGGGACCACATTGAAACTTACTGAATAGTAAAAGGCCTGGATAGAGTGAATGTTGAGATGATGTTTCCACTAGTGGGAGAGTCTCGGACCAGAGGACATAGCCACAGAATAAAAGGATGTACATTTAGAAGGGAGATGAGGAGGAATTTCTTTAGTCAGAGGGTGGTGAATCTGTGGAATTCATTGCCATAGAAGGCTGTGGAGGCCTAGTCAATGGATATTTTTAAGGCAGAGATTGACAGATACTTGATTAGTATGAGTGTCAGGGGTAATGGAGAGAAGGCAGGAGAATGGGGTTGAGAGGGAAAGATAGATCGACCATGATTGAAAGGTGTAGACTTGATAGGTCAAATGGTCTAATTCTACTACAACTTATGAACTTGTGAATTTATGAGTCACCTCCCAATGTCGGCTCCATTGAGTACATTCCAACTGAATGTCCCTAGATGGAGATAGATGATGGTTGATAACTTAATCACAATTTAGTGCATTTCCTCTAACCTTCCACAAACATAAGTTTTGAAGGGCTTAAGATTCAACATAATTCAGATTTAGTGACCTATTTGCTAAGTTAAAATGTCAACTTAATGTGTTGTTTAAGAAAGAACTGCAGATGCTGGAAAAATCGATCAAAAAATGTTGGAGAAACTCAGCGGGTGAGGCAGCATCTATGGAGAGAAGGAATTGGCGACGTTTCGGGTCGAGATCCTTCTTCAGTCTGAAGAAGGGTCTCGACCCGAAACGTCGCCAATTCCTTCACTCCATAGATGCTGCCTCACCCGCTGAGTTTCTCCAGCATTTTTTGTCTAACTTAATGTGTTGGCAACTTTGCCGCATCGGGTTGGAGTTGGAAGCCAGAATGCGTTTGGTTCCTCGCACTCAGATGTCTTTGATTGAAATATTCCCATTGCAAGCAGGTTTGTTTGTGACAATCTTCAATTACTGTTATTGATCACCAATTGGCAGAATTACTTGCATTGTCTGCACAATTGAATTATTACAATAAGGTGCAGGACTCACTCCGATCAACGTGATATCAAGTGCACAGGGGGAAGGAACTTCAATGGCGAACCATCTTCTTTCTTTGTGATGGTCCTTTTTCCACTACTGAGACATCTCCTTTCAGAAACCCGATGTCTCATGGAATTGGGTAACACCTGTCACTAGTGCATGGCTTTCATTTCACGTTTCCTGCTGCTCTTTTGTGCTCTGTCTGTAGAAGTCGTTTGTCAGTGTTTCTAATCAATATTCCTTCAGATATACATCCATCACTCAAAGCAACAATTCAGTAATATGCAGTGTAACTTTCAGGACAGCTATAATTTATTCTGTCCTCTCACATCTTGTCTATAGAAGCCATTTGTCTACAATGGTGATCGATACCGCTGTTTAAATGTTTCACAGATGTTCAAACTTTATTTACAGAGCACGGCCACGCAGTTTAAAAGGTCTACATGCCTGTTGCCCAGCGAACTGCTCCACCTTGCTTACCGGCTATCAGAATGGTTTGCTTTGTGGTACTGATGCAGCGTGAGTGTGGTAGCCAGACAGATGAATGGGAATTTATACACAGCTACACTCAAGCTATCACTTCCCGAGAAAGTTTTATTAGCAATCTGCTCCACAGATATTGAAAATAGCCATCATCATTCCAATTATGTATTGCAGCCACATCATTCATTCAAAGGAACTGCAAATGCTGGAATCTTGCATAGAACACTAAGTGTTGGCTTTACTCAATGGGTCAGGCAGCACCTCTGGAGGACATGGATAGGTGATGATTTGTGTCGGCACCCTTCTTCAAACTCCTTCTGAAACCTCACCTCTCCATGTCCTCTAGAGATGCTGCCTGACCCATTGAGTTACTCCAGCACTTTGTGTTTTACACACTCTTTCAAGGATATTCTCTGTGCGCTAAATTGTAAAGTTGCACTTTTTCTGACCAGTTTATGATTTTTTTTTAAGAACATTAGACAAGCGGTGGCATAGTGGCACAGCGGCAGAGTTGCTGTCTTGCAGCGCCAGAGACCTGGGTTTGATCCTAACTACAGGTGTCGTCCACACGGAGTTCGTACGTTCTCCCCATGACCACGTGGGTTTTCTCCGGGTGCTCCGATTTCCTCCCACATTCCAAAGGCGTACAGGTTTGTAGGTTAATTAGCGTCGGTAAAATTGTAAAATTATAAAATTATCCCCAGTGTGTAGGATAATGCTAGTGTGCGATGATCGCTGGTGGGCGCAGACTCGGTGGGCCGAAGGGCCTGTTTCCGTGCTGTATGTCTAAACTAAACTAAACAAAAGAGAATTCTCCTGCTTGTTGCTACCTAAGAAGGTTGAGGAATTTGGAATAGCAAGGCTCACTAGTGCTCTTGTGGCATTATGGGTTTCCTTTATCTCCGAACATGGAGCATTTGAGATTCTGCCATTGGAAGGTCTCAATGGCCCTGATTGGAATTCAAGATTCAAGATTCAAGATTTCCTTTATTGTCATTCAGACCTTTCGGTCTGAACGAAATTGTGATGCCTGCAGTCATACACAGAACCAATAATAACAAAACATACAATAAACACAAATTAAACATCCACCACAGTGAGTTCACCAAGCACATCCTCACTGTGATGGAGGCAAAGTCTTAGTCTCCGCCTCTTCCCTCCCTGTTCTCCCTCTGCGCTGAGGCGATCGATCCAGGCCGAAGATGCCGCCCTCCAGCCAGCGGACCTCCGTGGTGATGTCGCTGCCGCAGAAAGCCGGAACGCCACAGCATCAGCTCCGGGTCCCGCAGTCTCCGCTCCCGGCCGCCGCACCAGCATCAGCTCCGGATCCCGCAGTCTCCGCTCCAGGCCGCTGCCCCAGCTCCGGGTCCCGCAGTCTCCGCTCCGCAGAATACGCACGTCAGCTAAAGTATACTGTCAATTGCAGCTTTCATTTGGAAACTCCATTCCTCCAGGAACCTTCCTCTACAATGTTATCGAGTTGTGGAACTTCAAAGCCAGTTTAGTGCAAACTGACCAGAAACAGGTCACCTGCTTTATTGTGCCACTGGAAAGGTCACAGGTTTGTTGCAATGAATCAATCTTTAACTTCCATGATAGGATGAGAACAAGATTGTGGCTGGCTGCAATGATCTTTTAATTGAATAGCATCGCAATAGTTCAGACACGAGAGATTGCAGACACCCGCATCTTGAGCAAAGACAAACTACTGGAGTAACACAGTGTCACAAAGCATCACCTGCTGAGAGCCTTGCAGTAGTCAGTCTGAAGAAGGGTCCCGGCCCAAAACAACATCTATCCATGTTCTCCACAGATGCTGTCTATCCGACTGAGTTACCCCAGCATTTAGGGTCTTACCTTGCAATAGCCATTGTCATGTTTCACACTTGAATGGTTTAGATTTGGGATTACTATTGTCACATGTCCCAAGGTACAGTGAAATGCTTTGTTTTTCAGGTTATCCATTCAGATTGGATACACCATACATTGAATTGAATGAATTGACGAATTGAATTGAATTTCCTTTATTGTCATTCACACAGTTAAGTTCGAACGAAATTTCGTACCATGCAGTCATGACAGAAAAAAGCAACAAAACACACAATGAACACAATTTAACACAAACATCCATCGCAGTGACTCTCCACGCACCTCCTCACTGTGATGGAAGGCAAAAAGTCTTATCTCTTCTTGCTTTTTCTCCCGCTGCGTCGAGGCGATCGAGGCCCTCGATGTTGAACCCCCCGCCGGGTGATGGTAAATCCCGCGGCCGATTTTAAGCTCCGCGAACGAGACGATTCAAACTCCGCGATTCGGGGCGGATGAAGCTGCTGTTGCCGGAGCTGCCGAAAATCAGTCACCAACCAGGGACCTGCGAGCTCCCGATGTTACCGTCCACAGGGCTCGCGGCCGAAGCCTCCGAAACTCCGAAGTCGGGTCGCAGCCACAGCGCCACCACAGCCTCCGAAGTCAGCAGCTCTGTGATGGTAAATCCACAGGCTCTGCCACCGGAGCCCTCAAGGTCGATTCCAGTTGAAGGCCGCCAGCTCCACGATATTAGGCCTCAGCGTAGACGGAGATGGAGATACGACAAGGAAAAAGGTCGCATTCCGTTGAAGGAAGAGTTTTTTTTTAAACGTTTCCCCCACATATACACAACTGAAAAATAGACTAAAACATACATCTAACAAGACAAAAAGCAAACAAAAAAAGGAAAGACAGACGGACTGCAGGTGAGCCGCAGCTGCTTGGGCAGCGTCCCCACTTCCAAACTTAGATACAATCCAAGTACTGCAGGATGGCAAGGTGGAGCAGTGGTAGAGTTGCTGTCTTACAGCGCCAGAGACCCAGGTTCGATCCTGCCTATGGGTGCTGTCTGTACGGACTTTGTAATCACCTGTACACAATTTACAGAGGCCAATTAACCTGCAACTCTACACATCTTTGGAATGTTGGAGGAAACCAGAGCACCTGGAGAAAACACACGAGGTCACAGGGCGAACGTACAAACTCCATACAGACTCTGTGGTCAGGATCAAACCCAGGTCTCTGAGGCTGGGAGGCAGCAATTCTACCACTGAACCACCGTGACATCCCAGGTTGTCATTGAAATCTTTTTTTTTTAATTGTAGCTGTGTTATGCTGAAGGAAACTATTCTAGCAGCATGCTTATTATGATTCTTTAATATAAAAAGAATAACGTAATAAACAAATATAATGGAACTGTCATCTCCAATGGCAAATACTTGAGTAATCACAATAAGTCTTGTCACTATTTGTAGCCATAAATGTGGAAACTCATTCAAGAAGAGTGCTTGTTTAGGCAGTATTTTATTGCGACAATGTTCCCTATGTTTATTTAACCAAAATGATTGGGTAGAATGAATTTTTTTTTTCTCCACAGGGTGTACCCATTAGAATGTCATTACTATATTAAAATGAGTTTTCATGTTTATGGAAATATTGAAATGGTTTAATATTCATAAGATATTCGGTTAACAGCATTGGCTTGAAGTTTCCTAAAGCATTGCTGCATAGTCAACAAACTCAGTAACAGGTCACTGGAAGCCTTTTGGGCTGTCACAGAAACTCTGCCGGGTTTCCTGCCTTATTTATTGAGTCTTCGCTGGTCAGGATCCTTCGCTGCTGACCCAGAAAACAATCTGAAGTCTTGTGTAGGAAGGATATGGAGATAATAATAATAATAATAATGGATGGGATTTATATAGCGCCTTTCTAATACTCAAGGCGCTTTACATCGCATTATTCATTCACTCCTCAGTCACACTCGGTGGTGGTGAGCTACTTCTGTAGCCACAGCTGCCCTGGGGCAGACTGACGGAAGCGTGGCTTCTAATCTGCGCTTACGGCCCCTCCGACCACCACCAATCACTCACACACACTCACACACATTCACACACATTCACACACATTCACACGCAGGCAAAGGTGGGTGAAGTGTCTTGCCCAAGGACACAACGACAGTATGCACTCCAAGCGGGATTCGAACCGGCTACCTTCCGGTTGCCAGCCGAACACTTAGCCCATTGCGCCATCTGTCGCCGGTTTACACCGAAGATAGACACAAAAGAGCTGGAGTAACTCAGCGGGCCAGGCAGCGTCTCTGGAGAAAAGGAATAGGTGACGTTTAGGGGTCAGAACCTCTGGAGGTGGTGCAAGTGAACCTCTACATCATTGTTCCGAAGAAGGGTCTCGACCTGAAACGTCACCTATTCCATTTCTTCAGAGATGCTGCCTGACCCATTGAGTTATTCCAGCATTTTGTGTCTATCTTCAATCTGAAATCTCTGGATGGGTTTGCTAATTAGTTTGCTATTTATGGATGTCCATCGTGCTGGGGTTATATCAGGGGGTTCCCTGGACAAGCACTGGTGCCTGTATTAGATTGTTTTTCAGTTTAGTTTAGTTTAGTTTAGTTTAGAGATACAAGTCAAATCAAGTCAAGTCAACTTTATCTGTCACGTACACATACAAGATGTACAGTGAAATGAAAGTGGCAATGCCTGTGGGATTGAGCAAAACAACAGAACAGAACCAGTATTTACATGTTTTTAAAAGGCACAACAGTAAATTAATCCCTGGTGAGTTCTGAGTTTACAGTTCTGATGGCCTGTGGGAAGAAACTCAGTCTCATCCTCTCTGTTTTCACAGCGTGACAGCGGAGGCGCTTGCCTGACCGTAGCAGCAGGAACAGTCCATTGCTGGGGTGGTAAGGGTCCCCCATTATCTTGCTGGCTCTGGATCTGCACCTCCTGGTGTATAGGTCCTGCAGGGGGGTGAGTATAGTTCCCATGGAGCGTTCGGCTGGACGCACTACTCTTTGCAGAGCCTTCCTGTCCTGGGCAGAGCTGTTTCCAAACCAGATCGAGATGTTTCCGGACAGGATGCTTTCTACAGCACCAGAGTAGAAGGATTGAAGTATCCTCAGAAAGACTCTGGATTTCCTCAGCTACCTGAGGTGGTAAAGGCGCTGCCTTGCCTTTCTCACCAGTGCGGCAATGTGTGTTGTCCATGTCAGATCCTCTGTGATGTGGACTCCCAGGTATTTAAAGCTGCTCACCCTATCCACAGTCGTCCCATTTATCTCCAGTGGCGTGTACGTCCTCGGTTGTTGAGCCCTTCTAAAGTCCACGATCAGCTCCTTAGTTTTAGTGACATTCAAGAGGAGGCTGTTGTTCTGCCACCGGAGTACCAGGTCAGCCACCTCCTCCCGGTAGGCCTTCTCATCGTTATCGGAGATCAGGCCCACTAGGTTCTTCGGCCCACCGAAACTGCGCCGACCAACGATCCCCACATACGAACGCTATCCTACTCAAACACTAGGGACAATTTTACTAAGCCAATTAACCTACAAATCTATAGGTCTTTGTAGTGTGGGAGGAAACCGGAGCACCTGGAGAAAACCCACGCTGGTCACGGGAGAACGTACAAACTCTGTACAGACAGCACCCATAGTCGTGATTGAACCCTGGTCCCTGGTGCTGTGAGGCAGCAGCTCTACCGCTGCTCCACCATGCCACCCGTGTTCATTGCTTAATTGCCATTTTCACTTGATTTGTTTTTGTTGCCTTGATTAGCTTCATGGCCCTGAGTGACCTCCTTACTCTGGAAGCAGGCCTGACTCCTGTGGCAAAAGGCCACGTTTGCAGAAGTGGCTAAATCTACCACAGGCGAGTAATTGTGGTACAATGCAGGGAAGTCATATAGTACATACAAGTGATCTTATAGAGGTGGACAAGATCATTGGAGGAATAGAGAAGGTAATTGCACAATCTTTTACCCTGAGTAGGGGAATCAAGAGCATGAGAACATGGTTTTAAGGTGAGTGGGAAAAGTCTTGATAGGAAACTGAGGGGCAACATTTTTACACAAAGGGTGGCAGGTATATAGAACAAGCTGCCGAAGGAGGTAGTTGAGGTTGGTACTATCAATGTTTAAAAAAACATTTGTACATAGGTAAAGCTTAGAGGGATATGGGCGAAATGTAGGTAGGTGGG
Source organism: Malacoraja senta (assembly GCA_038087875.1). NCBI lineage: Eukaryota > Metazoa > Chordata > Chondrichthyes > Rajiformes > Rajidae > Malacoraja > Malacoraja senta. The sequence continues at coordinate 10,717,411 of CM075983.1, read as the reverse complement.
ACTAGCGCAGATGGGACATGTTGGGCCAAGACTGTGAGATCGGGAGAGAAAAGTCATGAAATATGAAGCAAGAGGACTGGATAAAGGTAGAAATGAACGGGAGAAGGGGAAATGGGAGTGGGATGGACGTCACAATGGAAGTTTGTCAAAGCCACCCCCTGATTTTTTCTGCATTTATTTCAAGTTTAAATGTAGTTATTACAATTGATTTTTATCAGAGTACATAGATTTTATTCCCATAAAGTCATGTGTTGTTATTAAACTGCAAATCTCTTCAGTTCACACGCTGATGTCTTTCTCTATTGCCTCCTTCATTCTTACTATCTTTCATCTTGAAGAATGTAATTATAAAAGATGAAAAGTCTGCTCGGAAGATCTCAACAGGAAGTCATTCACAAAAAGTGGACTTCATTGCCGATTGTTGGGTGTAATAACATTAAAACTATTGCTTTACTTAATCCACTACCAGACACACTTAGACTCTTCCGAACTAATCTGAGACATCAAGATAATAGCTTCTCTGCAAAATCCATTTTGAAAAGAGATTCAGCGAAATTTGTTTTTTATTAAAAGCCTTGATTTACTTGATATTAATCAATTAATTTTCAGCAACTTCACAAGATATAATTTTTGAGTATGTCATTTCATTAGAAAATTAATTGTAAAATTTCAAGATGCAGAATCGCAGACGCAGGAAATCTGAAATAAAAATAAATAAATGCCGGGAATACTTAGCTCATGTTTTATCTTCACCAAACTCCCTTTTGGCACATTTTCCCATGCAACTGCAGGTGCAAAACCTGTCATTTTACCGATTAGTTTTAGAGATGCAGCATGGAAACAGGCCCTTCAGCCCACCGAGTCAAAGCCGACCATCGATCACCCATTCACACCAGTTAGTTTTACACATTCCCTTCACAGAAGGGACAATTTACAGAGGTGAATTATCTTACAAACCTGTTGGAGGAGACCGGAGCACCCGGAGGAAACCCACGTGGTCACAGGGAGAACGTAAAACTCCGCACAGTCAGCAGTCGTGGTCAGGGTCTCTGGCTCTGTGAGGCAGCAGCACTACCAGCTGCACCACTGTGCCAGCCATTGTACCACTTTCCTTCCGAGCATCAGCGACCCAATCAGTCTTTCCAGGTGAAGCAGAGATTCACTTTCTCAACACTCTCCCCTCTACCTTAGAGAACGCTATTGCTGATTTGAAACAAATCGCAAATTGCATTGACAGCTTTGCAAAACAGTCTCATTACATCTACAAAGATCACCCTGAGCATCCAAAAGCCTGTGGCTTTAATTTCCATCTCATTCCTACTATCACCTCTCTATCTTTATCCTTCTAAGCCCCTCCCTTAAAGCTCAACATACCTCACGGCAATTTCCGTCTAGGTATAAACAAAAGGATCTGCAGATGTTGGTTTACCAAAAAAGACACAAAGTGGTGGAGTAACTCAGGCAGCATCTCCGGTCTGATAATAGGCGATGCTTCGGGTTGGGTCTGAAGAAGGGCGCTGATCTGTGGGAGGGTTCAAACCCTAAACATCACTTAGCCATGCTCTCCAGAGATGCTGCCTGCACCGTTGAATTACTCCAGCACTTTGTGCCTTTTTTCATTGAAGTGTTTTACATTTGGTACTTAATATTGAGTTCAGCAAATGCACAACAGTTTTTTTTTCCCTCAGATCTGAGTAGTTCAAGTCAAGTCAAGAGAGTTTATTGTTGTGTGTCCCAGATAGGACAATGAAATCCTTGCTTTGCTGCAGCACAAGAGTATTGTAAGCATAAATACAGAACAGTTCAGTGTGTCTATATAGCATAGACCATATATATATACACATAAATAAACAGTTATATAAACAGTTAATAAACAGTTCCAATGCAAGACTATGCAAATGATAACATTAACTTGAATTTTATTAATTACACCAATGCACTTTGGCCTGCTCAATATTTGCAGCTTGGCTTTTAGTTTAGTTTAGTTTAGAGATACAGCGAGTCCGTGCCAACCTGCGATCCCCGTACACTGGTACTATCCTGAAGACGAGGGATAACTTATCATTTTTACCAGAGGCAAATTAACCCAAACACCTCTACATCTTTGGAGTGTGGGAAGAAACCCGAGCACCCGGAGAAAACCCACGCGGTCATGGAGAGAACGTACTAACTCCATACAGACAGCACCCTTAGTCAGGATCGAACCTGGGTCTTTGGCGCTATATGGCAACAACTCTACCACTGAGCCATTGTGCCGTCCTTATTTCAGATTTTTAGCAACTGCGGAGTTCTGCATTTCGTATTTTCAGCGTGTTTTTTCTTTCCTCTGTCCTCTTCCATCTTTCTCCATTCATACTCCACCGGATGACTTTAGCTTCAATTTTCTCTCCCAGATGTACAAAAGCATTTGAATCATCGAGACACCTTGAGTCTCCACCCTATCACAAGAAGTTCTCTCCACCCTTTTCATTCCCCGTGAGGATTGTTTTCTCAATTTTCCAATTCTGATTAAGAGTCGTAGGCATGAAACATTAGCTCTTTATCTCTCTAGTATTCCCATATCACTTACTGATTGTACCGAAGACAGGCACAGAAAGCTGGAGTAACTCAGCGGGTCAGGCAGTAGGAGAAAAGGAATAGGTAACATTTCGGGTCGAGTCCATCAATTGAAGGTTTCCAACCCAAAACGTCACCTGTCCACTCCCTACCTGACACAGTGAGTTCATCCGGTACATTGCGTTTTGCTCAGGATTGCAGCATATGCAGTTCCTTGCATCCCCAAGAATATATTATTCATTAGTTCTTGTGAATATAAAAGGTTTACCCTGAACTTTATTTCCTGAAGTTTATCTCCTGAAGTTTATCTCCATATAATTTCCACTTTCCTGGCTGATTCAAAAACATGCATTCATTACTCTGAATTGTTTGAGCCTGGAGCTCTTGTCGTGAGGAACTTGAGTTGTATTATTTCCACACTTTTTAGATCCTCTTCAAAAAACACACTCTTTAATAGATATAGATTGCCTTAAAACTGTATCAGGATTTGCTTTTACTTCAGGCCATTTGTTAGAATGAGGTTCCAGTAAAAAGCCTGAGCTTTTCTCTTAGACAGCGTTAATTAAGCATGGAAACCAATTTGGTACTTGACGATGCTCTGGTATCAAGACACAAGCTCCATGCACTGATCGGAAACTATCTATTGCAGTTAAAATAAAGACGCCAAGTGCTGGAGTAACTCAGCAGGTCAGGCAGCATCCCTGGAGAACATGGATAGTTGACTTTTCAGGTCAGGACCCTTCTTCAGACTGATTGTGAGAATGGGGGAAAGAAAGCTAAAAGAGTGTTAATAGTTATGGGGAGAAGGCAGGAGAATGGGGTTAGGAGGGAGAGATAGATCAGCCATGATTGAATGGCGGAGTAGACTTGATGGGCTGAATGGCATCATTCTACTACTATCACTTATGATCTTATGATCTTATGAAGGGAGGAGGGGCAGGATAAAGCATGGCAGGTAAGAAAGGCCTCGACCCGAAAAGTCGCCCCTTCCTTCTATCCAGAGATACGGAGTTACTCCAGCAGTTTGTATCCATCTTTGGCTTAAACCAGCATCTGCAGTTCCTTCCTGTAAGGTTCACCCATGATGGATCAAAGGGGAGGGGAGGACAGCATCGTCTGTCCCGGTGGTCAGGTTATTTTAAATGCAGGGCGGGTTAGGCTAGAGGCAAATTTAAACAGAGAATTGAGAATCACACAAAAAGGTCACAAATGGTACTTAAAGAGACTTGATGAGAAAATCTGATGGGAATAGCTAATTCTGCAATGGGATGAGGTTCACTAGACTCTGGCACTCTGGCCCAGCCGGAGCCAGCAGATCCGTTCCCAACACCAGGTTGGACAGAGTGGCCTGTTGCCGTGCTGTGTGACTCTATGACTTCATGAATATTTAAACATATCAGGAACAGTGCAAACGGAGTCCAATGAAGCAATTATGGATGCACTCGGTTCACCAAACTTAGGGGAGTATCTTCATTCTGGGAGATGAAGAGTAAAGGTAGAGTTACTGCCTTACAGCGCTTGTAGCGCTGGAGACCACGGTTCGATCCCGACTACGGGTGCTTGTCTGTACGGAGTTTGAACGTTCTCCCCGTGACCGCGTGAGTTTTCTCCGAGCTTTTTGGTTTCCTCCCACACTCGAAAGACATACAGGTATGTAGGTTAATTGGCTTGGTATATGTGTAAAATGTCCCTAGTGTGTGTAGGATAGTGTTAATGTGCGGGGATTGCTGGTCGGTGCAGATCCGGAGGGCCGGAGGGCCGAAGGGCCTGTTTCCGCGCTGTATCTCTAAACTTGCTTTAATTTTATAATCTGTTTATTTGAATTAACAAAAACACCCTTTGTGCTCAAATTGAAGGAGGAACCAAACTACGTTTTTACGTCTGAAGATTGCACTTCAATACTTTGCAAGGTGGTGCTAAGTTTCATTTTATAAAGTTCTGCAAGGCAACATCATCTAACTCTGCAACACCTTGAACAAGCCAATTTGCACTGTTACCAATAACTGCTGAATGATGTATTAATGACTCATGCATCATTTACTCCACTGATTGCATTTGCTTTCAGTGTTTGTTTCAAACTTCAATTAGTTCGTAAAAATGTAATGTGAATTACAAATTGAGAATCTGGGTTCTTTGTAGTTAAATTCAATACTTGGTTTAATTTTATATACGGTACTATCATTGTGCACAATAACATTCATGTAGCAGTGTCCCTTGAAGCTAGTATCACTAAATACATTGAATGCACACTCAACATTTTGTCTTTCTAAAGGGCATAAATATGAAATAAAATCAGAAAAATATAAAAATGTCAAAGGCCATTTAGAGGACAGGACCACTTGTATCAAAAATGCAACGGTCAAAGAATTAGTAAGAAGAACGACATGATTACAATAGGCAATAGACAATAGGTGCAGGAGTAGGCCATTTGGCCCTTCGAGCCAGCACCGCCATTCAATGTGATCATGGCTGATCATCCACAATCAGTACTCCGTTCCTGCCTTCTCTCCATATCCCGTGACTCCGCTATCTTTAAGAGCCCTATCTAGCTCTCTCTTGAAAGTATCCAGAGAACCGGCCTCCACCGCCTCTGAGGCAGAGAATTCCACAGACTCACAACTCTCTGTGTGAAGAAGTGTTTCCTCATCTCCGTCCTTAATGGCTTACCCCTTATTCTTAAACTATGGCCCCTGGTTCTGGACTCCCCCCACCATCGGGAACATGTTTCCTGCCTCTAGCGTGTCCAAACCCTTAATATGTTTGTACTATTGAGTTTTGAAAGCTTTGAGTTACTCGTTATTGGATTAGGCCTACGTAATGCCATTTCCTATTTAAGGTATGCACCCTATAGTGGATTAGCAAGCTACATTAGTCTTGGGTAAACTTATTAATTGCTTGAGAAACATTAATGAATAATTGTTATAGGCAAAAAGTGATTGTGTGTTGATTTTATGATCATGTTTAATTAATGGTTGCAGAACATAGGTGTATATTGCTAGTGGAAGTAATATTAATTAGAAAGGCATAATAAACCATTAGAATCATCATTAATTGATTGAAAGATACAGCTTGAAAGGTCCTTTGGCTCACCGAGTCAATTACTTGTTCACACTTTATTACACCGTCCCATCCACTCCCTTCACACTAGGGGCAATTGGTAGAGGACAATTGATCGACAAAACCGCACATCTTTGGGATGTGGGAGGAAACCGGAGCACCTGGGGAAAACCCACACAGTCACAGGAGAACGTATAAGTTCCTCCTTTCGTATGAATCATCATTTCATATCTTTAAGCTGAGAGTTTAAAATTAGAATGCAATGTGCTTGTTCCTTACAGTGGAATTAATTTTGCATTTTTACCATTTGTATGAAGAACAATATGCGCTAGTGGTGTCTTCAGTTCATAAGTTTATGTTCATTAGTGATAGGAGCAGAATTAGCCCATTCACCCATCAAGTCTACTCCGTCATTCAATCATGGTTGATCTATCTTTCCCTCTCAACCCCATTCTCCTGCCTTCTCCCCATAACCCCTGACATGTTCCAATCAAGAATCTATCAATCTCTGCCTTAAAAATAAAAAAAAAGCAATGAATTCCACAGATTCACCACCCTCTGACTAAAGAAAGTCCTCCTCATCTCCTACCTAGAGGGGCATCCTTTAATTCTGAGGCTATGACCTCTGGTCCTGAAGAAGGTCCTGAAGTCTGAAGAACGATTCTGACCCAAAACGTCACCCATCCTTTTTCTCCAGAGATGCTGCCTGACCCACTGAGTTACTCCAGCACTTTGCATCTATCTACAGTAGAGGCAGGATTCAGGTCTGCTGATAGACTCCATTAGACGTTCTGGTCAGATAATAAAGGTGGCTATACAGGTTCTGGTTCTAGTTTGGCATTTGGCATATTTTTCCAATGTTCTCTCGACTCTGGATCAGTTCCTGTGGACTGGAGGGAAACCAATATAACTCCACTTTTTAAGAAAGGAGGGAGAGAGAAAACAGGGAATTATAGACCAGTTAGCCTTACATCAGTAATGGGGAAGAATCCTTGAGTCGATTGTTAAAGATGTTATAGCAGCGCATTTGGAAAGCGGTGACAGGATCGGTCAAAGTCAGCATGGATTTATGAAGGGGATATCATGCTTGACTAATCTTCTGGAATGTTTTGAGGATGCAACAAGTAGAATGAATAAGTGAGAGCTAGTAGATGTGGTGCATCTGGACTTTCAAAAAACCTTTGACAAGGTCCCACACAAGAGATTAGTGTGTAAAATTAGAGCACATGGTATTGGGGGTAGGATATTCATAATCATAATCATAATCATACTTTATTAGCCAAGTATGTTTTGCAACTATGAGGATTTGTATGACATGGATAGAGAACTGGTTGGCAGACAGGAAGCAAAGAGTAGGAATTAACGGGTCCTTTTCAGAATGGCAGGCAGTGACTAGTGGGGTGCCGCAAGGCTCGGTGCTGAGAGCCCAGTTATTTACAATATATATTAATGATTTAGAGAAGGGAATTAAATGTGACATCTTCAAGTTTGCAGATGACACAAAGCTGGGTGGAAGTGAGATGATGATGCTGTGAGGCTGCAGGGTGACTTGGAAAAGTTGGGTGAGTGGGCAGATGCATGGCAGATGCCATATAATGTGAATAAATGTGAGGTTATCCACTTTGGTGGCAAGAACAGGAAGGCAGATTATCTGAATGGTGTCAGATTTGGAAAAGGAGGTGCAATGAGACCTGGGTGTGCTTGTACATCATTCACTGAAAGTAAGCATGCAGGTACAGCAGGCAGTGAAGAAAGCTAATGGCAAGTTGGCCTTCATTGCTTATTTTAGTTTAGGAGCAAAAGGGTCCTACTGCAGTTGTAAAGGACTCTGGTGAGGCTGCACCTGGAGTATTATGTGCAATTTTGGTCTCCTAATTTGAGGAATTCCCGGTTTGGCGGGACTGACATATGATGAAAGAATGGGTCGACTGGGCTTGTATTCCCTGGAATTTAGAAGGTTGAGAGTGGATCTTATAGAAACATGTAAAAATTTTACGGGATTAGACAGGCTAGATGCAGGAAAATGGTTCCCGATGTTGGGAGAGTCCAGAACCAGGGGTCACAATTTAAGAATAAGGGGTAGGCCATTTAGGACTGAGATGAGGAAACGTTTTTTAACCCAGAGAGTTGTGCATTTGTGGAATTCTCTGGCACAGAAAGCAGTGGAGGCCAATTCACTGGATGTTTTCAAGAGAGAGTTAGAATTAGCTCTTAGGGCTTAAGGAATCAAGGGATATGGGGAAAAAAGCAGGAACGGGGTACTGATTTTAGATTATCAGCCATATGCTGGTTGCTCCACCTATTTCTATGTTTCTATGTCTCAATCCCGTTAACTGCAGTGAGTTCAGTGTCAGAGAATCTAAGCAGCTATTCCGTCAGTTGCTCTGGGCTGTGCAGTCTTGCAGATTTGTGACTTGCTGCTTTGGGGCCGGCACGGTGGTGCAGCGGTAGAGTTGCTGCCTTACAGTGCCAGAGACTCGGCATCGATCCTGACTATGGGTGCTGTCTATATGGAGTCTGTACTTTCTTCCTGTGACCTCTGGGTTTTCTCTGGGCTCTCCAGTTTCCTCTCACACTCCAAAGACTTAGAGATTTGTAGGTTAATTGGCTTCAGTTAAAACAAAAGGTAAATTGTCCCTCGTGTGTTGGATAGTGTTAAGTGTGAGTGGGGATCGCTGGTCGTCGCAGACTGTGAGTAGAAGGGCCTGATTATGTGCTGTATCTCTAAAACTAAAAATAAAAGGTATCATGGCCAGATCCGTCAATGTATAACAAAAGATAGACACAAAAAGCTGGAGTAACTCAGCGAGACAGGCAGCATTTCTGGAGAGAAGAAATGGGTGATGTTTCGGGTTGAGACCCTTCTTCAAAGCAAAGTTTGAAGAAGGGTCTCGACCCGAAACGTCAACCATTCCTTCTCTCCAGAGTTGCTGCCTGTCTCGCTGAGTTACTCCAGCTTTTTGTGTCTCTTCGGTTTAAACCAGCATCTGCAGTTCCTTCTTACACAATATATAACACAAGAGTGACAAAACTGCTTTGTAGTTAAATGGGCTTGCATGAAAATCACTTACAACTTTGATTTCTAATATTTATAGTTACCATTTAATTTGCTGCAAGTTTACCAGTAATTTTAATTGAATAGGTTTATAATTGTCAAAAGAATGATTAAGAGACTGGCTTGATGAATTGAATAGCAAATCCAGGTTCACTGAAAGCAGACACGTTGAAATTTTCTTCAGATCTATTTCAAGAAACGTTTAAGCAATATCTTTCTAGTTAACATGAACAATTTTAAAATTATTTATGAGAAATTGATCATCACATTCTTATCAACATGGCTCAGTGTCCTCAGAATTTCCCATTAGTTTATTAATATTGCATTTTATGGTCCGAAGTTTATTTCTTCTAAGAGCTGGTCAGTCATTCCAACAGTGTGCTGACTGAGATGGAGGCACTTCAGTGTATCCCGAATCATCAATACAATGCAATTCAATGAATCTTTATTCAATAATGCTTTATAGGGAGGTTGCATGGCAGTCGGGTCACGACCCATGACCCGTACTGTTGCTACGCTACGCCAACTGGAGTACATGCGATGAACTGCAGGTAAGCACTGACCATTGTTTCCAGCATGGCGGGCCCGTTAAAACCCGCCAAATTGGTCAATTTTTGCGCTGTAAATAATCATGGAAATCGGGATAAGCGTGAGAGACATTTAGCCAACTTCAGAATTCAAAAAGTGAGGAGAAATGACGGTAGATAGAAGCGAGAGCTGAAGGGACAAACAACAGCCAAAGTGCTTGGCGAACATTGGCCGTTTGCTCACTGCATTTCATCAACAGTAAGGCATTATTGTGTTTTTTCTTGATTCCTTTGGCATCTAAAACGTTTCAGAAGTGATAAATCTGGCTGTAAAATTTTAAAATCTCCCATGGTTCTCAAGTGGGTTTTTACATACAAAAAGAAAACGCCTCTGAAGCAAATCTATTGCCCCCCCTCCCCCGTATGGTCTCCATTTTGTTCTCTACGGCCTTACTCGCTGGTCCTCCTTGCTCTCCGACAGCCCTCCTTGTTCTCTGAGGGCACCTCTCACTCTCCAATGGCTCTTCTCACTCTTCAATGGCCCCCTTCTGTCTGCGACGGCCCCCCTCGCTCTCCGATGAGCCCCCTTGCCCTCAACTGTTGCTCGCGAGTCCCATCTCGCTCTCGCGGTCCTGTCGATGACTGCAGTGGGCGAGCCGGGAACACATTTCAAAAGAACAAATAAAGCTTTGGTTTGTCCAAATTAGTTGATACTCAGTGACTTAAAACGGCAACTTTTTATAAAATGTCTTTCAACTATTTTCCAGGGCAAAGGGAGTTGATATCATTCCAGGTGACACTTGTTGTTTTAAAACTTGTCTTTCATCTTCTTGTTTATGCAAGTGCAGGGAAAGCAGATGAACAAGTTCTTGTCAATTAAGGTTGACAAATGAAAGGGATTGTTCCAGTCCCACTGTGATCTCTAGTGGAAAAAACGTTTGAAACGGAAAACCAAGAAATATCAGAAAAAGATCAAAGAACAAGGGGAAATAAAGGCAGAAACTTCGACACATTGACATTACAAATTATTTCACAGTCAATTAGAGTGGGGCGCAACAATTAGGGCGGTCACTGTGGTGCAGCGGTAGAGCTGCTGCCTTACAGCGAATGCAACACCGGAGACCCGGATATGATCCCGACTGCGGGTGCTGTCTGGACGGAGTTTGTATCTTTGGTTTGTACGTTCTCCCCATGACCTGCGTGGGTTTTCTCCGAGATCTTCAGTTTCCTCCCGCACTCCAGAGACGTATAGGTTTGTAGGTTAATTGGCTTGGTAAATGTAAAAATTGTTCCTGGTGTATGGAGATAGTATTAGTGTGCGGAGATCGCTGGTCGGCGCGGACCCGGTGGGCTAAAGGGTCTGTTTCCGCGCTGTATCTCTAAACTAAACTAATTGAAATTTGTAGATTTACAATCAAATGAATGAATGAATGAATTAATTAATTAATGCCTGACTTTGGTGCCTTCCCTCACAGTGGGAAACTTTGATTCTGCTGTGTGGGGATGTTTTATGTTGGAGTCTATTGTGTGTTGTGGTCTTTTTTATTTGTATGGCTGTATGGTGACCACACATTTCACTGTACAAACTGGTACATGTGACAAATAAATGTATCTTGTATCTTGTATCTTGCAGGTAATGGTTTACACAAAAAAGACACAAAGTACTCATGTAACGCAATGGGTCTGGCAGCATCTCTGGAAAACATGGATAGGTGACATTTTGGGTTGGGACATTTCTTCAGACAGGTCAGGTTTTGGGTCAAAAACCTTCTTCAGACTCAAGTTTGAAGAAGAGTCCCAATTCAAAAGTCTCCTGTCCATGTCCTTCAGAGATGCTGCCTGACCCGCTGAGATACTGCAGCAATTTGTGTCCTTTTTATTACGATTCAGACTAATTGATTATGGGCAATGCAAAGCAAATACAATTATGATAATCAAGCTCAGATATTAATAAGAAGCATATCAAACCTTTTTGAAATATTGTAAACTATTTAAGCCTATTATTATGAAGCCAAACAGCAAAAGTTATTTTTCACGCATGTACAAATGAATTAACACTGGAACATTGCTCCATTACAGTCTGATGAATTCTGTTCATCCAATTGTATTATCCAAGAAGAAAAATTGTTCATTCTGCTTTCAGCAAGCTTCCAAATAAAATAATAAAATCCTGACAGGCCAGCCCAAGCAAAATGTAATAACAAGGAACTGCGAATACTGTTTATCAAAGTATTGGAGTAACTACACAGGGCGGCATGGTGGCGTAGCTGCTGCCTTACTGCGCTTGCAGTGTCAGAGACACGGGTTCAATCCCAACTGCGGATGTTGTCTGTGTTCGGAGTTTGTACGTTCTCCCCATGACCGCGTGGGTTTTCTCCGAGATCTTCGCTTTTCTCCCACACTCCAAAGACGTACAGGTTTGTAAGGTTTGTATACTTGGTATAAGTGTAAATTGTCCCTAGTGTGTGTAGGGATCGCGGACTTGGTGAGCCGAAGGCCCTGTTTCCGCGCTGTATCTCTAAACTGAACTAAACAAAAAAGGTAAGGCAGCATCTCTGGAGAATATGGGTGGATGTCATTTCATGTGGGGACCCTTCTTCGGAATCTGCCCAAATAGAATCCTGGAAAATAAAATTATAGTCACTACTTCACACTGATAATGCAATAGCCTAAAAGGACTATTTAGAAAGCGGGAAATGTAATTGAATGCAACAACTCCAAAATAGATATTCACCAAACGGAATCATTAACTCAATTTCTCTCTCGCAGATGCTATCTAACGTGTATTTCCAATATTTTAGTTTTAGTTTAGAGATACCATGCGGAAACAGGATCTTCGACCTACCGAGTCCGCGCCGACCAGCGATCCCGTACACTAACACAATCCTACACACTAAGGACAATTTACAATTTTTACCAAAGCCACATTAATCTACAAACCTTTATATCTTTGGAGTGTGGGAGGAAACTGGGGCAACCCATTGAAAACCCTCATGGTCACAGGGAGAATGTACAAACTCCGTACAGACAGCACCCATTGTCAGGATAGAACCTGTTTTAATTTATTTCAGTTTTCCAGCTTCCATAGGTTTAGGATTAGGTTCATTGTTGTCATCATTATTACTTTGCTCTTTACTATGCACAACCTGACAATAAAATAAACTAAAGTAAAGATGGACGGCAAATGCCGGAGTAACCCAGCGGGTCAGGCAGCATCCTCGGAGAAAAGGAATAGGTGATGTTTTGGGTTGAGATCCTTCTTCCGTCTGACCTGCTGAGTTAGTCCAACACTTTGTGTCGATCAGCAGAGGGGAAGATGCTGTTTTTTTCATGCTTCAGCAAGTCCTTAACGCATATTGATAAATTAATAGATTCATCAGTATTAACTGAAACATTTATTTCATTAGATCAGTATTGAAGCTAGGCATTTAGATAATTTTATGAAAAAAAATTATTGCTGATTTCATAGAATGCCACACAAATGATAGGCCCTAATGTAATATTTGAAGCATATCAGGTCTTTAGAGGCTTTCTGTACCATGATGGGGGAACTTATGGTAAATAATTTATGGTAAAATGTTCGGCACGGACTTGAAGGGCCGAGATGGCCTGTTTCCGTGCTGTTATGGTTATATGTTATATGATAAATAAAGCTCAGAGATATATGTTACTTAGAAAAGAGCAGAATGTTATATGTTATATGATAAATAAAGCTCAGAGATATATGTTACTTTAGAAAAGAGCAGAATGAAACTGCTAGGGCAGCATGGTGGCACAGCAGCACAGTTGTTGGGTTACAGCACCAGGGACCAGGATAGGTTCTATTCTGACTACGGGTGCTGTCAGTACAGAGTTTGTACGTTTTCCCGTGACCTGCATTGGGTTTTCTCCAGGATCTCCAGTTTCCTCCCACACCCCTAAGATGTACAGGATTGTTGGTTAATTGGCTTGGTATCAATGTAAAATTGTTCCCCGTGCGTAGGATAGTGTTAATGTGCAGGGATCGCTGGTTGGCGCGGACTCGGTGGGCCCAAGGGCATGTTTCCGCGCCGTATCTCTAAACTAAACTAAACTAAACTGAACTTCCAGTCACAATGAATCACTGATTAAGGGAAAGAAGGAAAAAAATAACTATTTTAGAATTGTTAAACTCAAAGGCTTTTCCACATTATGAAAGGTGTTTTTGGCTTCCACACCTAAAGGGCGGGTTGAATGACATTGTTATTTTATTGATAAACTCATTGGCAAAGAAAAAACCATTTTATTTGTCTCATCCAGGTCCTGTGAAGTCCCATGACGCTACTTGCTGTGATACTTTATGCAATCCCCATCATTCTTTTTGTGTAGCTGGTAATAAAAGAGCAGCCAGTGAGCTTGAAAGATGTACCAAAGGAGTAAAATAAAAACGCTGCATCCATCTACCTAGTGACATTAAATTTGTCAAAAATGTCACTCTGGCATAGGTATAAGGTCATTTGCTTCTGTCAAGGAAAGATCCAACTGGGACTATTTATTATCAGTGAATCATTGGATCTGTGACCTTCCTTAGTACTTTTGAAGTAGGATGTAAATAATTCACTACCGCCATTTGAAAAAACCCATCATCGTCTATTTTTCAAAGCTCTCAAAAATGGTTTATTTTCAAACTATTGTCAAATAATGGTACAAGCTGTTTAAAATATTGATTTCACTTCTTACGGCCGCATGATATTATTTAGTAGGACAAAGCCAGATCTTTGGACTGGGCATCTTTTTAGTTTTTTTTTTTAGTTTAGTTTAGTTTAGAGATACAGCGCGGAAACAGGCCCTGAGGCCCACCGACCAGCGATCCCCGCACATTAACACTACCCGACACAAACTAGGGACAATTTTACATTTTATACTAAACCAATTAACCCACAAACCTGATTGTCTTTGGAGTGTGGGAGGAAACCGAAGATCTCGGAGAAAATCCCGCAGGTCATGAGGAGAAGGTACAAACTTCGTACAGACAGCACCCGTGGTCAGGTTCGAACCCGGGTCTCTGGCGCTGTAAGGCAGTAGCTCTACCGCTGCACCACCGTACTGCCTGAAACGCCACTGTGCCGCCAGATTTCTTGTTTTCTTTCTGTGTTCTATATTATGAATCATTCTCTAAACATAGTTTTGCTCTGTGTGTCTTTCTTATGTGGTGTTCATTTCATAGTTCCTAATGTTACAAAGCATTTCCAGAAAGTGGACACATCTTCTGGTCTTGATAGTCGTACCGACGTAGTCTATTAATCACTCACGATAATCTCTTGTTTGAATATAAATTATTAAATGCTTTTAGATATCTATAATATATGTACTTTGTACGGTATCATATCACCAATAACTTGCAACGTTGCCAATTAATTTAAGGAGATTAAGGATGAACATCAAATTTGGTCCCAGTATTGTTTGTAAAACTTTCCGAATAATAATGATGGGATTTTAAGTTAGCTATTTAGCAAATTAATAATTAAACACCAGGAAAATTGAAATATCGGCAGATAAATAATTTAATAGTTAGAAGATTGAAATTCGGGGTTAGCTGTACCTACTGCAAGAGATGTGCAGCATTGTTTTCTAATTTTTAGACTGAAATAGTTGTACTGCCTTGAGATGAAGATGTCCAAAACTGTTTGTAATTTCTCCAGGGACTACATTAAAAGCTTCCCTGGAAGGATTCATCGTCAAATTATTGTCACGATGCATGCAATGAGGTTTCTGTTGCAGTTGAAATCATCTTTAGTTTAGTTTAGAGATACAGCACAAAAACAGGCCCTCCTTTCCACCGAGTTTGCGCCAACCAACGATCCCCACACACTAACACTATCCTACACACACTAAGGGCAATTTACAGTTTTACCAAGCCAATTAGCCTTCAAAGCATGGGAGGAAACCGAATCGCCTGGAGAAAACCCTCGCAGGGCACGAGGAGGACATACAAACTCCATACAAACAGCACCCAAAGTCAGGATCGAACCCAGGTCTCAGGCGCTGTAAGGCAGCAACTCTACTGCTGCGCCACCATGCCCCTTTCTCCCTTCTAAAACCAGAATGGAATATTGCAAGCATTTAATTATCATTCCAATATATATTCTCACTCATTTTCACAACTTGTGTCTTAGTGCAATAGTAATGGTTGCCAACCACAATAGTTCTTCCATCGAGAAGTGGAATTTCAAATTCACTCTCTTACAAATACATCTTGGGGCAACATAATTTACAGTGTATGCAGTTCATGAGTGACTGCATAGTGCAGGATGTGTAATTATAAAAAATATAACATAGCCAGTAGCTAGTCACGGACCTTAATTTTTCAATTATAAAATAATATTCCTGGAACATTAATGGCATTAGACTTTTATAGAAACCATAATGGCAGTGAGTTAGATCAATTTTTCCATCACAAATGATAAATGTATTGTAATTTTTTATCAACTTCAGTATTAACTGGCCAGGGTGGAAATTTACAATGTTTCACTTTCTCGAGTGGCAAGGTCGGTAAAGGCAGTAGATAATTGAGCTGTACAAAGAAGACGTTTCCAGGCTTGATTCACTGCTAGTTTGGATGGATTTAGCAACAGAAAGAAAGGAGATACAAGGAAAATGCAGAGACTGGAATCTTGAGCAAAACACTAAGCGTAAGAGGAACTCAGCGGGTCAGGCAGCATCTGAGGATGGAAAGGGAAGGCGTTTTCATTTAGAACTTCATATCCATAAGTGATAGGAGCAGAATTAGGCCATTTGGCTCATCAAGTCTGCTCCGCCATTCAATCATGGCTGATCTATCTCTCCCTCCTAACCCAATTCTCCTGCCTTCTCCCCATAACCTCTGGCACCCATACTAATCAAGAATCTATATATCTCTGCCTTAAATATATCCACTGACTTGGCCTCCACAGCCTTCTGTGGCAATGAATTCCACAGATTCACCACCCTGTGACTAAAGAAATTCCTCCTCAACTCCTTCCTAAAAGAACATCCTTTAATTCTGAGGCTGTGACCTCTAGTCCTAGACTCTCCCACTAGTGGAAACATCCTCTCCACATCCACTCTATCCAAGCCTTTGATTTGTCCTTTTGCTCACCTTTCATTCATTTGTTCTATGTTCCTCTTCATATCTCTCATTTCCCTCTCCCCAACTCTCAGTCTGAAGAAGGGTCTCGACCCGAAACAACACCTAATCCTTTTATCCAGAGATGCTGCCTGATCTGCTGCATTACTCCAGCTTATTGTGTCTATTCACAATTAGTTAGTTTAATTTAGTTCGTAGTCACATGTACCGAGGTACAATGAAAAGCTATGGGAATTATCCTTCCCAATGGTGATGTTTTGAACCTTGATAACAAAGTGGGTATGCAAGTACAGAACAGATCCATTTCTCAGCTGCAATCTAGCAGGGGTTAATGTATGAGAAGCATGGCTGACTTTCACTTTTATAACCAGAGTTGAGGCCAACTGAAGTGGCAACAGTATTGTCACAGTAAATCCAGCAACTAGTGGTCTTCTGATCTCAGTGGCTTAGTCCTCAGGATGACAATGCTATGGTGATTCTAACCTACGTTTCAAGCGCACATTTCTGAAGAAATGAAAATACAAGAAAAAAACACAAACACTAAAGGGACTGTCCCACTGCGGCGACCCAATTGATGAGTTTAGAAGAGTTTGCCCTCGACTCATACTCGCAGCATGGTCGACACGAGGTCCTAGGAGGTCTTTGTAACTCTCCTTCATGCTCAAGAGTAGTCCCCACGTACTTGAGGTCTCAGCTAGGTCGCGGCGTATTTTTCAACATGCTGAAAAATGTCTGCGAGTAAAAAAAGGTCGCCATGGAAAAAAATCGATATTATTTTTACTCGTAGGTTTAGTCGAAGTAGGTCGTAGTAGGTAGGTAATCGAGGGTAGTCAAAATTAGTCGTAGATAGTCTTCATCATAGTCGAAGGGAGGTCGAAGGAGATCGAATGAGGTCGTCTTCACTCTCCACTATTCAGTGTCCAATTTTCCCGAAGCTAGTCGAAGCTAGTCTTCAACATAGTCGAAGAAGGTCGAAGGAGTTCTTCTACATAATCAAAGGAGGTCTTCAACATGACACTTTTTCAAACTCTCCTAAACTCTTCTAAACTCGCCAATTAGGTCGCCGCAGTGGGACAGCCCCTTTAAGCTTTTTTAAAATTAGAAAACGCATCTCATCTACTTTGTAACTTTTTAAGCGCCCTTCATGTGGTGACTATTTGCATACTGTGGGTATGCAAGCAAATAATTTCACTGTGACTTGTCACATGTGACAATAAAGTATTAATTCATTCATTCATTGCTCTTTTTGGAAAAGACATGTCACATGGAATAATTCACTGCTATGGGAAAGATGTCATTAAGCTGGAAAGAGTGCTGAGGAGAATCACGAGGATGGTGTCAGGACTCGAGGGCCTGAGCTATATTGGGCTATAAAGCTTGTGCTTTATTCCTTGGTCAGCAGAAGGGCGAGGGGTGATCTCGTAAAAGGTGTATAAAATCATGAGAGGAATTGATAGGGTGAGTGCAATCTTTTACCCGGAGTCAAAGAATTAAGTAGCAGAGGACCTCGGTTTAAAGTGAGAGTGGAAAGACTTAATGGGGACCTGAGGGGCAGTTTTTTCACTTGGAGGGTGGTGGGTAAATGGAATGAACTGCCCAGGAGGTAGTTGTACCAGTGACGATAATAACATTTAAAAGACATTTGAGCAGGTGCATAGATAGGTAGCAGGGTGGCGCAGCAGTAGATTTGCTGCCTTACAGCATCAGAGACCCAGATTTGATGCTGACCACGGGTGCTGTCTATACGGAGTTTGTACACTTCCCTTGAATACAATCCCTGAGACCACGTGGGGTTAACCAGGTGCGCCGGGTTCCTCCCACACTCCAAAGATATAAAGGTTTGTAGTTTAATTGGTTTAAGTAAAAATTGTACATTGTTCCTGGTGGTTAGAACAGTGCTAGTGTATGGGAGTGATCTCTGGTCGCTGTGGACTCCATGGGCTGAAGCGCCTGTTTCCCTGTTTCTCTAAATTAAACTAAGCTGATATAACCAGCAGGGTTTACCTTAAAGATAAACCTCTCAGCAATTTGGAAACTGCAGTCAGTGGAGGATGGCCAGATCAGTTATCAGTAATTGTACATACGCAACAAGTTTTACTCAAGTTATAACATGGGAAGAGACTTCTAATTCAAGCCATGAGACGAAGGCAGTTACAATATTCTATTTCAAGGTCCTCATCTCAACAGGTGAATTACTTAAATTAATTATATTTTGATTATGATTGAAATTCAAACTTGTGCTCTCTGTTACTAATCATAAAAGCATCAACATGTGGGTGTGGAGATTCTTCAGTTGGTTAATAAGCCTTATTTTAAACTGTGTAAATAATAGGCAGAAAAAAACATTGATGTCAACTTTATGACTAATTCTTGAAACATCTGTTCTAACTGATTATTTATTTTAGTAAATTCATAGCATTCTCAGAAAAGCATACTCTTAAAATCAAGACAATTGGTTTCCAATCAATTAAGTTTAAAAAAAAAAGTTTTCTTTCCCCCAAAGGAAGGTGATGAATCTGGGAAAGAAAATTATCTATTTTTGGTACTGATAGGCTGCTGACATTGTGCCCAGAGTTTTTCTCAGCTATCCTTCGCAATTATAATTCATGGTGTTTCTCCCATTGATTATATTTTTATGCAGCAAAAAATGCTGTGTTTTCATCCAAATTTTACAGCCACACGCAGGACACAATAGCTTAGTTGCTGTGGGCAGGAGAGTAAGTTTAAACATTTCAGAATAAATTAATGTAATTGTGTCCGGTGGCTAAATAATTTGCAAACTCGGCGGGTATTATCCTGCACTACACTGAGGGTGAAGCCAGTGTCCGCAGGCAGAGGGACCCTTCAATTGAAGCAACCGGTACATTTTCATGCACCTGGGAGTTTGGTAGTGAAGTTAATAAGCAGGGAAATCTAATTAACCATCCAAATGGTTGGTGGCATGGATCCGAGGCAACCAACAAAAAAAGTATCTACTGAGATTTTGGATGCACAGGTTGTCATCTTCCGAATTCTGGACAGGTCCCGACAGAGTAGGATTTTATTGAATAACAATGAAGATTTGTGTGAATATATGAGTTGCTACTGTTTCCACTTCGCGTGCTTGTGTTATATCCCTTTCCAATTTCCTCTGTGTTAGGCAAAGTCGATTTTGACTAGTCTCTCAGTTTCAGTTTAGTTTTGCACCGAAGTCCAATGAAAACCTTTTGATGCGTGTTCACCAGTCAGCGGAAAGACAATACATGATTACAATCGAGATATTTACAGTTTCCAGATACATAGATACATAGATACATTGAAAATAGGTGCAGGAGTAGGCCATTCGGCCCTTCGAGCCTGCACCGCCATTCAATATGATCATGGCTGATCATCCAACTCAGTATCCCGTACCTGCCTTCTCTCCATACCCCCTGATCCCTTTAGCCACAAGGGCCACATCTAACTCCCTCTTAAATATAGCCAATGAACTGGCCTCAACTACCCTCTGTGGCAGAGGGTTCCAGAGATTCACCACTCTCTGTGTGAAAAAGTTTTTCCTCATCTCGGTCTTAAAGGATTTCCCCCTTATCCTTAAGCTGTGACCCCTTGTCCTGGACTTCCCCAACATCGGGAACAATCTTCCTGCATCTAGCCTGTCCAACCCCACAAGAATTTTGTACGTTTCTATAAGATCCCCTCTCAATCTCCTAAATTCTAGCGAGTATAAGCCAAGTCTATCCAGTCTTTCTTCATATGAAAGTCCTGACATCCCAGGAATCAGTCTGGTGAACCTTCTCTGCACTCCCTCTATGGCTATAATGTCCTTCCTCAGATTTGGAGACCAAAACTGTACGCAATACTCCAGGTGTGGTCTCACCAAGACCCTGTACAACTGCAGTAGAACCTCCCTGCTCCTATACTCAAATCCTCTTGCTATGAAGGCCAACATACCATTCGCTTTCTTCACTGCCTGCTGCACCTGCATGCCTACTTTCAATGACTGGTGTACCATGACACCCAGGTCTCGCTGCACCTCCCCATTTCCTAATCGGCCACCATTTAGATAATAGTCTGCCTTCCCGTTTTTGCCACCAAAGTGGATAACCTCACATTTATCCACATTATACTGCATCTGCCAAACATTTGCCCACTCACCCAGCCTATCCAAGTCACCTTGCAGTCTCCTAGCATCCTCCTCACAGCTAACACTGCCCCCCAGCTTAGTGTCATCCGCAAACTTGGAGATGTTGCTTTCAATTCCCTCGTCCAGATCATTAATATAAATTGTAAATAGCTGGGGTCCCAGCACTGAGCCATGACAAGGGAACAAAGTTTAGTCAAAGGTAAAGGCAGTAAAGTCCGATCAAAGAGAGTCCGAGGGTCACCAATGAGGTAAAAAGTAGTTCAGGACTGTTCTCTAGTAGGTAGGATGGTTCAGTTGCCTGATAACAGCTTTTTTTTTAGCAACTGGTACATGGTCTGGTGGTCCAATTTGTGTAATGCAACCAAAATCGATAATTATTTATCATAAACTTTTTAATTTCCCACATTATTTCTTTCAGAACATTCTTAATTACTTGCGTTGTCCGGTGTTCAGATATATGCTTGTCAAACCTGACATCTGTACCATGGGAGGTGATGTTGCAGTTGTATGAGATGGGCGGTCATGTTGCAGTTGTACAAGATGATGGTGAGGCCACTTTTAGAGTATTGTGTTCAGTTCTAGGCATCGTGTTATAGGATAGATGTTGTCAAGCTGGAAAGTGTACAGAGAAGACGTACGAGGATGTTACCAGGACTAGCGGGTTTGAGCTACAGACAGAGGTTGAGTAGGCTGGGACTCTATTCATTGGAGCGCAGGAGGATGAGGGGTGATTTTATAGAGGTGCATAAGATTATGAGAGGAATAGATCGGGTACATGCACAGAGTCTCTTGTCCAGAGTAAGTGAATCGAGTACCAGTGTACATAGGTTTAAGGTGAAGGGTAAAAGATTTAATAGGAATCTGAGGAGTAACCTTTTCACACATAGGGTGGTGGGTGTATGGAACAAGCTGCCAGAGGACGTAGTTGAGGCTGGGACTATCCCAATGTTTAAGAAACAGTTAGACAGGTACATGGATAGAACAGGTTTGGAGGGATATGTGCCAAACGCAGGCAGGTGGCACTAGTGTAACTGGGACATGTTGGCCGGTGTGGGCAAGTTGGGCGGAAGGGCCTGTTACAATGCTGTATCATTCTATGACTCTATGTTATAGGTTATGGAGACAGATTGCAGGCTTGGTCATTTACACATACATACTGCAAGTCAAGATTATAAATTTAAACTAATTATATAAGATAAAAAGCATGTGGTGAACAAACTTTTACAGGATCAATTAACTTCTTAAAAGTTCTAGTCCCTCATATTTTTTCTCCCCATAACCCCTGATGCCCATACTAATCAAGAATCTTATGTAAGAAGGAATTGCAGATGTTGGTTTATACTGAAGATAGACACAAAAAGCTGGAGTAACTCAGCGGGACAGGCTGGTAATATTGATTTCTCTCACTTCAGGTAATAATAATAATAATAATTCATTTTATTTACTGGTGCCTTTCTAAAACCCAAGGACACCTTACAAGGCATAGAATCACAACAATACAAAACACATAATCGGAAAAAATTAAATATAAAAACACGACAGTACACAAATCAAGGACAGAATTCAATTTCAAAAGCACAAAAAGAAAATAACAAACACAATATGAGGAGAGAGCAGTGGCGACCAATTCGCGCCAGCGTCCACTCTCCCCTCCGACCGCCATCTTGCACACAGACTAACAGGCACAGCACACAAAATCATCCCCCCACAATGACCACCACTGTGGGGGAAGGCACAATGTCCAGTCCCCAACCCAGTTCTCCCCAGAGTCAGGCCCAATGAGGCCTCCACAGTTGCCTCTACGGAGGCCCGATGTTCCTGGCCGTCGGGAGAGTCCTCGCAGCGGCTGGAACGGCCGGTTTCCCAGCGGAGTCGATGGCACCCGAAGCCGACAGGGCCGCGCCGATTTGGAGCCACGAGGCTCCCGATGTTGGAGTCGACGCCGCCGCCCGCGGCTGGTAGCTCCGCTGTCCCGCAGCCCGGAGGTGTTGATCTCGGCGGTCAACGCATACCGGAGCTCCAGCGCGTCGACCCAGCGCGGCGACCCAGGCAAGGCATCGCCCGCTACGCTCCCCGATAGCGCTCCAGCGCTGTGCCGCCACCGAAGCTGAAGGTGCTGGGCGGTCCCCGTCAGGAAACGGCGCTCCATGCCCGCTGGTAGGCCACGAGGACGGGTCGACGGGGCAGCCTGGAGAAAAAGCTGCCTCACCGACCAGGTAGGGACCCAGAAATAGTTTCCCCCTTACCCCCCCACATTAAAAGTCAAAATCCCCCAAACAAACAAAGAAATAAAAAACACTAAAATTAAAGAAAAAAGTGAATTTGACGGATGGCTGCTGTTTAGCAGCCGTTCCTCCAAGATGGCGGCTCCACCTAAGGTAGCCCCAGCATTCCCTCTCTCTCTGTCCCTCCCCCACCCAAGTCACACTAGCTTCTCATTTTCACCCTACAAACAGCTTACAATGCCCTGGTTCCTTTATCATCGTTACTTTTTTGCATATCTTTCATTCATTGTTCTTTATCTCTCCACATCACCGTCTATATCGCTCGTTTCCCTTATCCCTAGGGTCTCGACCCGAAACGGCACCCATTCCTTCTCTCCAGAGATGCTGCCTGTCCCGCTTAGTTACTCCAGCTTTTTGTGTCTGCCTTCGTTCAAATCAAGAATCTATCTATCTCTGTTATGTGGCAATAGATGACAAACCTCATTCATTGCAAAGTTTGCCATGGTATCACAATGCACGCCTGGTCTGGCTCAATTTATTCAGTGTTTCTTCTGCTCTCTTCACAGAGCCTGAGGTGCAAAGGGAGCAGAGAAACAACTCTGATCAGTGAGTCGCTGACACTGCCAAAGTGTAAGCATAACAAGGACCAGCACAACGGTGAATAAATAAAAACAAAACGGCACTTTGGGAACGAAAAAGATGGGGACGCTGATTACTGAAATTCAATCACATGTGGGAAAATGTCATTACTGCTGCCTGCCACTGTGGGAAAATGTCATTACTGCTGCCTGCCACTGTGCAGCTTATAGTTCTTTTGTTCAGTGGCACAGTGGTCGATTTGCTGCCTTACAGTGCCAGAGACCCAGGCTCGATCCTGACTACGGGTGCATGGATGTACAGCGGAGAGTTGCTGCCTTACAGTGCCAGAGACCCAGGCTCGATCCTGACTACGGGTGCATGGATTTACAGCGGAGAGTTGCTGCCTTACAGTGCCAGAGACCCAGGCTCGATCCTGACTACAGGTGCTATCTGTTAAGGCTCTGTCATACCTGTTTGCGGTCATCGGCGGTGAAGCGCGGCGTCGCCGGTAGCGGGGACCGCGCGGCAACGGCGAGAGCGGCGAGCCTATCCACCGGAGCGCCGCACGGATGCTGCGCGAGGGCCGAGTAATTCAAACACGGCGGGTCCCACGTGCTTGCGGTAAGTAAAAAAAAGGGCAGGCCGACTGCGATGACGTCGGCCCGCCGCACGTGACTCACCAGCGGCGGCTGTGGCGGCGGCCATCCTGATCGCGGCGCTGTAGCGGTGGCTGTGCCTGCGGCCGTGCAGCACACGTGCGTCACTGGCGGAGGCACGTGCCTCACTGCCGGAGGCTGTGGCAGTGGAGGTTTGACGCACGGCGCTCGAGCCACACTGGCGGCGGCCCGTGCGGGCGGCCATGCCGCACTCGTGCATCACTGGTGGAGGTTGTGCGGTGAGTATATAGTTTTCAACATTGTCGATTTTATTTTAGCACCGTGCGGTGTTGGGAACACCGCCGCATGGCCCCGGAATTGTACGTTCTCACGAGTGCGCGGTCTATGGCGGCAGATTCTTCCCGTTTCGCCGCCAATGACCGCAGACTCGTGATACAGGCCTTTAAGGAGTTTGTACGTTCGCCCCGTGACCTGCGTGGGTTTTCTCCAGGCTCTTCGGTTTCCACCCCCACTCCAAAGACGCACATGTTAATGTTTATTTATTTATTTATTTATTACTTCAAAATAGACTTTAGTCAGGTAATAAATATATACAATAAAATAACCGTGCGAAAAATTCATTTTTGGAGGTTATGCAAAACATTCAATACTGTTTACATACATTGCTCAAATTTCACAAATTTATCCCCCACCCTTGCCACTCATGTGGCCCACTGGAGTGGAATCCCTTCCCTTATTTTTGAGGGGCGTCTCCACCACACCCTGCCCCCCAATGTCCAGCAGCGGAAGGACCCTAGACTGTGGTCCTCCCCCACAGAGCCTTGGCGTTGGCTGCACCGAGCTTCAGTGCGTCCCTCAGCACGTACTCCTGCAGTCTGCAGCGGGCCAGTCGGCAACATTCCTGACGGACATCTCGCTCCGCTGGGTGGTCACCAACGCTTGGGCAGACCAAAGAACGTCTTTCACCGAGCTGATGACCTTCCAGCAGCACTCAATGTCAGTCTCTGAATGTGTCCCTGGGAACAGTAGATAAATCACAGAGTCCTCTGTGACGGAGCTGTTCGGAATAAACCGTGGCAGGGACCCTTGCAGACCTCTCCAGACTCTCTTTGCGAATCCACACTCTGCAAAGAGGTGGGCAACCGTCTCATCTCCACAGCAGCCGTCCCGAGGGCAGCGTGCGCTGGTCGTGAGGTTCCGACGGTGCAGGAAGGATCTGACTGGGAGGGTTCCCCTCACCGCCAGCCAAGCCAGGTCTTGTTGGTGAGTTCTGGCGATGAGGCATTTTGCCAGACAAACTGGGCAGTCTGCTCTGGGAACCATGCCACAGGATCCATGCACAGGTTAATGTGCGTGGATGTGCAGGAGTTTGTACATTCTCCCCGTGACCTGCGTGGGTTTTCTCCGAGATCTCCGGTTTCCTCCCACACTCCAGATATGTACAGGTTTGTAGGTTAATTGGCTTGGTGTAAATGTAAATTGTCCCTTAGTGTAGAATGCGATGGCATCGCTGGTCGGCGCGGACTTAGTCTGTGTCTCTAGACTAAACTATACTAATGAATAATTAAGACATCATTTCAGGAAAGAGGTGGCTGAATCATTGAGAAATACCTAGTTAGCATGATAACTTTCAGTCTGACCCAGGAAAGCAGTCAGACAGACCCTAATCGACAATTTCAAGCAGTCTAAATGTCAGCAGTATGAGGCTTGTGCTTCGTAATGAAGACTAGAGGGCATCAAACAAGAGTAAATGTATAAAAGACCCACGGATGCCATTTTAAAAATTCATACCTTTCAATCATCTGCTTTTTAAGCTGACAATCAATATGTCAGCTTGTCATTTCCAAAAGAAATAGCTTTAAGATCGGAGGACAAAAATAATCATCATCTCAGCCAATTATGCCTCCATTAAAGCTAATTATATTCAGTATTTTTAATTTCTAACAATAATTTTTACCCACATTTTTTACAGTTTTTCCAATGTTTGTCGTGCACACCTGACAGATAATTTATAAGAAACACTGTATTAGTTTAGTTTAGAGATACAGCGCGGAAACAGGCCCTTCGGCCCAATGAGACCGCACCGACCAGCGATCCCCGCACATTAACACTTCCACTTTCCTACACACACTAGGGACAATTTTTACAAGTATACCAAGCCAAATAACCTACAAACCTGTGCGTCTTTGGTGTGGGGGAAGAAACCGAAGAGTTTCGGAGAAAAACCACGCAGGTCACGGGGAGAACGTACAAACTCCATACAGACAGCACCCATAGTCAGGATCGAACCCGAGTCTCTGGCGATGTAAGGCAGCAACTCTCTGCTGCGCCACCGTGCCGTAAGGTTGAAGAGTGATATTTTAATAGAACCCAGTCTTAATGTTTTGTTTCCATTCTGCTGATATACACATATTTCTCTGAATACCTCTTTAGAAAATGGAGAGATAAGGAATAGTAGCTGTTGAGATCCTGAGCAAAACAAATTGTCGGAGGGACTCAATGGGTCAGTTTAACTCAACAGCTGTGGAGTAAATGGACAGGTGACGTTTTGGGTTGGGACCTTTCTTCAGGCTGATAGTGGGGGAGAGGGGGGGAGGGGGTGAAAGCTGGAAGAGTGGAGGGGCAGGTAAAAGCATGGCAAGTGAATCAAAACGCCCCTCACCTGAATCCACCTGTCAGTTGCCAAGATTTGGCCTCATCTCACCTCGCATAGAACATAGAACAGAACAACACAAGAACATCATGTTTGGTGCACAATGTCTGTGCTGAACATATGCCAAAACCATCTCTTTTTCTATCTCGGCAGGATTAATCCATAATAGTAAGATTAAATGAGAACTTACCAGTTTGAAGTTTGATTTTTATTTTATGAGGAGTTACGATGAGGGACTACGTGAAGAATCCCGTACAGCCGCACGTGCGTCAATCTTCAAAGCAGCAGTGTGAAATCACAGATAATAGTGACTGAAGTATAATAGTAAGACGAGAGAAGACTAGAACTACCAGATGATATTTATGAGGGTTGGGAGCGGAGGGCACGTAGTCCCTCATCGTAACTCCTCATAAAATAAAGATCAAACTTCAAACTGGTAAGTTCTCGTGTAATCTTACTATTTTACTTCGGAGTCACGTGAGTGACTACGTGAAGATTTCAAAGCTCTGTGATTTCATGCCGCGAGAAACAAGTCTACACATCCACAACTGCTTCATTGACAAATGAGGGGAAAAATTCATAATGCATACAGTCATGACATAGATTTAAAACATGCTGATGCTGTTAAATTAAGTAATCATAATAGTCCCATCTTTCATCTGGATGGAACCTATAAACAGAACGTAAAATGAGATTGAGAAATACCCTGGTCTGGCAACGGTTATTATCAAATGTTTGGAAATTCGTTCTTTTGACCATGCTTCAGCCGTTAGGATGTGGCCCAGTGAGACATAATTAACCGTTGCTGCTGCTGTTGTAGCAGCCCTGGTAGAGTGAGATCTGGAATCAGTATCTACTCCTGCATAACTCAACTATGTTTTATCACCTGGAAATGGTCTGAACTGATACGTTCTTATAAAGTTTTTTGTAACTACCAATCATAGCTAGCTAAGAGCCTCAAAGGCTCTTGGTGACCTTTACGTATTGTTGTATATGTGAGCCCTCACATAACTAAAGGTCCCTGGATATGCCTTAAC
The DNA here is from genome assembly GCA_038087875.1 of Malacoraja senta. Lineage (NCBI taxonomy): Eukaryota > Metazoa > Chordata > Chondrichthyes > Rajiformes > Rajidae > Malacoraja > Malacoraja senta. Next base: position 10,689,898 of record CM075983.1, on the reverse strand, counting down.
CTATTTTGAGACCTGACACCCCTTCTGCTCTGCTTAAGTAAATTATAAACATAAAATACTATACATATTATTTACAGATGTAATCATCCTGTCCCGTCGCATTTATGCAGCAACTGACCTGTTGCGCTAAACCAGCGCCAGGAGGATAACTACCTAATGAGATCCACCAAAGCTAAGAATGTAGCTAGAAACCCCCTGGTGAAAATAGTGTTAACACAATGTCAACCTCCAATACTGCATTGTACTTGTCCTGGGAAACTTGTGTTAAGGATATCCTTTACTAACTTGATATCCGGGGTGAACTCAACAAATTGGATCTCGTTTGCTGCAGCAAATCTGATGGAAAGCACCTTGGCACCGTTAATGACCCTATAACTCAATATTGTCAAAGACCATTAAAAATGAACTCAAGAGCTCCGAAATCTGTACCATTTTAAATGTAACATGAGCATTAAACAAACACTTCCCATCTCCTGAAGAAGCAAAATACTGCTTTTTGGTACTATCCCAGCACTCTGAATACATCCAAGAATAGGGGTGACAACCCAAGCCGTAGGTAGTCTATTGAGAATCTGTAGAACATAAGTTGATTTTTATCATGCAACGGCTGATTTCCCGAGCCACAGGCTGAACCAGCAAGTTACGTTTAAAAATAACCATATAAGGTTGCATTATTAATATTCCCGACAAATCGGTAATTAAACTGCATAGCCCAATCCCACAGCTGGAACCTAAAGCGGGCTCTTGATGACTTTATTTGAAGCTCCGACTGATGAAGCAAAATAGAAGAAGACATAAAAGACCATTGCTCCTGCTTGTAGCGAGAATGTATCTTTCACCACTGTTATGCCACACATTTTTGCAACCTGTGAATTAGCATGAAAACAACATATGTATGTTCAGTGTTTCATTGAATCAGAATTTCATAAATACGGTGTGGTCCAACACCCATTCTGTGTTGTCATTGATCTGTACTTGATGATATTCCAGTGGCAAATGAGATTATGTACCTATTACGGGATTCTTTTACTTGATTGCACCCCCGTGATTATCATATGGTACCATCATAGTGTATCAACATGAAGTTGAGCATGCAGATATGCATATTCGCTCAATCACTCTTTAACCCATAAAATGCATGTAAGGTCTATAGATAGTTGATACCATTAACTGCAGAGTTAATAACTCATGCAAATCTCCTTCATCTCCAACTAGTGATGACATTCGCAATTTCCCACCTTAGGCAATTAGCATCATTTTGCAATATAATGACATATTTATTGATCAATTACTGGAGCAATGCTGAATACTGTTTGTCCATCATATTGACTTTAGTAGCTTCAGCTGGTAATAGCAAAGGTGTGTTATCAAAGATCTGCATGGCCCTTAATAGTTTGCCATTAAGCATGCTGTCAGTTCTCCCACTTGCACAGCTGCATCACATCTATTACATTGCCAATTAGTCTAATGAATAGAAAGCTGCTTATAACAACAAGGCTGTTCCAGGTTTCTATTGACTCCAATCTGTTGCCCAGGGCGGAGTCACAGGCCAACTAATAGCCAAAGGAAAACCCCAATGACCAACTAGTCCATTTGATAACAACTTCATTTTAACTGGATAGAGGAGCCCAATTTCTCAAATATAGTTTGAGACTGAAACAGTGGATTTAGCAAAATATAGCATTAAAATATCATCCAGTCAATACATAACAAGTGTTTTTGAACTCTAAGTAGTCCTCTTTGAATGATTTATTGTCATCATACTGTTATATTGCCTCATCATAGAAATGCCTCCAAATATCTCCGATGATCACTGTAAATGGGAACACCCTATGACATCAGTTGTTAATCAGCCATCTTTCATAATGAACAGGCCACTCCTGCCATCATTTCATGTCTGCCCTGAATGGCAACTCTAGCCCGATTCCCGAGCCTGTCCCATAATTCTGAGCATAACTCAAAAGACAATTCTTGTCATATTTCCGAGCCTGTCTTGAAGGCAATCCTGGCTAAAATACTGAGCCTGCCTCAACACAATTCTGGCCCAATTCCAACCTGCTTGGAATGCTAGTAATGTCCAGTTTTACATGGTTAAATGCTTCTGAGTAGATGACAATGTCTTAATCATTTGTGTATTGTACAACCAAGTGTAAATCTTAGCAACTTGTAAGTGGTACCTTAGTTGTATAGAACTGGTAGAGTGCGTGGACCCTCTGGCCAACTTTCATGCTTCCACCAGCTTCAGTGAACCGCTTACTGCCCATGAAGACGTGAGGTGCGTTGTCACGAAAACTATGAAGCCTTGCTCGTCGTTGGCCTTAGTTGGTCCAACAGCTTGTGCTTTGTCCTCCAGGTTTTGCCTGTTGAATAGGTCTTACCTGAATAGAAGATTCGGCAGCTGGCTCTAACACCTCTGACAGCGGTGTTCACTGCATTGTGTTGGGATGGCAACTTTGCTGCCAGGAATGGTACCTCTGACACGTGCCTTACATCCCTTGGGGTATGCTCCACGGCTAAACCCTCAGACTCGGCGTCAGATTTAAACTGACCCGGCATGCTGTCCTCGTCCATAAGGGAGACATTAGGCAGCCCTGTTACAAGGCGCTGCTGGCGCGGCCTCTGCAATAGGCCCACCCTTCAGGGTCAGAACAAAACTGCCCCGGTAAGCTCACCTCCTCCATTGAGGGAGACATTATGCAGCCCTACTACGGGTGCTGCTGCCATACATTAAGCAGCCCTATTACAAGGTGCTGCTGGTGCGGCCTCTCCCGTAGGCCGGCACTGCCATAGACTTGGCATCCCCATTAAGCAGCCCTGTCCAAGGCGCTGCTAGAGCGGGCTCTCCCATATGCCCAACACTGCCGCAGACTCGGTATCCCCATTAAGCAGCCCTGTCCAACTCCTGCTGTTGGAGTGTATCTAGATGGAGCTCCCTCCTGGCCAACTTCCAAATGTTCTTATTACCGGAAGGGAACCCTCCCGGCACCAGGGCTGACCATTTTGGTCCGTTTACCCCATATCCTGGGGACCACTGCGGTCTGGGTACCTCATTGCTGCTGAATTTCCCCTCCCTGGGAATCCCAGCGTCTATATGCCTTGCCGGAGGGAAAACCTCTCGACACCAGAGCTGACCGTTCTGGTCTGTTTAACCCCTATCCTGGGGACCCTTTCGTCTGTGAGCCGCATACTACTGGATTTACCCTCCCCGGGAACCCCAGCATGTATATTTATATCGGAGGGAAAACCTCCCGACCGGTCTGCTGCATGTCCCCTCCCCGGGAACCACAGCGTCTGGCAGTCACTGACGGTCTTATCAGTGACTGCGATCGTGAAACCCGACATTCGCCAGCTACCCGCTTCCGCGGTCGGACCTGGGTTGCCCCATAGCCATAGCTGGTTCCCTCGTCGGTCCTCGCGAATCACCCCGGCAGAAAGCCTCTGGAACAAGAGGTTCCTGCAAGGAAACAAAACAGGTAAGAAATACAACCTTACCTGAAGTTTAAACTTACCGCGCTGGAGGAGCTCTGCTGCTCCAACCGGCCGCCTGCACCAATGCGTCTGACGTAATGACCCACGTGCGGCTGGACGGGGTTCTTCACGTAGTCACTCACGTGCCTCCGAAGTAAAATCTCTCTTTTCCAGCTTTCTCTCTGCTACTCTCCTCAGTATGAAGAAGAGTCCTAACCTGAAATGTTGTCTGTCCATTTCCTCCAGAGATGTTGCCTATCCTGTTGAATGCCTCCAGCATTTGTTGTTTTGCTTAAAAAAGAAGACTGTTGGTTGAAGGAGTTAAATCAACAAGTCATCTCTGAAAGTTCTTGGGAGTAGGAGTCATGTAGTGAACAAGCAGCTACTTCCAAAACTCATACCCATTAAAATCTATGGCATTGAAATTCAGAAGCAGAATTCAATTCTGTGCACAATCTGTCTTATACACTTAATGCAGATAATGAGGACAACATACCTACTCCCTCCCAACATACCAATGCACCTCCTCCCTCTTTAGCCCATTGCTGCTATTATAGAGACAGATAATAAAGTAAGGGGCAGCGCGGTGGTGTCTACAATGCAATATCTACAATGCAAAACAACTGATCAAATACTCTTTCAAACAAAACTTTTTTTTTTAGGATGGCACAGTGCCATTGGCTACAGAAGGCTGGAGGCAACAATGGTGGGGCTGAAAGTTTCATCAGCAGTTGGACTGAAGCACGACAGACTCGAGTGATGTAATGGAAGTGGAAATATCTAGTGGTGACGTAGATGTACTTCAAAATTCAACCTGTGGTCGAATTTGACTGAAATTGGAAACAATCTTGTTCAGTTTCAGAGAGCAGTCTTGAAGAGGAATGGAATCAATGGCTTGCAAATATAATTTATGAACTTGACTCAAGAGGATCGCTTCAGTTTTCTCAATAGTTTAATTTTGTTTTGTTTTAAAGATACAGCGTGCAAACGGGCCCTTCGGCTCACCAAGTCCATACCAACCAGCAATCACAGGGTCACGAGTTCTATCCTACACACTAGGGACAATTTAGAGAGGCAAATGAATCTACAAACCTGCATGCCTTTGGAGTGTGGGACGAAACCGGAGCACCTGGAGAAAACTTATGAGGTCACGGGGAAAACGTACAAACTCTGTACAAACAGCACCCATAGTCAGGATCGAACCCAGATCTCTGGCACTGTAAGGCAAAAACTCTACCACTGCGCCACTGTGCCACTAATATATATAAATGTAGGAAATTGTTGCCAAACCAGAACTAGATGTCTGATAATCATTGTGACTATTTAGAATAACAGGAGACTGCAGATTTTAGAATCTTAAGCTAAATACAAAGTACTGGAGGAAATCAGTGGGTCAGGCAGCATCAGTGGAATGAATGGGCAGACTGAAGAAGGGCCCCAACCCGAAAAATTGTCCGTCCATTCCCTCCACAGATGCTGCCTGACCCAGTGAGTTCCTTTGGCACTTTGTTTTTTGCTGCAGATTATTTAGAGACTGTAGAAGGGTTAGGAAGGTGCAGTATATATATAAAGTGCTGCAAAAATTTAATATGGGAGAGAATTTTATTGCATGGGTAAAATTATTATATGATAAACCAATGGCAAGAATATTAACCAATAATATGTTATCTCCAAAATTTCAATTATCAATAGGCAGGGATGTGTGTTATCACCCCTGCTATTTGCCCTTATGATAGAGCCCTTGGCTGAAAGTATAAGAATTCATCCGAATATTCAGGGTTACAATACTAGGGACTGAAATAATAAAATTTCATTATATGCAGATGATAAACTTCTATATATTACAAATTCACAAACGAGCATACCAAATTTATTAAATTTAATAGAGGAATTTGGGTCCTTTTCTGGATATAGAATAAACTGGAATAAAAGTGAAATTATGACGTTAAAACCTCAAGAATCTACACACTTATTGAAGTTCCCCTTTAAAATTGCAACAGAAAAATGTAAATATTTGGGTATTCAAATTACTAGAAAATATAAAGCATTATTCAACGCTAATTTTATACCTTTATTAAATAAACTCAATATGTTGATTAAATTTTGGAAAACACTTCCTTTATCATTAATAGGTAGAATAAACGCTATAAAAATGATTTTTCTACCACAATTATTATACCTATTTCAATCTATACCATTATATATACCAAAATATATATTTTTTTAAATTAGACTCTAATATTACTAATTTTTGGGGGGATTATAGATCACACAGAATAAAAAAAAAACACTTATGTAAACCAAAAAATGTCGGGGGACTTTCACTCCCGAATTTTTTGTATTACTATTGGGCAGTGCATATTAAGAATATAATTTACTGGTTGGACAGTTCTACCCAACAGATAGAATGGATAAGAATGGAGAAAGAGGATTGTTTTCCTTGTAATATAGGAACGATCCTCTTCTCCCCGAAAAAACTGAACAACACAATATATAAGAAGAACCCAATTATACACGATACAATAAGAATTTGGAAACAAATAAAATTATCTCTAAAATTAAGAAATTTATCATTGTTAATGCCATTAGCGAATAATCCTTTATTTAAACCATTTCTTATTGATAAAACATATAACCAATGGGAAAGAATGGGAATTAAAAGGATCGGCGATATGTATGAAATGGGAAATCTATTATCATTCCAACAATTACAATTAAAATTTAAACTGAAAAATAACCAATATTTTAAATATCTTCAGATTTGCGATTTCATGAAGAAATACATACAAGGATATCAAAAAACAACTTTTGATTTACTGGAAGAAGCAATGAATATTAAGGCTGACTCACAGAAATTAATATCATATTTATATAATAGTATTTTAAATATAGACCTACCATCGACAGAGGTGCTTAGAGAAGAGTGGGAACGGGAATTATTGATAACAATTACGAAGGTTACATGGGAAAAGTATTTGATATATATACACAAATGTTCAATTAATGCAAGACATAATTTAATTCAATTTAAAATTTTACATACATTATATTATTCAAAAACTAGATTGAATAAATTCTATCCAAATATATCCCCCATTTGCGATAAGTGTTTATCCCAAAACGCAACTATAACACACTCTTCCGTTTCCTGCATAAAACTTTATAAATTTTGGAGTGATATTTTTGAAATATTTACAAAATTATTTGAGATAAGAATGGAACCTAATACTGAAATGATTATATTTGGAGTAATGGAAGATGGGAATAAATTGAACTCATCTCAAAGTTTATTTTTAAATTATGGTTTAATAATAGCAAAAAAACTAATATTTAAATTCTGGAAAAATACACCAATACCAACGCTTAAAATGTGGATTGCAAGCATGTTGGACACCGCACATCTTGAGGAAATGCGATTCCTCCTAATAGATAAATCTGACCAATTCTTAACGAGTTGGTCTCCATTTGTCGTCTTTTTGGAATCATATGGTGCAACACAATTGTAGAAGCTAACTGTTCCAGGACTGGGTGAGGGATGGTCAAGATTATAAATAATGATCTCCTTACTTTTCTCCTTTTATTTTCTACTCTCTTTTCTCTATTTGCTTTTCTTCAATTTTCTTCTTTCACTCTTTTTTTTCCTTTTTCACACACTATATATACCTCACGTTTTTCTATCTTTTACTATCTACTTTTTTTTTCTTATTCTTCTTTATCATAATTAAAAAAATAAGAAGCTGTACATAAAATGTATTATGTCATTATATATTAGGCACTTTGGTGCCATATGATTGTACTTACTTCTAATAAAATTAAAATATTTTTTTTTAAAAAGGAAGGTGCTGATGAGACACAACTAAATACCATCGGTGGCACAGAGGCGGAGTTGCTGCCTGACAGCGCCAGAGAGCCGGGTTCGATCCTGACTATGGGTGCTGTCTGTACGGAGTATGTACGTTCTCCCCGTGACTGCATGGGTTTTCCCTGGGTGCTCCAGTTTGATCACACACTCCAAAGACATCATTTACACTGGTCCCTTGGACATTATTTACCCTTTTTAGCAATAGGTGCCACAAATATTTTTTTATGTGAATGGTAAGGAGAGTTATCAAGCAAATGGGAGCTGCCATCATTCAACATATTCATGACCAAATCTTTCCGATCAACAAGATCAGCATGTTATTTGTCAGAAGATTTTTTATTGTACTGCTGCTGGCAAATTCATTTCACTTACGCTTATGTGCAAGTAACGAATAAAACTTGATTGATTGATTGATTGATTGAAACGTCGCCCATTCCTTCTCTCCAGAGATGCTGCCTCACCCGCTGAGTTACTCCAGCATTTTGTGTCTGCCTTTGTATATATATATATATATATATATATCCCTTTGTAGGTCCTTTTCACTTTACATTCTTATCTCATATTTTCGGTAAATTTAGGAGCCATATCACTGATCAATTCATCCCATTCATTTATACTTTGTAAAAATGTTTAGGCCCAGCACTAATCTTTTTGCCTCACAGGTTGCAAATCACAGTGAAACTGGCAGACATTTATTTCTGAAACAAAATCACCAGATGGTCACATTCCACACCTTTTAGTCTAGTTTAGAGATACAGCGCGGAAACTAGGGGGCAATTTTTACATTTACCAAGCTAATTAGCCTATGAACCTGTACGTCTTTGGAGTGTGGGAGGAAACCGAAGATCTCAGAGAAAACCCACGCGGTCACGGGGAGAACGTACAAACTCCGTACAGACAGCACATGTATTCAGGATTGAACCCGGGTCTCCTGCGCTGCAAGCGCTGTAAGGCACCAACTCTACAGCTGCACCACTGTGCCTGCCAAGTGTTTGTATATTCTTGCATATAAATGAATCAGCACTTCAAAACCACTTTCTTGGCTTATTGGTTCTTTTAAATGGCTATTTCCAATGTGACTTCCTTTGACGTCTGGCTCCAAGTGCAAGAATGGATATTTGTCAAAGGAAAAGGGTGGCACAGTGGCGCAGTGGTAGAGTTGCTGCCTCACAGCGCCAGAGACCCGGTTTCGATTCTGACTACGGGGACTGTCTGTACGGAGTTTTGTACGTTCTCCCCATGATCGCGTGGCTATTCCCCGGATGTTCTGATTTCCTCCCACACTCCAAAGACGTACAGGTTTTTAGGTTAATTGACTTCTGTAAATTATCCCTGATGTGTGGGATAGTGCTAGTGACGGGGTGGTTAGTACGGAGTCGGTGGGCTGAAGGGCCTTCCATGCAGTATCTCTAAACTCTAAAGTAAAAGGAACTTCATTCTTTGATACCTTTACAGGAGACAGAATATGTCTCAAACAAATGAATCAGTCGCCAAAGTGTTCATGCTTCATGACCGACTGTGTGATAATTGGATCAGTGCTTTGTTTATCTCATGGTCAGTGATGTATTCTTTTGAGAGATATAGCGCAGAAAAAGGCATTTCGGCCCATTGAGTCCACCCTTCTGTTTTCTTCCAACATTAATATTATGTGCTTATTTTAAATGCTGATGTTACTTGTTACAGTAACAGATTGAAACAAAAAGTCAAGGACAAAAGAAAAGAATTAAAAAAAACTGTAGGAACTTACCTCAGCACATCATTAGCTTAATGGGACTTGTCTGGTCTGACCTCCGAGCCTCATGTTTCAATGTAGCTTCGGGCTACTCTTGACCATTTCTCCTTTTATAGCATTTTTGCATTCCTTATTCTCCTTGAAGGCTTTAAAATGTAAAGGTGATGCATTTCTCCAGGTCTTTTCATGGAGCCGATGACTGATCTGTTTGTGAATCTTTGCTAAGACCTAAAATGGGCCAGAGAAGGACATGTTCTCCATTTGAAATGTTCACCCAGCCCAAACAAATAGTTACAAATTCCTCAATTATTAGCTGCTATCGTGAACACTGAAACCCAAGGAGCCTGTAATAAAAGTGTCATTCTTGGCTTTTGTAATACCAGTTTTTAAATTGGTCCATATTTAGAGCTTAAATTCAGTACAGCTCGGGCTGTATCAATCTAATTTGCTCTTCAATGATTTTAGTTTTTAAGAAATACAACGCGGAAACAGGCCCTTCGGCCACCGAGTCCGCATCGACCAGCGATCCCCACACATTAACACTACCCTACACACACTAAGGACAATTTTACATTTACACTTACATTTACACCAAGCCAATTAACCTACAAACCTGTATGTCTTTGGAGTGTGGGAGGAAACCGAAGATCTCAGAGAAAACCCAGGCAGGTCATGGGGAGAACGCACAATCTGCGTACAGACAGCACCTGTAATCGGGTTCGAACCCGGGTCTCTGGCGATGTAATGCAGCAACTCTACCGCTGTGCCACCGTGCTGCCGTATCCTTATTATGCTATCTTCAAAAAGAAGCATTGGTCCTTAAAAGACAGGTAAACGGATGGTGCTCAGTATAGCAATGTTACAAAATTTTGAGATTTTAAAAATAAAGTCTGCAATTTATCCCATCAGATAAAGCATAAAAAGAAGTTTAATTTGACACCTAATTCACTTTCATGTCTTCAGTATTAAAGAAGTTATGGCCATTTTCATACTCGGAAATTAGCATCTTGTTCCCTATTGCTTTTCCATTGACTTAACACAAAAGCTGTGATCGAGGACAGTTAAAAGCCCATAACTTTCTTAAAAATTGAGATAACTGAAAGAAATTTTCAGTTATTATAGATTGAAGCATTCTGAAACAAATATGAAACAATCTTACTTAGAAGACATGAAAGTAAAGCATATAATTAGTTAGTTACCTAATTGTAGCTAATTACAAAATTCAATTACTAGATCTAAACATCTATCAATTTCTTAAGAATAGATTAACATTTTTAAATAGCCTAAGTGTCCAAATAACATTCACACAATAATTCACAATATAACATAATTTTTAAATCTTCATGAATTTACAGGCCAAATGGAAGGAATTGAATGTTTAATCCCTGTAAATTAATGGGCATTTAAATCATCTTGCGAGTGAGGATTTCTGGAATGCGATCTTTTGGAACATTCATTTGCGGTGAATTTAACCCCGTATTGGCATGAAAAATACTGCCGTTAGTTCGGGGAATAAAATCACCGTATCGCATGAAAAAATGTGAATTAAAGGCTTCTTAAGAAGCACTTTTATACATTTAAAGAAATCACTTTCGTTTACCTGTCCCGTGTGTGAAATCCGTCCCCGTTATCGGTGTTGCTTTTAAAATTACTCCAGCGCTGACATTGACGATTTAATAAAAATAAAAAATTCACAAAACGCCCCTAGGAACGATTTTTCAGCAAACGCTTGTACTCCAACGAAATATAATTCAGGACAAGGTAGGAGAAACCCGCGTTTTAACCCCGCCCCCCCCTTAAAGGCGCCAAAATCGCGCACATGGCCAGTGGCAGAATTACAGCGCGACTGAAGGTAAGTATTGTAACATATCTACTCAGTATATTCTGGCATGACCAGTTTGTGCAATATATGTACAATACAGATGAGTGGCACCATTTAACATGAACTGTGCAGGAAGGGACTGGTGATCTAGTTGACACCAAAAATAGACACAAAATGGTGGAGTAACTCAGTGAGACAGGCAACATCTCTGGAGAGAAGGAAGGGGTGAAATGTTTGGTCGAGACCCTTCTTCAGACTGAGAGTCAGGGGAGAGGGAGACTAGAGATATGGAAGGTTAAGGTGTGAAAACGACAGATCAAAGCAGATGATGATCAAGGAAATGCAGAATGTTTCGTTGTTAGCTGAGGGGAAGGTGGCAACGAGGCATACAAACAGTAAAATTAATCAGGAGGACAATGAAACCAGTCAGAGATCTAGGGTGGGGAGGGACTGAGAGAGAGGAAGGCAAAGGTTACTCGGTTAGAGATATCAATATTCACACCGTTGGGTTGTACGCTGTCCCATGAACTTCTGTTTTACAATTCACTTCAGAAGAACTATAACCGTGTTATATTTTTTAACTATACCTCAAGAATTCTTAGCAAATTGTACTTAAAAGACAAGTAAATGGATGGTGCTCAGTATGTTCTGACATGGCCAGTTTGTGCAATATATGTACAATACAGATGAATGCGACCATTTATCATGAACTGTGTAGGAAGGAACTGCAGATGCTGGTTTACACCCAAGATAGACACAACATGCTGGAGAACCCATCTCTGAAGAGAAGGAAGGAGTGATGTTTCTGGTCGAGACCCTTCGACCACGGTGGCGTAGTGGTACGGTAGCGCAGCGGTAGAGTCGCTGCCTTACAGCGTTTGCAGCGCCAGAGACTCGGGTTCGATCCCGACTATGGGTGCTGTCTGTACGGAGTTTGTACGTTCTCCCCGTGACCGCGTGGTTTTTCTCCGAGATCTTCGGTTTCCTCCCACACTCCAAAGACATACTGGTATTAGATTAGATTAGATTCAACTTTATTGTCATTGCACATGGTACAAGTACAGTACAACGAAATGCAGTTTTGCATCTAACCAGGGTGCAAAGTAGTAAAGTGCAGATTAAGACAACATATACACATGAGGATATATTGGTGTATGTACATAGGCATATACATATATACAGATAGTTGTTAAGGTGCAAAAGATTGACATGTGCTATATTCTGGTGAATAAGAGCTTAACTATAAATTATATAAACTAAATAATATTGATGAGAAGTGGGGAGGGGGGGGGCTAGCGCCAGGCCTGTGAGTTCAGCAGGGTAATGTTGTTGGGGAAGCAGCTGTTCCTTAGCCTGTTCCTGGTATGTAGGTTAATGGGCTTGATGTATGTGTAAATTTCCCCTCATGTGCGTGGGATAGTGTTAATGTGCCGGGATCACTGGTCGGTGCAGAATCAGTGGGCCGAAGGGCCTGTTTACTCCCTGTATCTCTAAACTAAACTAAACTAAAACTAAAGTGCAATGCAATGTTTGTTCATGCATCAAAACTTCCAGCTCGACACCTGTTTACACTCTTCTCAGGTTTTGTGAAAATACTACAATTTTCCTGCAATTTTCCTGCACGTCGACAGCATTTTCCCTCATCGCTTCACAGTGCTGACTGTTCTGGCATTTGCTCTGGTCTTGCCCATTTAAAATCTTTCTGTACCTGCCTTTCTGTCATATTAGTTGTACTCCAGATCTTCTCTCTTCGTGTCTGCAGCATTTTTATCCTGCAATCCTCCTCTTACAATTGGTGATTAACAGCAGGGAAATAGGCCCTTCAGCCCATCCAGAACCAGGGGTCACAGAACCATGGGTTTATCTCCAGCCATTTCAGACCGAGATGAGGTTAAACTTTTTCACCCAGAAATCTGCGAATCTGTGGAATTCTCTGCCACAGAAGGCAGTGGAGGCCAATTCAGGATGTTTTCAAGAGTGAGTTAGATATACTCTTGGGGCTCGGAATCAAGGGATATGGTGAGAATGCAGGAATGGTGTACTGATTCCGAATGATCAGCCATGAGGTGCTGGCTCGAAGGGGCCGAATGGCCTACTCCTGCACCTATTTTCTATTTTTGTCCATGCTGACCATCTCTGTGACTCTAATCTAACCAATTTTATACACTTCACACTAGCTATAATACCCAAGATACTCTCTTCTGCGCTATACTTTTCTTTCCTTTTACTGTGGTACTTGCATTTAGCTTGGTTGTATTTGTGTATAATATTATTTGATTTGATTGGATAACATGCAAACAGAAACTTTTATGCGACAATAATAATAATAAAGCTAAATCTAAACCTGGAGGAAGGAACTGCAGGGGCTGGTTTACACCAAAGATAGACAGAAAATGCTGGAGTAACTCAGCAGGACAAGCAGCATGTCTGGACAGGAGGAATGGGTGATGTTTCGGGTCGAGACTTTTCTTCAGACAGAGTCGGGAGAGAGGGGGACGAGAGATATGGAAGGGTAAAGGGCCTGCCCACTTAGGCGACTCTAGGCAACTGCCAGGGACTAGTTTTAATGGAATTCACCTACGACACCTGGCGACAACCTAGGACAGCACCTTCGTCAACCTACGACAATCTACGACAGCAAAAATTGTCGCCACTGTCACGGATTTTTTTTTAACATGTTGAACATTTTGCGGCAGTCGCTTGTAGTCGCCCCAAAATATCGCCTAAGTGGGACAGGCCCATAAGGTTTGAAAACAACAGATCAAAGCAGACTGACTGACTTCAATATATTCAAATTCATCAATGGACAAGGACATAAACATGTGGCCTAATGGCAAATTTTAGTTCCATCGGTCTCATTAGCAATCAACCATTGTTACATTCCTTTGTTATCCCCCAATTCTCCTTAAGGTCTTGCACTAATTGAGGAAACTGCTTTCCTTCAATGACTAATATGGATTTCATTGACTTCCTCAGTAAAAATAAGCATAAACATATGGGCCTAGGGTCATACCTCGGAACTGATAGCGAGGATATTTTTGCTATTTGATATTAAAGAGTTAATAGATGAACTGTTCAAGAAGGAACTGCAGATGCTGGAAAATCGAAGGTAGACAAAAGTACTGGAGAAACTCAGCGGGTGAGGCAGCATCTATGGAGCGAAGGAAATAGGGAACGTTTCGGGCCGAAACCCTTCTTCAGACTGATGAAGGGTTTCGGCCCAAAAGGTTGCCTATTTCCTTCATTCCATAGATGCTGCCTCACCTGCTGAGTTTCTCCAGCCCTTTTGTCTACCTTTAATAGATGAACTCCTTAAATTAGGCATGTGCAAATAAACACAAACGTAAATGCTGTCATAACTTCCTTGCTCTTCCAAGGGTTTTTTCCATACCAGTACTATGGCTGCAGGTTTTAACCTTAAAACAGCATAAATTTGGTGTTCATATTTATTATTTGTAGTAGGAATTCCATAAATGTTACAGTATGTATTTTCCTTTTTATTGTAAGTCGAATTTTCAGTGAATGCCAAATCTTAGTTACTGCCAAATAACCTCCGACACTTAGGTTTTTATAAGTATGGAGTTTCATTTGTTCATTCTTTCATTATTATTGGTGACTTAAACATGGATGTAATTGTCATTATCATCTTTCTATCACTCATCTTTAGTTTAATCATGATTTTCTTTCCTTCTCACTATCTTACTTTCTATTTGTGATTTGGCTTCAATTAAACTGTTCCAATTCATTATCAGTGGATTGATTCTTCTTCTTGCCTACGGCGTGCACAGCCTAAAGTTGCAGGACAACTTGTTCTATTTGATCTTATTTGATTGTGCACGCCGGGTTGATTGCGTTCGTTGAAACAGGGTGGACCACGTGAAGATTGCAATCTCCCACCCCAGTCGATTGATTGATTGATTGAAAGATACAGAATGGAAACAGGTTTTTTTGACCACCGAGTCCACACCAACCATTGATCACCCGTTTACACAAATTCGATGTTATTCCACTTTTTCATCCACTTCCTACACACTGGGAGCAATTTACAGAGGCCAATAAACCTACAATTCCACAGACCTTTATGATGTATGAGGAAACTGGAGCACCCGGAGGAAACCCACATGGTCACAGGGACAACATGCAAACTCCACAGAGATAGCATCCACAGTGGACAGCATCGAACCCGGGTCTCCGGTGCTGTGAGACACCAGCTCAACTAGTCAAAAATAATACCTTCAATGCTGTAAGGAAATGAAAGGAGATTTAGTTTAGTTAGCTTTAGTTTAGAGATACAGCATGGAAATAGGTCCTTCGACCCACTGAGTCCACACTGATCAAAGATTACCCATACAATAGTTTTATCCTACACACCAGGCACAATTTACAGAAGCCAATTAACTTACAAACCTGCACGTGTTTGGAATGTGGGAGGAAACTGGAGCACCTGGATGAAACCCACACGGTCACGGGGAGAACGCACAAACTACATTCAGACAGCACCCGTAGTCAGGATCGAACCCGGGGACTCTGGCGCTGTAATGCAGCAACACTACTGCGGCACCACTGTGCCGCCCTAAATGAGGTCTCAATGAGAAAATAATGTTGAAGCAGATTAAAAATTGAGCACAAGCTAAAATAAAGAAAAATGAAAAAAATTGCACATGGCTATTTACAAGATAAGTAGCAGTTAAGAAATGATGATATATTTTAAATGGGGATGCATTTCCACAAAATGCTGACGCAGAGTAAAAAATCTGCACTGCATCAAGATTCGACATTAGACTAAGCTGCTCCAACGCCAACACCTAATTACCAGTAGGCATCAGGCCGTTTTCACAGTTTTACACATGGATCGACACCAGACAGTGTTCATCTGGCAGAGACGATAAATAGCTTCCCCTCACCTCCACCAAAGCTCTATTTATGCACTGTGCTTCCTGTTCAGTGACTTAGATTGAAGAATGGTTTAGAGTAATGACAGGGAATATGAATGTGTCCTTTGATGTGGTGTGCCTCAAGATAATCAGGATTGTGTTTCATATCTTTAGTTTGGTTTAGAGATTCAGCGTGGAAATAGGCACTTTGGCCCACCAAGTACATACTGACCATTGATCGTAGACACAAAATGCTGGAGTAACTCAGCTGGAGTAACTGACTGATTGACGCCAGTCTGAAGAAAGGTCTCGACCCAAAATGTCACCCATTCCTTCTCTCCAGAGATCCCGCCTGGGCCACTGAGTTACTCCTGCATTTTGTATCTATCTTTAGTGTAAACCAGCATCTGTCTATTGATCACCCGTTCACAGAAGCCAGGGTCAAAAGAAATTGAATGGAGGTATAATTGAAACGTATAAAATTATAAAAGGTATAACTAGGATGAACAGGAAAGTTGTGAAAACTATTTTCCTTAGCAAAAGAAGGTAATAAATAAGGTAAATCACAGTGTTCAACCCAATCAGATGATCAAAAGACTATCCAGCAGCTGAAATATTACAAGGCTTTAGGCTTTAGAGATATAGCGTGGAAAGAGGTCCTTCGGCCCACCGAGTCTGCGCTGACCAGCGATTACCCCATACACTATCACTATCCTACACACCAAGGACAATTTAACAACTTACCAAAGCCAATTTACAGAAACCAATTAACCTACAAACCTGCACATCTTTGGAATGTGGGAGGAAACCTGGATAAAACCCACGCGGTCAGAGGGAGAACGTACAAACTCCGCACAGATGACATCCAATCTGCCACCCTCTGAAGATGTCTGAAGAAGGGTTCTGACCTGAAACATCACCTATTCCTTTCCTCCAAAGATGCTGCCTATACCTGCTGAGTTACTCCAGCATTTTGTGTCTACCCTGAACATTAACTCCCTCCACCACTGGTGCATTATGGCTACCAGTCTGTCCCATCTATAAAGTAGACGGCTGCTACCCTACTATAGTATATCCTAATTCCACAACTTTCATCAGGTGGGAACTCCTCCATTTACAACTTTGCCCAAAAGTCATAAGTCTTGAGATCTGATTGGCCTGAAATAACTCCCTCATTCCACCGATGTTGCCTAACCTTCTGAGTAGCCCCTGAATTTTCTATTTTTATTGCAGCACATTCATCGATTTTTCTTTAATTAGGTGTGAAGATCTTGCGTATTCTTCATGTAAAAGTAGTTTGGTCAAGTCAAATTTAACATCAAAAATTGGCTTGTTCTATGAGGAATTGCAAAGAGAAAGAACTACCCTTAGTGATACTTAGTGATTATCTACAAAACACTGGTCAGCATACTTTTAGTTGGTCCAAAGACAATGCAAGATGGGCAGCACAGCGGTAGTGTTGCTGCCTCACAGCGCTAGAGACCCCCGTTCGATCCGCACCACAGATGCTGTTTGTGCGGAGTTTGCACATTCTCCCTGGAACCATGTGGGCTTTCTCTGGATGCTCCGGTTTCCACACACATCCCAAAGATATTTGGCAGGTTCATAGGCTAACTGGCTTCTGTAACTTGTCCCTAGTGTGTAGGACAGAACTAGGGTACGGGGTGATCGCTGGTCGGCGCGTACTCGGTGGGCCGAATGGCCTGTGCCACGCTATATCTCAAAACCTCACCTCATCAGACAACTCTGAACCCTGGGTCCGTTCTCCTTCCATACAATCACGTTGGAGACCCAGTCAGTCACTGACACCCATATATCTGCTGCAGAGACCATATGATACAATATAACTTTATTTATTCCAGGAGGGAAATTGATCTGCCAACAGTCATAAAACGCAAGATACATGAAACATGAAATTAAAGTAACGAGTGAGATTGGGGATGTGCAAAGATTTGGGGGGGGGGGGGGGGGGTTGAAGGGGAGGAGTCTGTCTACCCCACGACAGAAGGGGGAGGAGTTGCACCGTGTGATAGCAATAGACAATAGACAATAGACAATAGGTGCAGGAGTAGGCCATTTGGCCCTTCGAGCCAGCACCGCCATTCAATGTGATCATGGCTGATCATCCCCAATCAGTACCCTGTTCCTGTCCAGCTGGTCCATTCTCTCAGCATATGAAAGTCCCGCCATCCCGGGAATTAACCTTGTAAACCTACGCTGCATTCCCTCAATAGCAAGAATGTCCATCCTCAAATTAGGGGACCAAAACTGCACACAATACTCCAGGTGTGGTCTCACTAGGGCTCTGTACAACTGCAGAAGGACCTCTTTGCTCCTATATTCAATTCCTCTTGTTATAAAGGCCAACATGCCATTCGTTTTCTTCACTGCCTGCTGTACCTGCATGCTTACTTTCCTAGACTGATGTACAACGATACCCAGATCCCGTTGTACTTCTCCTTTTCCCAACTTGACGCCATTTAGATAGTAATCTGCCTTCCTGTTTTTGCTACCAAAGTGGATAACCTCACATTTATCCGCATTAAACTTAATCTGCCATGCATCTGCCCACTCCCCCAACCTGTCCAAGTCACCCTGCATTCGCATAGCTTCCTCCTCACAGTTCACACTGCCACCCAGCTTTGTGTCATCTGCAAATTTGCTAATGTTACTTTGAATCCCTTCATCTAAATCATTGATGTATATTTTAAATAGCTGCGGTCCCAGCATCAAGCCTTGCGGTACCCCACTAGTCACTGCCTGCCATTCTGAAAGGGACCTGTTAATCCCTACTCTTTGTTTCCTGTCTGCCAACCACTTCTCTATCCATGTCAGCACTCTACCCCCAATGCAATGTGCCCTAATTTTGCCCACTCATCTCCTATGTGGGACCTTATCAAATGCTTTCTGAAAGTCTAGGTACACTACATCCACTGGCTCTCCTTTGTCCATTTACCGAGTTACATCTTCAAAAAATTCCAGAAGATTAATCAAGTATGATTTCCCCTTCGTAAATCCATGGGAAAAGGATTTCCTGTGGCGTTCTTTATTGCATCTTGGTGGAACCAGTCTGTTCCACTTAGGCGACCTAAACTGCAAGTTTAGAAGAGTTTGCCCTGGACAAACTCACATCATGGTCAACATGAGGTCCTAGGAGGTCGTATGAGGTGGCTGGAACTCTCCTTCATGCTCGAGGGAGGTTCCCGCCTACTCGCAGCCTCAGTTAGGTCGCGGAAAATTTTTCAGCATATTGACAACTTTTCCGTGGGTAAAATTTGGTCGGCATGGGTCTTTTTCACTCGTAGTGCAGTGGAGTGGGGTCGCTATTTACTTACAGGCGGTTGAGGGCAGCCGTTGGCCATCTCCTTCGCTGACCGGCCATTTTGATTGGCTCATTGGAGTTTCATGACCTAGGAAGACCTACCGGTCGGTCGGTCGGTCTGTCTGTCTGTCTGTCTGTCTGTCTGTCTGTCTGTCTGTCTGTCTGTCTGTCTGTCTGTCTGTCTGTCTGTCTGTCTGTCTGTCTGTCTGTCTGTCTGTCTGTCTGTCTGTCTGTCTGTCTGTCTGTCTGTCTGTCTGTCTGTCTGTCTGTCTGTCTGTCTGTCTGTCTGTCTGTCTGTCTGTCTGTCTGTCTGTCTGTCTGTCTGTCTGTCTGTCTGTCTGTCTGTCTGTCTGTCTGTCTGTCTGTCTGTCTGTCTGTCTGTCTGTCTGTCTGTCTGTCTGTCTGTCTGTCTGTCTGTCTGTCTGTCTGTCTGTCTGTCTGTCTGTCTGTCTGTCTGTCTGTCTGTCTGTCTGTCTGTCTGTCTGTCTGTCTGTCTGTCTGTCTGTCTGTCTGTGTGTGTCTGTGTGTCTGTGTGTGTGCATGGTCGGTAGATGCAGCTCGCGGTTCAGTCGATCCAGCTCGCAGTTTCAACGCGGCCGGTCGATCCATCTCCATTCTTTGCAGGAGAGTGCCCTTGAGCTTGGAGGTCGAAGCCACTCTTCGGGACTCGCGGATTAGGTCGCCCAAGTGGGACAGGCCCTTTATGCTATATAGCGCATTATGGCTACCGATGTTGGGGGAGTCCAGAACCAGGGGCCACAGTTTAAGAATAAGGAGTAAGCCATTTAGAACGGAGACGAGGAAACACTTTTTCACACAGAGAGTTGTGAGTCTGTGGAATTCTCTGCCTCAGAGGGCGGTGGAGGCAGGTTCTCTGAATGCTATCAAGAGAGAGCTAGATAGGGCTCTTAGAGATAGCGGAGTCAAGGGATATGGGGAGAAGGCAGGAACGGGGTACTGATTGGGGATGATCAGCCATGATCACATTGAATGGCAGTGCTGGCTCGAATGGCCTACTCCTGCACCTATTGTCTATAGTGACTCGCCACTGCTGTACACATCGTTGTGCTATTGGAGTGATAAGTGCAAGGCCTACAGGAGTACATGGATTATCCAGCAATGGGCATTGCAGTAGGTGTAGCATTGTCTGGGTCTGTGTGCCACAGTCTGTTGCTGAAGGTGCTCCTCAGGTTGACCTGTGTGTCATGGAGGTCTCAACTCCAGCCCGGATGGGAGTGAATAATTATCCTAAGGCGTTAGTTGGATCATTGGCACTGCTTCCATCAAATCAACACTGCATGAAGATTTACGGCACTGAGTGACAACCTCTGGTGGGGAAACATCCCATGATCTAATTTACCAAGCACCCCTTGGTTGCAGCAAAAATGCAATTGAAATTCGGAATAGACTGGTGTCCATAGTGCTTAACAAAATGATGCTATGGAACCAAATTTTTATGGTTTGTATTTTTGTCAAGCAGAAAATGATTTGTTATTTCTTAATGTTAGAAGTCTCAAAAATCACATCGTGGGACAGAATCATGGTTACGGATTATAGATATTGCACAAACTCAAGAGTCAATTGGGATCCTGTATTTGACAAGAGTCTTAAATCAGAAGGTGAACAGCATCGCTTGCATCCTAAATCCCTGTGTTTTGCATGTAATTCCTGATGCCACTGAAACACCAGTAGCACTCCAGAACTACCGGTTCGCAAGTTGAAACGGACATTCAGTTTTGAAATAGTCGCAGATTTTTTTCCCCCGTACATGAATTGCTCAAAGTCAACAATATATCCGCAATTCAGCTTATTGATCAATGCACAATGAATCAATCTCAATGAATGAATAAATGATGTAATTGATAATGACTTTAAACAAAGCAATTTATACTTCAAATGCATTTCCGCAGAAGATCTGCATTCCTCCCTGCTATTTCTCTTGACTGTGGTGTTAGCACTCCCGTGCTGCTCGATAGAAAGACTTCATGCGTATGTTCTCTCTCGAAAGAGATATAATTTTCTTGGCTTGTTGGATATTTGTAATGTTCTCTTTCATTCTTGCTGCAAATGCATTTTTTTGTACTGCTGCTCACTTTTGAAGTAACAGTGCGATACGAGTCTTCTTTTAACACCATCCTGCATTATGTACTTTTCCACTCAGCACCACATGGTGGTCAGAAGTGGAACTGGTAAATTGAAGCATTTTTTAGTGTTTTAGTTTTAGAGATACATGCTTGGAGACTGGCCCTTCGGCCCATCGAGTACACGCCGACCGTCGATCACTCGTTCACACTCGTTCACACTTATCCCACTTACTCATCCACTTCGCACACAGTTAGGGGCAATTTTACAGAGTGCCAATTAACCAACAAACCTGCACATCTTTGGGATTTGGGAGGAAACTGGAGCACTTGGGAAGAAACCCACATGGCCACAGGGAGAACGTGCAAACTCCACACAGACAGCACCTGTATTTTGGATGAGACACACTGTATTCTGATTGGCCTTAACATATGTTTCTCTGTCCATTGCTGTTTATAATTTAAATTTCTTTCTGGGATTTCAAACAATAATAATCAAACATCTTTCTGACCAGATATGGATAATGTGATGCTGACAAGTCTTCTAAACTCACATTGCCCTTCGACCCACTGAGTCCGTGCCGACCATTGATCACCCCGCACACTAGCGCTACCCGGCACACTAGGGAAAATTCACAATTTTACCAAAGCCAATTAACTTACAAAACCTGTACATCTTTGGGGTGTGGGAGGAAACCGGAGCACCCGGAGAAAACCAACACGGTCCCGGGGAGAACATGCAAACTCCACACAGACAGCACCTGTGGTCAGGATCGAACCTGGGTCTCTGGTGCTGTGCAGCAGCTGCACTAACTGCTGCTCCACTGTGCCACCTCACAGAACTAGCATCAGTTGCCAGCAGAGAAAGGTTATTTGACTCACTTATATCTGTAACAGCAGTTAGTAGTGTGGAAACTATGTGCAGGCATTCGGTTAAAAGTTAAGAAAAAACCATCTCTATCACACATACTTATGCCAATTGTGAACATAAAGCATCCAATAACTTAACTTTTCACTCAGTTAATGCAGAATCTCCATCTCCATCCAAAATAGATGAGTAGATTAGGCTACATTTTTCTCACAAGCCACCAATTTTACACACCCAAGAAATGCCAATGGACATCCTATTTTTACTACAGGCCTATGAGAGATTTTTCAATGCCCAAGAATATCACAATTCAACTCTCACGTAATGGCCTGTTCCCCAAATCCAGTTTAAGCGTTGGGAATGAATCATTGTGCAACTATTTGCAACGTGTTAGCTGTGTTCCTGCAAGTGCAATATCCTCCATCTGTTTTCCTTCATCTTTTAAATTACTGCATTCAAAATAGGCACAAAAATAAGCTGTCGTTTTACCTGTAATTAGGATGAGATAAACAGTAGTTGGCTTTAACATATGTTCTTCTTTCCATTGCTGTTTATACTTTTTCAAATTTATTTTTGGTAGATTTCAAACAATGATAATCAAACGTGGTTCTAACCACATGGATAAAGTGGTGCTGGCAAGACTTCTAAACTCACATTGCCACCAATCTCATTCTTAAATCCTTGTACTTTTTTTCTTCTACATTTATGTTTTGTTCTTTTGATTTCTGTACCTTAATAATTGCCTCCTCCCCCCCACCCCGTGAGTCGGTGATTCTTTTTGTGTCGGAGGGAACTGCAGATGCTGGATTAAATCGAAGAGGGACACAAAATGCTGGAGTAACTCAGCGGGACAGGAGGCATCTCTGGAGAGAAGGAATGGTCGATGTTTCGGGTCGAGACCCATCTTCAGTCTTCAGACTGATGGAGCCGAAACGTCACCCATTCCTTCTCTCCAGAGATGCTGCCTGTCCCACTGAGTTACTCCAGCATTTTGGGTCCATCAGTGATTCTTTTTCTCACTCATCTCAAAAGTTTTAACCTTTCTCCATCTGTTGAACTAATATTGTCACTCCAAAGACGTACAGGTATATAGGTTAATTAGCCTGGTATAATTGTAAATTGTCCTTAGGGTAGCGTAAATGTGTGGGGATTGCTGGTCGGCATAACCGGGAGGGAGCTTGAGACGTGGGACGTGAGGAGTAAAGGCCAGTGGGGGGGTGAGCCGGGGTAACGCCTCCAGCTCCTTCAAGGTCGGCTGCAGGAGGCGCCCCGTGACACAAAGATGGCCGGGCGAGGAGAGGAGAGGAGAAGAGAGGGACGTCAGTTCGCGGGAACGGCTTCAGCGCATTGAGCGCGTGGGCTGACCGGATTTTGGACTTTGAATAATGGCGCCAAAAATGGCGGCGCCCGTGTGTAATGTATGCAAAAAGAATTTCACTCTGCTGTTGCACATGTGACAAATAAAGCTCTATTGAACTATTGGAGAGGATGCCGAAATTCAGCATCACGAACAATATCTGACGGTTGGAAAATGCCGGAACTCTGGAGTAAACGAGTGGCTGGAGGAAACAAACAGGCCACAGGCAAACGAGGCACAGCTGGGCCCAATTAATGGTTATTGGACCAATTAATCTGATCCTTGTCAGACCCAACCCTTATAAAGTCAGAGTTCCACCCAGGAGTTGTAGCCAGGTGAAGAAGCTGCCAAGTTTACCTGTGCTGCGTCACTGATGGCAAGTGGCCTTCTAAATCCTTCTGTTTGTTTTTGGAAATAAGGCCTATTGGATGAGTTCATCTTACGATGAGTGCCAATTTGAAATACAGCGTGTAAATGCACAGGGTCTCAAGCCCAGGGTTGGGGAATCGAGAACCAGAGGACAACCAGGTTTAAGTTGAGGGGGTGGGCGAACCTGCGGAGTAACTTTTTCCCACAAAGGGTTGTGGGTGTATGGAATGAGCTGTTGGAGGAGGTAGTTGAGGCAGGTAATATTGCAATGTTTAAGAAACAGTTAGACTGGTGCATGGGTTTAGAGGGATATGGGCCATATGCAGACAGATGGGACCAGTGTAGATGGGACATGTTGGTTGGTGTGGGTAAGTTGGGCTGACGTGCCTCTTTTCACATTGTATGACTCTATGCTCATTGCTGATTTGATTGCATGACTGATGCCATATACCCTATTGTCGCAGTTCTTCTGTCACTGATTGTTTTGACCCTTTTCTACCCCCTTCATGTGTTGCTCTTCCTCTCTCTCTCGCTCTCTCTCTCTCTCTCCTTCAAGTCTGTGCCAGACAATTGTAAATTCATAAGTTCTAGGAGCAGAATTGGGCCATTTGGCCCATCAAGTTTACTTCACCATTCAATCATGGCTGTTTTGGGAAATAAGGCCTATTGGGTGAGTTCATCTTACGATGAGTGCCGATTTGAAATATATCGTTCCCTCTTGACCCTATTCTCCTGCCTTCTCCCCATAACTCCCGACACCCTTACTAATCAAGAATTCATAATGTTTTAGTGAAGTTCAAATGGTCCGGTGCAGAATAGAGAGCCAGTGAGATCGCACCCTCTATTGATCTGTTGTGGTGATGAGCAAGGTGTGGTGGCTCCAGGTTCTTGTTCAGCTAGGAGTTGATATGCGCCATAACCAACCTCTCGAAGCACTTCAACACCACAGATGCCAGTGCCACCGGTCTGTTGTCATTGAGGCATGTCACCTTGCCCTTCTTGGGCACCAGTGTTATTGATGCAGGTGCGAGCCTCGGACCCCAGTAATGCGAGATTGAGCTCTGGCCAGTTAGTCCATACGTGTTTTGAGAATGCGACAAGGTGCAGACACTTTCCGGGGCTTCACAGTCTTGAAGGATCTTCTGATGTCGGCCTTGGTAACTGAGATTGCAATACCATTGGGAATTATGGGGACACTGCACTGGACCATTTGGACAAATAGGCACGAGCGAGCATATTGGCGTTGTCCCTATCGACGTACTTGTAGAACAAATTGAACCCGTCCAGGAGTGATGCCTCGCCATCACTTGAGCTGTCTCCTGGTGTTGCCTTGTAGGAAGCGATGCCTTGCCTGCCCTGCCACAGTTACTGAATGTCCGTTTTGTCTTCCAGTCTGGAGCAAAAGTCCCATTTGGCCTTTTTGATGGCCTTATCACGATCATATCTGATCGTGTGTGTGACTCTGCATTACCTGACTTGAATACACGAGATCTGGTCCTCAGAAGATTGTGGACCTCCAGGTTCATCCAAGGTTTCTGGTTGAGGAACACAGTTTTGGGGGCAATGCACTCCTCCACACATTAGGTATTTGACAGGGTATAGTGATCATATCTTCACTAGAGCACTGACATTGTACACACTGCTCCTTGCTGAGCTCCAAGTTTGAACGCCACATATTGGCATGTCCTGTGGTTGAGTCTTCCTCCTCCTCTGCTTCAGCAGCTTGCCTGCCCTGCAGCCTCTATGATTGCTCTCACAGTCATTAAGTATTCAGCGGGGAAATGTCAATTAATCTACCCTTTCTTACAGAGGCCTTGAAGTTGGCTCCCTGTCCTTCAGGCACGTGTCGCACCATTACTGTAAATACAGGCAACTTAAAAATAAAACTACTTCAAGGCATAACACACCTGTAAAACAGAGTTTGTAAGAATCCGCCAGCAGATGAGTGCTAATTACTCTTAACATCGCTGCTGTGTGTCTGCCAGCTGAACATGTGTTCAGCCGTGGGTCCTTGTAGTATGAGGGGGTGTTAACCAGAGAGATGAACTCTAAAATGGCAGCAATGCATCAAGTAACAATACATGCAGATTAACATTACAATCGCCCTACTCTGCAAAGTGAAACAGCTGGAACGACTCGCACAACAAGTTTATAAGAGTCGTGCAATCATAAAGTACAGAAACGGGGCCCTTTGGCCCACCATGTCTATGCCAACCATCAATATCTCCAGTACTTATACAAATCTCATTTCGCAGTAATACATCAGAAGCCTTCTATACAATGGCAATTCAAGTGTTCATCTCTATACTTGCCAACCGTGACAGTACTGGCACGTTGGGCAGCGGTAGAGTTGCTGCCTTGCAGCATTTACAGTGCTAGAGACCTGGGTTTGAATCCGGCTACGGGTGCTTGTCTGTACGGAGTTTGTACATTGACCGGGTGGGTTTTCTCCGAGAACTTCAGTTCCCTCCCACAGTCCAAAGACGTACAGGTTTGCAGGTTAATTGGCTTGGTATAAATGTAAAAATTGTCCCGAGTGTGCGGGGATCTCTGGTTGGTGTGGGCTGAAGGGCCTGTTTCTGCGCTGGATCTTTAAAACTTAAAACTGTGACAGTACCTGCCACCACCAAGCACCTAAGCAGTGCTCACCATATTTCAGCCATTATCTGAATGATCTTCCTCGGATCCACTCTTAACCTTTTCCCCTTGCTCTTAACCTTCGTCTGCTGTTTTTTTTACACTCCTGTGCAATGTAAAAAAAGTTCCCCTCTATCTTTAGTTTAGAGATGCAGCATGGAAACTGGCCCTTCAGCCCACCAAGTCGGTGCTGACCAGCGATCCCCGGACACTTGCACTATCCTATACACTATGGACAATTTTTACCAAAGCCAATTAACCCTACAAATCAGTACATCGTTTGTATGTGGGAGGAAGCCGGAGTAAACTTGCACGGTCGCAGGAAGAACGTACGAACTCCGAACAGACAGCACCCGTAGTCAGGATTGAATGCCGGTCTTTGGCGCTGTAAGGCAGCAACTCTACCCTGAGCCACCACGCCTCCCGCTATAGTCGTCCCACTTTTCTGCATCTCTCTCGGTGCCTTCCCTTCTCCAAGTCCTCCTCCACTTCCAGGAAAGCCAACCCAGCCAATCCTTGTACCTACTATTCCATCCCAGGCAACAATCTGGTGAATGTCCTCTACACCACCTCCAGTGCTATCATGTCCTTCAGATGGTGTGAAGACCAGATATGTGCCCAGTACTCCAGCTGAGGCTGAAACCAATGTTTTATAACTTGTACCAAAAACCTCCCTGCTCTTATAGAATCATTGAGCTATAAAGCATGGAAGCAAACCCTTCGACCCCTTCACCTTGATCATAGAAACATAGAAACATAGAAACATAGAAATTAGGTGCAGGAGTAGGCCATTCAGCCCTTCGAGCCTGCACCGCCATTCAATATGATCATGGCTGATCATCCAACTCAGTATCCCGTACCTGCCTTCTCTCCATACCCTCTGATCCCTTTAGCCACAAGGGCCACATCTAACTCCCTCTTAAATATAGCCAATGAACTGGCCTCGACTACCCTCTGTGGCAGAGAGTTCCAGAGATTCACCACTCTCTGTGTGAAAAAAGTTCTTCTCATCTCGGTTTTAAAGGATTCCCCCCTTATCCTTAAGCTGTGACCCCTTGTCCTGGACTTCCCCAACATCGGGAGCAATCTTCCTGCATCTAGCCTGTCCAACCCCTTAAGAATTTTGTAAGTTTCTATAAGATCCCCTCTCAATCTCCTAAATTCTAGAGAGTATAAACCAAGTCTATCCAGTCTTTCTTCATAAGACAGTCCTGACATCCCTATCATGTACAGGTATGTGGTCTTTGGGTGTGGGGGGGGGGGGGGGTTATTCCT
This sequence comes from Malacoraja senta, assembly GCA_038087875.1. NCBI lineage: Eukaryota > Metazoa > Chordata > Chondrichthyes > Rajiformes > Rajidae > Malacoraja > Malacoraja senta. Next base: position 10,662,231 of record CM075983.1, on the reverse strand, counting down.
GGTAGCAGAGACATGTCTAGATCCCTTCACCATGTATCCATTGACATCTCTCCATCTCCTCCATAAAGGTCTCCATTGCATCTCCAACAATTTGTTGGGCCGTTTTTCTTGCATAGTGTACTTGTATAATATGGACAGATAGTGCTTACCTTTAGAACCCTGGCTAATATTTTGTTCCTTTCTCAAGTCAAGTCGAGTCGTCAACTTTATTCGTCACATGCGCATACAAGATGTGCAGTGAAATGAAAGTGGCAATGCCTGTGGATTGTGCAAAAACAACTAAACAACATAACAGAATAGAACAGAACCAGTATTTACTTTTTAGAAAAAAAGAAGTAAAAAAAGACAACACAACTAAATTAGTCCCTGGTGAGATAAGAGTTTACAGTCCTGACGGCCTGTGGGAAGAAACTCCGTCTCATCCTCTCTGTTTTCACAGCGTGACTGCGGAGGCGTTTGCCTGACCGTAGCAGCTGGGGTGGTAGGGGTCCCTCATTATGTTGATGGCTCTGGATCTGCACCTCCTGGTGTATAGGTCCTGCAGGGGGGGTGAGTGTAGTTCCCATAGTGCGTTTGGCCGAACACACTACTCTCTGCAGAGCCTTCCTGTCCTGGGCAGAGCTGTTCCCAAACCAGTTTGTGATGTTTCCGGACAAGATGCTTTCTACAGCCCCAGAGTAGAAGCACTGAAGGATCCTCAGAGACGTCTGAATTTCCTCAGCTGCCTGAGGTGGTAAAGGCGCTGCCTTGCCTTACTCACCAGTGCGGCAGTGTGTGTTGTCCATGTCAGATCCTCTGTGATGTGGACTCCCAGGTATTTAAAGCTGCTCACCCTATCCACAGTCGTCCCATTTATCTCCAGTGGCGTGTACGTCCTCGGTTGTTGAGCCCTTCTAAAGTCCACAATCAGCTCCTTCGTTTTTGTGACATTCAAGAGGAGGCTGTAGTCCTGACACCTGAATGCTACATCAGCCACCTCCCGGTAGGCCTTCTCATCGTTATCGGAGATCAGGCCCACGACCAGTGTCATCAGGAATTTGGTTTAATTGTAATTTCTAACAAATTACCCTGAAACCAGTTCCAGCAGCTATCTGATGATTGTGTAAAACTTTGTGGATTTTATGCTGGTACAATTCCAAATGCAGCAGCTGTGTTCTTTGTGTTGGCCTTGCATCTGAATTCTTGAAGAAGTAGACTTTTACAATACAGGATTTTCACTTCTGAGTTTTCACATCAATCAAAGTTAAATGCTGTTGACACAAATCCCACGTGACATCTTGCATAATTTTAGTTGCAAAATTATTGGTGTCATCTTTTGACTGTTGTCAACTAATTGTCTGAGCAAATCAATCAAAATCAAGATAAATACTGTTATCAATTGCAAATTATATTCTTCTGGATTACAGTTGTCTGACAGTGTCTCAGACTTGAGGAAGATAAATTATAAGAATTGTGGGGGCAGAGCATGCTAATGGTATTAGTGTGAGCTGATAGCTCGGTCGGCTAGAATTGATTAAGGCATGAAGGACAGTTTCCAAATATAATTACAGATTTAGGGAATTTCTACAATTTTTCCAGGACATGGAATTTGCATTAAAAATGTATTCCTTTATTTTGCTACAGTGTCTTTAATTCTGATGCATTTATATTCAACCACAACCAAGATCTTGTACGTAGTAGGAAGGAACTGCAAATGCTGGTTTAAACCGAAGAGAGACACAAAATGCTGGAGTAACTCAGTGGGTCAGACAGCACCTCTGGAGAAAAGGGATAGGTGATCTGATCACCTATCCCTTTTCTACAGAACTGACCTGAAATGCCACCTATCCCTTTTCACCAATATCTTATACTATGTTTTATTTTTATGATTACAATTATGGGATTTTTTTTATTTCTGGTCGTTCATCAAGATTCTATCATCTACATTATTACATTTAAATTGAAGACTGGAAAAAAAAGATTTCCTTGAACCCCTGTCTCACTGTGCAAGCTGACCCACGAGGTACCCCGAACTTAAAACAAATTTAACTCGTGGTAATCACGTAGGATTAACGTAGCGGGAACGTCGGAACTCGTGGACGCAACTTAGCGACTCGTGGCGCTAACGGCAGGTACCCGTGAAACTTGTTAACTCTTGGAAAAATTCAAACATGTTTAAAGTTTTCCACAAGTAAAATGTACTCTTGAGGTTAAAATTTAAACACGTTGTAAGAACGTAGTGGCCCGTGCGTTTACCTTAGTGACTCGTGAGTCTACCGTGGGAACTCTTGAACTCAGCGGGCAGGCAGCATCTCTGGAGAGAAGGAATGGGTGATGGGATGACATTTCCAAATTGGGGGGGAGTGGGGGGTTGGAGGAGGGAGGGGGGGTGGTGGAGAGGGGAGGGAGAGGAGGGGGAGACAGATGGGGGTGTCTTCATTCACTAGCGGCGGATGCCGGTCACTGAAACAGGCAGGTGAGATTTCACATCCACCTTGTGTGTGTGTGTCTCCCTCTCCCTCCCTGCCTCTCACACAGGCTGAGAGACTCTGCCTCTGTGAGTGTACGTCTCTTTCTCCCCCTCTCCCACACACAGTAAGACCGAGGTAAGTCCATCTGTGTAAGTCCATCTGTGTCTCCCACATACACAGTAAAACTCTGCTTTGTGTGTGTATATACATGTCTCCCCCATTTCTCTCTTCCCCCCCACCTCTCTCTTTCTCCCCCCCACCTCTCTCTTTCTGCCCCACGCACAATAAGGCCGATGTATTCTGCTTAGTCCGGAAGTGGCGGCCCTGTTAACTGCTGCTGCTCGCCTGCAGTCCGATTGTCTTTACTTTTTTTCTGTTGTTTTTTTTGTCTTGTTTTGGTTAAGTTTTAGTTTGTTGGGTAGTGTTAGGGGGGGTGAAACATGTTCTCTGTCTCTTCCTTCGGGGGAATGCGACTTTTTCATTTCGTAACCCCCTTCTCTGCCTCCGTCTGCGCTGAGGCCTAATGGCGGAGCTGGCGGCCTCCAACCTGCGACCGACCCCGAGGCTACGGAGGCAGAGCCAGCCAGGACTTACCAACGAGAGGCTGGCCGTCTTCGGGGCTGAGGCAGCGGTGGCCCGACTTGCTGGTGCGGCGTTCTGGCTTTCGGCGGCGGCCTGGAGCTGATACAGCAGGGTCCGGAGCGGAGACTGCGGCACCTGGAGCTGGGGCGCGGCCTGGAGCGGAGACTGCGGGACCCGGAGCTGGGGCAGTGGCCTGGAGCTGATACAGCAGGGTCCGGAGCGGAGACTGCGGCACCTGGAGCTGGGGCGCGGCCTGGAGTGGAGACTAAGGGACCCGGAGCTGGGGCAGCGGCCTGGAGCAGAGACTGAGGGACCCGGAGCTGGGGCGGCGGCCTGGAGCTGGGGCGGCGGCCCGGAGCTGATGCTGTGGTGGGCCGTCTCGGAGTGGAGACGGCGTTCCGGCTTTCGGCGGCGGCGACATCACCACGGAGGTCTGCTGGTCTGGAGGGCGGCATCTTTCGGCCTGCATCGATCGCCTCAGCGCAGAGGGAGAACAAGGAGGGAAGAGACGGAGACTAAGACTTTGCCTCCATCACAGTGAGGATGTGCTTGGTGAACTCACTGTGGTGGATGTTTAAATTGTGTTTATTGTATGTTTTTTTATTATTGGTTCTGTGTATAACTGCAGGCAACATAATTTCATTCAGACCGAAAGGTCTGAATGACAATAAAGGAATCTATCTATCTATCTTAGTCTCTCTTCCCTCCCACACACACAGATAGACCGAGGTCCTGTGCGCTCTTTCTCTCCCCCCCACAGTCACGCCGAAGTACACCACACTGCCTCTGCGCCTCTCTCTCTCTGTCTCTCTCCCCATCTCCTTCATACACAGTCAGATGTCCACACTGTCTCTGTGTCTCTCTCTCCCCTACACACACACAGACTGAGGTACACACTGCCCGTTGTGTGCGTGTGTCTGCCTCTGTCTCTCTCCCACACACACAGTTAAAGGTACTCCACGCTGCCTGTGTGTGTGTCTCTCTCTCTCCCACCCCTCACACACACAGTCAGTCAGTCAGAGGAACTCCACACTGTGTGTGTGTGTGTGTGTGTGCGCCTCTGTCTCTCCCTATCACAGTCAGAGTGAGGTACTTCCCCCGCAGTCTTTCTGCGGCCTCTCCCCGGGCAGGGTGCATCTGCCTCCCTCAGGCTGCCCAGGCAATCAGACTCGACTCCGGTGGTGGGCTCCATGCACAGCTCCTGCCGGCCGGCTGGGAGCGGCGACAGAGGACAGGGGGAAGTTGGCCACCAGCGGGGCAGTCTCGGCTCTCCATGCTGTCCGAGTCTCGCTGGATCCTCGTAATCCTCTGCCTCTGTCAAATGGGTGAGTTTAACCTGACCCCCCCCCCCCCCCAATCTCCCTCCACCTCAACTCACGCCTGGGCCCCAAAGCAGCTCAGGAGGCGAACCCTGAGCTCCGTCTCCCAACAATCTGATGTGCGCATCCGTGCACATTCAAAGATTTCATCTCCAGTCTCCCCGCAGTGTGTAGACCTGGCAGTAAATTCAATTAAAATATAGCAAACCTCCGCCTGCTGGTCTTCTAACTATGTGATGTGTGTTTCAAACAAATCATCAGTATAACTGCTCTGGCACTGGACGGTGCGCATTTTCCCTTTGTAGTTCACATCAATAGATGCGGCCGCGCTGAATTCTATCTTTAACTCAAAGCCGCAGGATGGAGATGTTGCTTATTAAAACAGACCTTCATTGAAGGTTGGCTCAAGAGTAACTCGGCAAAGGAACTTATTAACTCGGGAGACGAACTTGGAACATCGCAGAAATGACAGTTAACGGCAAACTTGAGTCATACCCGTGGGAACTCGGTTAAACTCTTGATCATACACTTGGAATCTGGTTTAGCATTCAGCAGATTTACCACATACCGGCACAGAGGGATGGCACAGTGGTAGAGTTGCTGCCTTGCAGTGCCAGACAATGGGTTCGATCCTGCCTACTGGTGCTGTCTGTACAGAATTTGTACGTGTTCCCTGTAACTGCGTGGGTTTTCTCCGGGTGCTTTGGATCCCTCCCACGTTCCAAAGACGTGCAGGTATGTAGGTTAATTGGTTTCTGTAAGTTGTCCCTAGTGTGTAGGATAGAACTAGTGTATGGATGATTGGTCAGCATGGACCCAGTGAGCCGAAGGGCCTGTTTCCAGGCTGTATCTCTAAACTAAACCAGGAATTTAACAAAAGACAATTGGAGTTGAGTCATGCAGCTCAGAAACCGGCCATTCAGCCCAACTTGCCCATGCCAACCAGGATGCCCCATCTGCACTAGTCCCACCTGCCCACGCAAGGCCCACATCTTCTAAACCCCTAAACCTTCCTTATCCATGTACATGTCCAAATGCCTTTTTTAATGTTATAGTACCTGCCTCAACTATCTCCTCTGGCAGCTTACTCTTTACATCCACCACTCTCTGTGTGGAAAACGTTGCCCCTCGGGTTCCTATTAAATCTTTCCCCTCTCACCTTAAACCTCTGCTCTCTGGTTATTGATGCCCATGCTCTGTGTAAAATAATCTGTGCATTTACCCTATCGAGTCCCTTCATGATTTTATACACTCTATAAAAGCACCCCCATCCTCCTGTGCTCCAAGGAATAAAGCCCTAGTTTGTCCAACTACCTATAACTCAGCCCTTCACATCCTGACAACATTCTCAATCTACTGGTTCTAACTTGACAGCATCCTCCCTGTAACAAGGTGACCAAAACTGAACACAGTACTTCAAATGTGGCCTGACCGACATCTTGTACAACTGTAACATGACATCCCAACTTCTATACTCAGTACCCTAATTGATGAAGGCCAATGTGCCGAGAGCCTTCTTGACCACTCTAACTGATGCCACCCATGAGTTGTGTTTCAAAAACTGCCCTCATATCAAAAGTGTGATTAACCAGTTTTCCACTTCATGGCCAATATTGTGTCTGAGCAACTACTTTAATGAACATACCAATGCAGTTAGTCACAGTTTAGTTTATTGTCATGTTTTATTGTAAATCCTGGCCACATTAGAGCCAGAATAGAGCCAAAATAAAGCAGAGGATTAGTAAGATTAAACGAGAACTTACCAGTTTGAAGTTTGATCTTTATTTTATGAGGAGTTACGTTGGTGATTACGTGAAGAACCCCGTCAGGGCGCATGCGCGTCAATCTTCAAAGCAGCGGTATGAAATCACAGACAAAACCATAATTGAAGTAACATATTAAGATGATCAACATGAGAACTACTATTATGACCTTTTTTCTATGAGAGAGGGTTGGGCGTGGCGGGCACGTAATCACCAACGTAACTCCTCATAAAATAAAGATCAAACTTCAAACTGGTAAGTTCTCGTTTAATCTTACTATTTTACTTCGGAGTCACGTGAGTGACTACGTGAAGATTTTAAAGCTCTGTGATTTTTATGCCGCAGATCAAAATCCCGGCTTCTCACTGCATCGATTGACTGAGTATCATCAATAATGCTGTAAACATGACATTGCATATCATGCAAAAACAAAACAGTTTTATTTTTGGTCATAAAACAACCAATAAACCCTCTTAATGTAGGGCAACAAACGAAACAGAATGAAACAGTATTGAAAAACAGACTTTAAACAATAGCAACAGCACTCAATATTGAGTTAGCAAACAGCCCTCCATCGGCAATCGGCCGATGGTAGTATTGCTGAAACACAAGTTCATTTTTCCAACCTGCGGCTTTTAATATATGGTCGATGGGAACGTCCATCGCCCTGGCCGCGGATGTTGCTACTGCGCTAGTGGAATGAGATGTAAACACATAAATGTTAATTCCTGCCTGAACCAACTCTTGCTTTAACCACCTTGAGATAGTCTGAACTGCCACTCTTTTATGTTGGCTTTTTGTAACTGACAAATAATCCTGTTTCTTCTTGTCTTAAAGCCCTTGTGGCTTCAATGTAATGTAACAAATGTGTCCTTACACATAAACATGGAGCTGTAGGATATGCTGAGAACACAATCTTAAAACCTGTCACACCTGGCCTGCTTTGTTTGAGCAGGTCAGAAATATAAAACAGAACATTCTCTGTATTCACTTCCATTCTCTCGAACTGAAGTTTTTGGAAAGTCTGCACTCTCTGTACTGACACCAATGCCATTAGCATAGCCAATTTCATGGTTAATTTTAACAAAGTTATAGCCGTGACAGGGACCCAATGACGAAGTATGTTACGAACAACGCTTACCTCGCAGATTACTATATACCTAGGCTTAGGCGGTTTGGAATTAGATTCCTTTCATCAACCTAGATATGAGAGGGTGAGAACCTATACTTTGTGTCCGTGTACCTATTACAAGATATGCGGACAAAGCACTTCTAGCTGTATTGATAGCAGTATAGCTAAGACCTTCATCATAATAAAGTGTAGATAAACTCTAACACATTTTCAATAACTACAGTATCATATTGAATATTCTTTTGAACACAATATTGTTCCTTTTTTTTTTGTTTTTTTTTTCATAAGTCATATACTGTTTTTGAGTACTCTTTCTCCAGACTGCAGCGAGTATATACACCGTTGGCCTAGAAAGTCCTCGACCAATGTAAGGCATTCTTGAAACCTGCAAACTAACAGATCCATACCGTCACATAACGGATGAACTTAATGCGTTACTGGATGCTCCAGCAAATTCCTACTGTTTGGAATCAGCAAAAAGAGGTTGGATCGCTATCTGTAACATCAAAGGGAACCATGGTTGAATCAGGCAATTTGGTATCACCAAAACCCCTGAAGCGGCATCCTGCTTGATTTTCTCAAACACCGACCTGTGAGGCAGAATGGTGGGAAAATGTACACAAACATATCATCCCAATTTAGTGAAAAAGCATCAATTGCCACTGCCCCTGGATCTGGTGCCTATGAAACATATTTTGGCCTTCCATATAGAAGTACTATGTTCTTGAACACATCCTGGTTCCACATCCACTCTGTGTTATGATGGAATTTTCGTGAGCTGCCCTCTGGTACTACATTAAGTTTCCCTGGCAGATAGATAGCTCCAATCCAAATCTCTCTATCCCTACTCCAGGTCCAATTGTATTTGCCAACCTGTCACATGATAACAATTTGATTCCACCCATGTGATTCATATCAGCAACTGCTGCAGTGTTGTCTATTTTGCACTGCACATGCAAACTAGTTTAGTTAGTGCCATAAGCCTTGAGTCCATAAAATACTCTTGGTTAATTCCCCATGTATGCAGAAGCAATGTTCATCTGTCTCCACCGCTGGATCTTGTATCAGTAGCACCCTACCGAAGTGCTCTGACATCTGTCTGCAAATCATGGAAGCTTGGTCCAATAACACTTTGGAACTACTAGTGGACACATGCTGAATCCACCATTGTACATCAGCAACAGCCTCTATTGATAGAAGCATAGGTCTATTATAATGACCCCAATGTATCCTCGATGCTTGTTCCTTTGACCTTTGTAATTGTAGATAATAAAGTGGCCATATTGAACTGCTGGAAATGCTGCCAGCCATTACCACAGCAGTCTTGTCACCTGGCTAATTGAAGGCTGTGTGTTAGCAATTAACTTGATATGGGTCTTAATTAGCTGTACCCTTTTTTGCCTGGGCAAGGTCACAATGATGTTGATTAAGTCCATTGTGAACCCAACTAGTCAATTTGTGTCACAGGTATAAATTTAGATTCCTCAGAATAGATTATAAAGCCCAATTAAACATTGGTTTTTACCAACTGCCACTGATGCTTCAGCTGTTTCCTTTGATTGTCCTACAATCAGGATATTTTCCAGCTAAGCCATGAGCACATGACCTTGACTTCTCTTCATGCCTAGAATAGGTTTTAACAACTTTGTAATCCCTCTAGGAGCTGAAGACAAACCATTAGGCAGTGGATTGTATTGGCATAATTCCCATCCAGCTGAATTTTAAATCTTCTATCCTGCAAATGAACAGACACTGAATCCGCATCTTTAAGATCTCCTTCACAAACGTTTCCATCTTAAAATGTCTATACCGTACAAAAGGGTTAAGCCTATTCAGGTCTGTATAATTCTGCTTCCCCCCATCATTTTTTGGTCTGGGAAAGATATTGGACACAACCTGATGGCTTTGGTAAACTGCCTTAGCAATTACACCTTTATTACATAAAGTTGCAAGTTCCAGCTGAACTTCCAATTATTCAGTGATACTGAAGTCAAACTCCTTTTTTGGAACATGTTGCATGGGTAAATCAGAATTTGCATTTAAGCTTTATTCGATGCCCTTGAATAACCTTCAGTATAAACATATCTGAGGTAAACATTTAATTGTATCACATTAGATCTGTCTACATGAGAACCAGACCCTCTTACCTCCTTACCACCTGGCATCCTCACCAAACAGCTGTGCCAGTTGCACTGTGCCAGGCTGGCAGAGTGAAGCATATTTAGCATTGATGGTTGGTCTAATCGCATCTTGCGGAGGCAATTGATCTCAAAGTGGGCACTCCACAATAGCGCCTTTTGTTGTAATTTGTCATGCCCTCTCCATCCACCATCCTGGCAAAGCTCGTTATACCAGATGCCAGCAACTTTAAAAATATGCTGGAGCTTCACATGCTCCTGGGCTTTCATTAGTATGCCCATCTTACCCCAATTCTTCCTGTTCCCAACAGGAACTTTTAACAGTCCACAGTTGATTGGGGCTTCATACTTCGTTACTATCTCATCCATTGTCAGCTCCTGTAGCTGATGTGAGACTTGGTAATTTATGCTGGTGGCAAGTTCCTCACCCAGAGGCTCACCAGCATCCGACGACATGGCAAACCGTGCTGCACACGGTGTCAGCTCTGACAGCTGCCTGCCCTCCCTTTGGAAGTCGTCGGACTCAGGGTCAGAGCGTATCTGCCCTTCTGCACTCACCTCTTGCAAAGAGGGTGCTTTCAAGCAGGCCTCTACTAGGCACTGCCAGCGGAGCCGTCCCCACGGCCTCCCACCTGCACAACTCCTCCTGGAGTATGGCTTTATGAAGCAGACCTCTCCTAGGCACTGCCAGCGGAGCCTTCCCTAAGACTTCCCGCCTGCACTACTCCTCCTGGAGTGTGGATTTATGAAACAGAACCTCTCCTAGGCACTGCCAGTGGAGCCTTCTCTGTGGCTTCCCTCCTGTATTACTCCTCCTGGAGCGTCTCTGTGGAGCAGCCCCTGTATGAGCTGCTCCTTTTGGATAACCACTGGGGAACGGTATCCTGTCCCCGACGGGACTCTCGTGGCCCGACTCTACGGAGTCTATAGCCCTGACAGACTTGGCGTATGCCGACCGCCCGACTGGCGTTGGCTGTGTACCCGGCTGGGCACTTTGCCAAGTCTGTCGCCGCACCGCTACCGGCTTGCGACTCCCCCGAGGTGACAGGCTGCCTTTCAGAGACTGCGTCCCGCAGCTCTCTCTCTCCTTGTCGGCAGCAGCCTGCACCTTTTCCTTGTTCCTGTATATGGGGGAAAAAAACAGACAGAAACAATTTATTTACTTTTTTCTAACTCCTCCAAAGTCTCCCTGACTTTGGTGGAGCTGTATTTACTCACGTTGCAGCAGGAGCTCCGAGCTCCCACTGCCGTTGTCGCCAATGCGTCCGACGTAATGACGCGCATGCGCCCTGACGGGGTTCTTCACGTAGTCACTCACGTGACTCCGAAGTAAAATCATGCATTCACAAGGCCTTTTTGGCCATTTCTGTATTACTGTATAAGAAAACACGGGCTGCTAGCTGGTGCCAGAAAGCCTATGTCCCGGATCAGTGCTTCAGATAAGAAAGGTCTAAGTATCTCTGCAATTGTTAGTATGTATGAGAATCTTGCAGAGGACCTCCAAGGTATTGTAAATGCATGAGTTTGATTGGATTGCTGCAAAGGAATTGTAAATAATGTTGCAAGACAGTTACCCCGTTGTTTGTTGATTGGCCAAAGTTTTAAGCCCTGGCAGAATTGTTTTGTGTTCCAGGGTAAATGTTGCATTATTCAGTTGACTAGCTTCTTTCCAGAAGCTTCTGTAAGAAACATTGTTTAAGACTCTCTGTAATTGGGTTGGGGAACTGTCAATAATGTATTGATGTAATTGATATGTTTGATTGGATTGTAAGGGGACCACCCCTACGTAGTTCGGCCCCTCAAGGTTCGTGGACCTATAAAAGGTAGCCCCATTTTAGATCGGTGTCAATCTTCTGGAAGGGCGCTTGGGACTGTGTGATCTTTTGGGCAGTGTCTGCTTGCACGAGGCTGAAGGGCTTGGCCAGGCAGAAACAAGGATTGAACCCGCGGTGGTTTAGATATCGTATAGGGGTATTTGTGTTCGTTCCAAAAATAAAGATTAGTTGGTCCAGTGCTTGAGTCAGTGTTTTTACTGAACTGGACTAGAGGGGTAAGCTTTAGTAGCGTATTTACATTATGAGGTCCAGTGAAAAGCTTTTGTTGCATGCTATCCAATCAGCGGAAAGAAAATGCTTGATTACAATCTAGCCGTTTAAAGTGTATAGATGTATGGTAAGGAAATAACGTTTTCGTGCAAGGTAAAGTCTGATGAAGGATAGTCCAAGGGTCACCAATGAGGTAGATCGTTGCTCAGGACTGCACGCTGTATGCAATAGAATGATTCAGTTGGCTGATAACAGCTGGAAAGAAACTGTCCCTGAATCTGGAGGTGTGCGTTTTCACACCAGTACCTTTTGCCCAATGGGAGAGGGGAGAAGTGGGAATGGCCAGGATGCGACTCATCCTTCATTATGCTGCTGGCCTTGCTGAGGTAGCGTGAGGTATAACTGGAAGGGAGGTTAGTTTGCGTGGTCTGGGCTGCGTCCATAATAATCTAGAGGAACTACATCGGTCAGAAAATACCTTTATGAATCGTTGTAACTAATGTTATCAAGGGAAATTGGGAGTACATTATTTTTCTCTGCAGAGATTTTGGTTCAGATTGATTTTGATATCTCATTTTATTTAAAGATCATCCTTAATTTAAAAGTTTTTTTTTTTTTCCTCTCTCTCTTTCTCTTTTTTTTCCTAGGGCCTATTTCTTAACTCTTTTTCTTTTGTTTTTAATTTCGCTCTTATAGGGTCTTCGTCCTTTTTTGTTGTTACATTTTCTACACTTTTCTACACTTTCACTTTTTCCTTCACTTTCTTCTTTCTTTCAATCTTTTCCTTTTCTAGTGTAAAAAAATAAATAAAGGGAGTACATTAATTGTAAGAAGATATAAATGACGAGTATTAATGTATGTGGTTGTAATGTAATGTACTTCTAATAAATTAAAAAAAAATAATAATAATAATTTAAAAGTTATTTTTTAAACTATTGACATTTGAATGCATGAAGAAATATTAGCACAAAAAAAGACACAATGTGCTGGAGTAAGTCCGCAGGTCAGGCAGCATCACTGGAGAACATGGATAGGTGATGTTTCAGTTCGGGACCCTTTTCAGACTTATTCCAAATGTACATTGGCACCATCTCCTTTTCTTTCCATTTCTCCAGCAATACTGTCTGACCAAGTGAGTTACTCCAGCACTTTGCATTTTTGTTATAAACCAACATCTGCACACGGCATAAAGTGGCGCAGCGGTAGAGTTGCTACCTTACAGAGCCAGAGACCCAGGTTTGATCCTGACTACGGGTGCTACGAGTTTGTACGTTCTCCCTGTGACCTTGTGGGTTTTCTCCAGGTGCTTTGATTTCCTCCCACTTTCCAATGACATGCAGGATTTTGGGTTAATTGGCTCCTGTAAATTGTCCCTCGTGTGTAGGATGGAACTAGTGTTTGAGGATTGCTGGTCGGTGTGGACTCTGTGGGCTTAAGTGTCTGTTTCACTTTAGAGATGTTGTATCTCTAAACTAATCTGCAGTTCCTTGTTTCTACTCTCTAACAAATAATACAATTTCAGGTCAGGACCCTTTTCAGACATTCCAAATGTACAGGATTCTTAGCAATTTGTATTTGCAGCACCTGGGATCGACATAAATGAATATAAACTAAATCCAAGTAAGGTATAGCATAGCTGGATACTAAGGCTGCACAATGCAACAGAATTGAAATTCAGAAGTGATAGAGTAAAAGCTGGCAGGTTTGATCTTTGAGGCATATATTCTTCCCTTGTTCCATTTAACTCTGATGTTTGAATACTTGCCCTCTGGTTTGGGGTTCCAACATGAACTCTGTGGGTGGAGAGCACAGTAGGCAGCTGCAGGAGCCATGCAACTTCAGTGACATTGGGTTTGATCTTGACCTTGGTTGCTTTCGATTTTCAATTGCATTTTTACATGAAACACTTCCCTTCTCCCCCCCCCCCCCCCCCCCCCCCCCCCACCCCCCACCACCAATGTGCTCTGATTTCCTTAAACATGCTGGCAGGTTAACTTAACTTCGGTAAATTACCACTAGCTTGTGGAGGGCAGGGCCAGTTGCATCAGGGGGAAGTTTGTATATGTGGGGAAAAAAACTAAAATGTTGAGCTAAGTGAATGGGAGAATGGGAATGTTCAGAGAGCCTGTATAGTTATGAAGAACCAAGTGGCTTCATTTACATTGTGAAGAATTCTAAGAGGCTTTAGCTTCTGTCTCATTTATGAGAATTTTGAACTTCTCATGCACTTTTCCAGTAGCTTTCTAAATGGAAGTTTAGATCCAGCTAATGTTGGATTGGGAGTGGAATTGTACCAGAATGTGGGGGAAGAAATGTGCTGTAAATTCCTAAAATAGTTCCATCTACAAACCTCGCTGCTAATAGACAGAGCAGTCTTAAGTAGGATCTCGACCAAAAACATCACCTATCCATGCTCTTCAGTGATGCTGTCTGACCTCTTGAGTTACTCCAGCACTTTGTGTCCTTTTGTGTGTTAGCCAGCATCTGCAGTTCTTTGTTCGGATGCCCACCTAATTTCAAACATGGAGCATTTGCCTCTACCCTTTGTCTACAGACAACCATAATGTTTGTACACAGTGATTGACATCGTGCCTTTCCAGTTATTTTGTCCTGTCATTTTTAATCGAACTGGCAATTTTTATGGCGAGGGCAAATACAGCCCCTGAATGTTTAATAATTTGGACTGAATCTATTCATCACAGCAGCACTGATGCAGTGTCATAGATGTGCGTTCAATCCTGATTTTGGGTGTTGTCTGCGTTGAGTTTGTACGATCTCTCGGTGACCGTGTGGTTTCCTCCGGGTGCTCCGTTTTCCCCTCGTATCCCAAAGTCGTGCGGGTTTGTTCGTTAATTAGGTGAAGTATAATTTGTGTTAGAATAAGTGACATTACTGATGGAACATCAATCTAAATACAATAGGTGCAGGAGTAGGCCATTCGGCCCTTCGAGCCAGCACTGCCATTCAATGTGGTCTTGGCTGATCATCCACGATCAGTACCCTGTTCCTGCCTTCTCCCCATATAGAATGACCAACCAGAGCAATGCCACTAATGCAATCTCTCCATACAGAGGAATTCTGTGCAGTATAAATATATATAGTTAGTGAAGCTGCGTGACATGTCTGAAGAAGGGTTTTGACCCAAAACGTCGCCTATCCTTTTCCCCCAGAGATACTGCCTGATCCGCTGAGTTACTCCAGTACTTTGTGTCCATATTCTGCATTAACCTCAATTCAGATACTAGAACCAGCTGTACAATTTCCTCAGCATTGATGGAAACTATGGGAAGCAGCAAGACTTTACGATAAAAATATGGATAAATAACCAATTTAAATGAATACTGATGATAAAGCAAATTCAGCTTTGACTTTGCAAAGTGCAACACCTCGCACTTGCTCAGATTAAACTCCACCTGCTGTTTCTCTATCCATTTCTGCAGCTGATCTGTATCCCGATGTATTCCTTGCTAGACTTCATCACAGTCCGTGGCCCCAGCAATCTTAATGTCATCTGCAAACGAATAAACTGGAGGTGAGAAAAGACCAGAGGAAATCGGTCTGAAGAAGGGTTCTGACCCAAAAAGTCACCTATTCTTTTTCTCAAGAGGTCCGGCCTGACCCGCTGAATTACACCAGAAATTTAGGCGAAAATCTAAATTGCTTTCAGGCTAAATTGTAAATTGTACCGTGTCAAGAGCTGGAGAGATTCTTAGATTCTCCAACCACATTCTGTGGGGAAAATCGTATTTACATCAGAAAATGGACACTTGTGAGCTTCATGTACCCTTGCTACTTGGACAATCTGCTGAGAATACAGACGCTGTGCATTGTACAGTACAGAGCAC
>CM075983.1:10601327-10646757 GCA_038087875.1 Malacoraja senta | reverse complement strand
ACCTATCCATGTTCTCCATGCTACTTGACCTGCTGAGTTATTCCAGGACTTTGCTTTTTTTTCTTTGTAAAGCAGCATCTGCGGTTCCTTGCTTCAACTGTGAATTTATTAAATTCTGGACCAGGTATAAGGGGATGAGCGCTCCAGTTACTTATGCACTTCTGTTCAAATTCAAATTGCTGAGAAATGTTTTTCAGACACTGAAAAGTCTAACTGCAAATTAATAAAGAGTTAAGTAATGTATGTAGCGGGTTAAACTGGTTGATAAAATACAATTGGTGTGATTGAAGGACATTATTTTATGTTGGAGACACGGGGAACTGCAGATGCTGGTTTACAAAACAATTACACAGTTCTGGAGTAACTCTGATCAGGCAGTATCTCTGGGTGACAGAAATGCAACGTTTCAGGATGGGACCATTCTTAGTGATAGTCAATTTAGCAAAACTTTGAAGGTTAGAGGTTAATAATAGTTCTAACCACCTGTGCTTCCTGGGAACCTTGCCATCAACCAGAATCTCGCAGGGTGTTGAATGCTTTTTTGCGTTCTTGGTCGTGATATCTGTTTGGCTCTGCATTGACAACCACCAATGGTTAGCAAAAGGAAACATTCCTTTTCCTTCTGCAACTCTTCCCCAGAACTGAATCTGGGTACAGGGACATGGAGGTGGAGTTTGCTTGCCAAGCCCCGTGTAACACAAGCTGCTTTGGTATGCGCATCACATCTCGCCTGCTACACTGCAGGGAACATGCAGTTTATCGTACAAACGTGTATCAACGGAGCTGAGGATAAACACACTCTTACTTGCTTGAAACTGTTTGCTTGTGAAGTGAGGAGCTGAATACAGAGGCACATGAATCAAACGGTCTGAAGAAGATTCCAGCACGCATCCTATTTTTTTTTTTTAATACACCACCTTCCTCCAACCCCCCCCCCCCCCCTCCCCTCTAGCCCTCCCCAGACCCATTGAAGTGCAATTTGTATCGGTCTCGGAATGTTCAGTCACTGAGAGAAGCAGAGAGCGCACAAGGTTACAGATTAATGAGGAAGGAAGTCACCGCTTGCACCAGGTAGGAAGCTATTTCACATCAGCTTTTCATTCGGTTATCGCTGTTAAACAGCTCGGCACTGTCCAGTGCGATGGGCCAGCTTTTCATCCCAAAACCCGAATCACTTGGGGGGGAACCCCCCCCCCCCCCCCGGGCAGAAGGACCGTTACTCTTTATGTGACCTTCAGAGGACTTTGGCCACTGTGAGCTAAAGGTGATGTGTACTACGGGACAAAGTTTCTCTTCATATTTCTCTGAGGAGACGTGTTGCATTTTTGAATTTACGAAATGTATGTGCTCGAATTATATGCTTGCTGACAAGAAATGTGTGTGTGTGGGTGTGGGTTTTGTGCCGATTAATTTAGCCATAATGTTTTTGCTAAGTGATGCTGTTTGGCTCATAACTAGGCTAATGGTACCAGCGCACTGAGGAGCTGTGCGGAGTTCCGATGATGTTGAGTGTAACCAGAGCAAGCAACCAGGATTGTCTGCATTGTGACGGGAGACAGGAACAGATTGGAGACTTGAGGGGATTTTTGTGTGTGTGTATATATATTTTTCTTGCTGTCAGTGATGAATGGCTGTCTTCAAAGTACCATTTCATAAGAGCAGAATTCTCCTAATGGATTCAATTGACCGCCTCCCTCGTCGTTTCCCAGACCAAACTTTGCTTTGCCTCCTTAAGTATATTGACGATTTGTTCAGCTACAAGCCGGGTGGGGTGGGGGGGGGGGGGGGGGGGGTTATTTTACACGCAAGGAAACAATACCCAAAACAACGTATAATGCAAAATAAAGTACGCGAGGGGAAATATCTATCTGGAACACATGCATCAGAGTAAACCATAGGTTAGTGCAGTGCGAAGCAACCGTAGCCTCCATGCAACAGGTGTACACGAGTTTTCAAATTGGGATTTCGCCTTTGCATTGTTTACATCTTTCACTGTTTGCTCTCCACTTTCTCCATAGGAGTGAATGCTTTAGCAGTGAAACTGAATGAATAAAATATGTTTGTTACTCGTTGACAGGAAGTATATGGCCAATGATACTTGGTTTCCCACATGGTGTCATTTGGTCTCAAATTCTCACTAATTCATACTTTATCTTATGGCCATCTCCTCAATAACTCAATTAAGAACTTATTAAACTTCTCCTGTTTGCCTATTATTTATAACTTGTATTTGCTATTGTGTTGTCACTATTTTACAGAACCCGCCCCTGGGTCTTCACATTCTCTACTGCATTTACCCTACTATGGTTTGCCTGGATTTATTCATTATTCTGTTGCCTGGATTTATTCATTATTCTGTTGCCTGGATTTATTCGTTATCCACCATTATTTTAATAATTGCGGTTCTTCCTTTACCTGTGTTGCACCATGTCCCCATGTTTTTGTGTCATTTGCAAAAGGCAGGTTTTGCTGGAAAATGTAACGAGAACATACGTCTCCTTTAACACAGCAAACACTTTGTCTTAGACATGTTAAAGAAAAATAACAGTGTAATGTCTGGACGTTTTAGATCAAATGATCGAAAGCTTTGTCATAATGGTAGGTTTGAGTGCAGTTTCTAATGTTCAAGAGAATAATAAAGTACAGAAGGTTAGAAGGACTTCTTGAGCGTTTTTGGCAGCTGATGACTTGGCTGGCGCTGGTGCAGTGATTAGGTTCCGGGATCTGCAATAGGCCAGATGTAGATAATTGCAGATATCTTGGATGTTTATGGAGCAAATTACAAAAATAGTAAGGGTCAGGTCAAGACCTTTTGAAGGGATTTGAAAACATAGAATGATAATTTAAAAACTAAAGTAATCCTTAACTCGCACATAGGTGATGGAATATCTGAACTTGATACCATAAAATGTGTAACTCCCAATCATTTAGTCACTTCAACTGTTAGTGTATAGTAGAAACAAAGATGCTGGTTTGTACCAACTAACGTCCATGCTGATAATAAAGTTCTATAAGAGACACAATGCATTGGTGTAACTCAGTGGGTCAGGCAGCATCTAGGGGGAAAAATAGGATGTGTGATGTTTTGGGTTGGGCCCCTTCCAGTTTGCTACCAGACCTGTTACTCCAGCTTTTTGTGTCTATCTTTGTTAGGATATGTTTTTTAAAAGGAACACTTTAAGGAAAAAATATTTGGTTGACATTATAAAAGGATGACTATCTTGCACTTGGATCATTTTGCTTTATCTTGTTTGGGACTTGGAATAACACAATGAACAGTTGGGGTTCGCTTGTCTCTTATATGGTTTTGTTCCCTGTTGCAAAACCTTTACTCTGATATCATTAAGATATTGAACTGAATATGTGTTTTGGAAAAGTTTAGAAAGGGCCAAGAAAAGTGTCATGTCTGTAGCAGGTCAAGAATGTAAAAGTCACTTGTAAAAAGAGGCATTGAGATTAAATAAATGGTGTGAGCTCGAGTGAAAGAATGATGTGCAGATGTGTCACAACTGGAATCAAAGCAGATTTCTTGCAGTGAAATTGTACATGGATTTAAAAAAAATAATGTTTAAAAATAGACACCTTTTACTTAAAACAATTATAAACAATGAACTTGGAGAATCTTGCAGTAGGAGAAATCTACTTCTTCCCGCACAGGGTGGTGGTACATGAAGCTGTAGCGTTGGGTATAATCTCAATGTTTAAAAGCCATTTGGAAAGGTACAAGGATAGAAAAGATTCAGAGAGATATACACACATCACAGGCAAATGGGATTAGCTTGAGTAAACATCTTGGTCAGCATGAACAAGTTGGGCCGAAGAACCTGTCGATGCTGAAAGGCTCAGTGACCCTATCTTGATTAATGCTTTGGAAGTAAAAATGACCATGTAAAGTAAACTTAATTTTTTTTTTAATGAATTTCACAGATGTGTTGAATTGGGTTTATCTTTATCTTAACTCTCAAGCATGCTGCACCCTCAGCCTCTCATCCACTTCCTCTCTCCAACCCATTTTTACCATTTACATTGTGGAAAGCAGTGACACTTCAGGCAAAACAATCTGAGCACCAAATATCTACCTGTGCTTAACCCAAGCCTTCATCCTGGAGATGAATTTAAAGGGGATAGGAGATAGAGGTTGTGGGCAGCACAGTGGCGCAGTGGTAGAGTTGCTGCCATCGAGCGCCAGAGACCCGGGTTTGATCCTGACTAGGTGTACTCTCTGTACATAGTTTGTACGTTCTCCCCGTGACCTGCATGGATTTTCTCCGGGAGCCCTGGTTTCCTCCCACACACCAAGAGACGTACAGGTTGCTAGGCTAATTGGTTTGGCATAATTGTAAATTGTTCCGATGGATAGTGTTAGTATGAGGGAGTCGCTGGTTAGCGAGGACTCGGCGGCTGAAGGGCCTGTCTGCACTATCTCTAAACTAAACTAGAGGAATCTTTAGAAAGAAACGGATGGATTATCTAGCACAGATCACAGGAAAGCCATCAAGAGTGCCGCAGCTTAATTTTCTTTAAGCTTTTGCTTGACCTGGCGAATTTGCTGCAAGCAGCCACCTTTCCTGATTTAACTGTTCATTCGTAATAGGCATCAATCCTGTGATCTTTCTGACTTGATCTTTAGTGAACATTGAACTGTACAGTACAAGAACAGCCCTTTGACCCACAGAGGCCCTTTGACCCTGTCGTACATGATGCTAGGTATCACCTGCACATCACCCATATCCCTTCATTTGCCTGCAAATGATCTATACCAGTCTGAAGAAGAGCTCCGACCTAAAATGTCACCATTCCTTTTCTCCAGAGATGTTGCCTGACCTGCTGAGTTACTCCAGCATTTTGTGTCCATGATCCATATCCCTTCAGTTGCCTGCACGTGATCCATAAGGAATATGAATAGAATGAGGCCGTTTGGCCGATCAAGTCTATTTTGCCATTCAATCATGGCTGATCTATCTCTCCCTCCTAACCCCATTTTCCTGCCTTCTCCCCATAACCTTTTTCACCCAGAGAGTTATGAATTTTTGGAATTCTCTGCCACTGAAGGCAGCAGAGGCCAATTCACTGGATGAATTTAAAAGAGCTCTGGGAGCTAACGGAATCAAGGGATATGGGGAGAAGGCTGACACGGGTTACTGATTGTGGATGATCAGCCATGATCACAATGAATGGCAGTGCTAGCTCGAAGGGCCAAATGGCCTCCTCCTGCGCCTATTTTCTATGTCTAGCCTCTGACACCTGTCCTATTCAAGAATCTATCCACCTCTGCCTTAAAAATATCCACTGACTTGGCCTCTGAAGCCTTCTATGTAGATCCAGATTACTTCATCCCCCGCATATCCTTGTGCCTATCTAAAAGCCCCTTAAATGCCACCACCATATCTATTTGCATTATCACCCCTGGCAGTGCATTCCAGGCACCCACCAATCTCTTTTTTTAAACATTCTTGGCCCGCATATCTCCTTTAAATTTTGCCCTTCTCGGCTTAAAGCTCTGCCCTTTAGTCTTTGATATTTCCCCCCCGGGGCAAAATGTCCTGACTGTCTATCCTATTGCATCTATGCCTCATTTCACACACTTCTATAATTTCTTAATCTAATCTCTGACATCCCAGAGAAAACAATGCAAGTTTGTCAAACCTCCCCTTATAAGATAATCCCCTCAAATCCAGGCATCATTCTGGGAAACCTCTTCTGCACTGTCTCCAAAGCTTCCATATCCTTCCCATAATGGGGTGACCAGAACTCCATGCAATGATCCAAACGTGGCCCAACTAAAGTCCTATAAAGCTGAACATGACTTTCTAACTTGGTATTCTGACATTGAAGGCACACCATATTCCTTCTTTACCACTCTGTTCATTTGGGATGCCACTTTAGGGAGTTGTGGACATTTTGTACATCAATGCTGTTAAAGGTCTTGCCATTAATTGTACACTTGCCCTTTACATTCAACCGGCCAAAGTATAACACCTCACATTTGCTTGGGTTAAACTCCTTCTGCCATTTCCCCATCCATTTCTGTAGCCGATCTATATACTGCTGTAAACTTTGGCCAACTATATAGTAGTTCCTGATTAATATGTGTGCATACGATGGCACAGTGGTACAGTTGCTGCCTTAGCACCAGAGACCTGGGTTCAATCCTAACTATGGGTGCTGCCTGTACAGAGTTTGTATGTTCTTCCTGTGACCTGTGTGGGGTTTCTCCAGTTTCCTCCCACACTCCAAAAGATGCATTGGCTTGTTATAATTATTAATTGTCCCTAGTGTGTGTGTGTGCGTGGGAAACGCTGGTCAGCACGGACTCGGTGGGTCGAAGGGCCTGTTTCCATGCTGTGTCTTTAACTTAAACTAAAATAAATGTTTACCCTTTGCTTGGAATCATCATGGGTTTATTGTCAACATTATTGCTTCAGCACTTATTTTCTCTTGCCAAAATCATTTTGCAATATGATTTATGGAAATAGATCGAACACGAAACTTCAGTGGGCACCTGAATCCCATTTTGACATTTAAAAAAAAGTTATTTGAATCTTCTATCTCCTTTTATCTAGTAGTTTCAAGGCCAGAAATGTATCTTAAAGGGTGCTGCCTCATTACAAAGAGTGAGCAAGATAATCAATTCAGTACATTCATATTTTTAAATATAAATTACACCAATACATTTAACCTCTGCACATCTGTTCCACAAGTGGAATAATTCCCGGCTTTATCCTGCTCCATCTAGTGGCTCCAAGGAACACTGGCAAAACAAATCAAACTTGGTTGAATTCGGCTGATTCCTATCAGAAGATAACTCAATGGGTCAAATACTTTTCTGTCGATTTATTTTTTGACCAGATGGGACGAGACTCCAATGCACAAACATGCTTAAAATACTCCCCCCATGTCTGCCTTCTGCAAAGACCGCTCCCTCCGTAACTCCCTTGTCAATTCTTCCTTTCCCTCCCGTACCACCCCCTCCCTGGGCACTTTCCCTTGCAACCGCAAGAGATGCAACACTTGTCCCTTCACCTCCCCCCTCGACTCCATTCAAGGACCCAAGCAGTCGTTCCAGGTGCGACAGAGGTTCACCTGCATCTCCTCCAACCTCATCTATTGCATCCGCTGCTCTAGATGTCAGCTGATCTACATCGGTGAGACCAAGCGGAGGCTTGGCGATCGTTTCGCCGAACACCTCCGCTCGGTCCGCAATAACCAACCTGACCTCCCGGTGGCTCAGCACTTCAACTCCCCCTCCCATTCCGTATCCGACCTCTCTGTCCTGGGTCTCCTCCATGGCCAGAGCGAGCAACACCGGAAATTGGAGGAAATGCACCTCATATTCCGCTTGGGCAGTCTGCATCCTGGGGGCATAAACATTGAATTCTCCCAATTTTGCTAGCCCTTGCTGTCTCCTCCCCTTGCTGTCTCCTCCCCTTCCTCAGCCCTCTGGCTGTCTCCTTCCATCCCTCAGCCCTCGGGCTCCTCCTCCACCTTTTTCCTTTCTTCTCCCCACCCCCTATCAGTCTGAAGAAGGGTTTCGGCCCGAAACGTTTCCTATTTCCTTTGCTCCATAGATGCTGCTGCACCTGCTGAGTTTCTCCAGCATTTTTGTGTACCTTATAATATTCAAGTTGGGTAATGCACTTAAATGTTTGTACCCCAAGTGTTCAGAAGTGATAGGAGCAGAATGAGGCCTTCAAGTCTATTCCGGCATTCAGTCATGGCCGATCTATCACTCCCTTTTAACCACATTCTTCTGCCTTCTCCCCATAACCCCTGACACCCCTACGAATCAAGAATCTATCGATCTCTGCCTTAACAATACCCGTTGACTTGGCCTCCATGGTCTTCTGTGGCAATGAATTCCACAGAGTCACCACCCTCTGACTAAAGAAATTCCTCTCCTTCCTAAGGGAACAAACTTTTCTTCTGAGGCTATGACCTCTGGTCCGAGACTCTCCCACTAGTGGAAAAATCCTCTTCGCATCCACTCTATCCAGGCCTTTCATTGTTAGGTTGTGTGGTAAAACAAAGGATTAATCTTTATTTTTGGCCATGCATCTGGCTTCTGACCCACCCCAAGACAGAAAGGGAAAATGGAAATGAATGCAAAATACACTCAACTTCCACCCCTACATTCAAATTCACTTGGATAATTTCTGACATTCTTTTTTCGATATCTGTCTCCATCGCAGGAGACGAGCTAGCCACTGGCATTTACTTTAACAACAAATACGCAAAGTGCTGCATCAATTCAGGCAGCATCCGTGGACCGAATGGATGGGTAACCTTTTGGGTCTGGACCGTTCAACAGTTTGAAAGTGGATCCCGAATTACAATGAGGCTTGTGCATTCCTTTCGCAGATGCTGCCTGACCTGCTGAGTTCCTCCAGCACTTTGCATTTTGCTCAAGATTCCAGCATCTGCAGTTTCTTTGTGTCGACTTTTTAAAAACTATAAACCCAACTCGCATAGCTACCTTGCGTACGCTCGCTCTCACTGTCTCTCCTGTAAGGACATTATCTCCACAACATCTAATCTCATGTCATTGCATGACATGTGAAATTTCTTCCTTTTTCATCAACATGGGTTCTCCTGCAACTCAATCCCAACACCTGGCACAACTTGCCTTCCCCAACTCTTTCTGCTTCCTGCAGGAACCACTGTCTCCATGACTCGATGGTTCACTCATCCCTCTCCTTCCACTACTCCCCATCCCCTGATACTTTCCTCTGGAACTGCAGGAGATGCAACACTCAATCCTTAACATCCCTCATCACCATCCAAAGAACTGAAGAGCCTTTCCAGGTCAGGCGAGGATTCGCATGCTTCTCTTCCAACCTTGTTTACTGCATTCATTACTCTCATGTGACCTCTACTACATCAGTGAAACCAAGTGTAGACTATATGACTGTTTTGTAGAACACCTGTGCTCCGTCTGCAATTACTTTCCCAAGCTTTTCTACTCCCCTTCCCATCCTTGCACTGACTTGTCAGACCTTGACTTTCTCCACTGCAAGGGTTAACCAGATGCAAACCGGAAGAATACGTAGAAACAAGGATCTGCAGATGCTGGTTTACAAAAGACACAGCATGCTGGAGTAGCGCAGCTGGTCGGTCAAGCAACATTTCAGGAGAATATGGATAGGTGATGTTCCGATTTAAAATGTTGCATATCCATGTTCTCCTGAGATACTTCCTGAGATGCTTCAGCATGATGTATCTTCTCTAGATGAATGACATCTTGTTTTCCGCCAAGGTAGTCTACAAACCAGCAGCATGAACTCCAACCCCAATCGATTCCTCCAAGCACTGACGTTGGATATCCAGTGGCGCTGTTACTTGCTGCCTCCGCCCACGGTCTGGTTGTCTTTTTTTTATTTTGTTATGTTTAGAGTTTTTTACTTTGTTTTCAGTATTTTATGTGGGGGGGAAGCGGGTAGGGTAAGGGGGAACTGTCCTTCAGTCGCTTCCTGGCGAGGATGCGGCTATTATCCGAGTCGCGTCCTCGCCCCTCCCCCCCCCCCCCACGGCGTACCAGCTGGATTGGCGTGGCCTTTCCTGCCGGACCGGACTAGAGCTTCAGCAGCTGCGGTGCTGCACTTGATACATCGCGGAGCAGGGGCGAGGCCTTACCTGGGATTGCTGCTTGGACCTCCGGAGTGTTGGGTCACTGCTCCAACATCGCGGAGCTGTGGGTGCGGAGCTCCCAACGCGGGCGGCGCTGACCTTAACATCGCGGAGTCCTGGGACCCTTTGCCGGGGGTCGCCAGCGCGAGTCTCCGCCCAGCGTGGCCTGTGGACATCGAGAGCCGTGGACTCCGGTGGAAGGTAGCCGATTCAGAGGTCCAGGCTGCTGAGGATGTTCTCCCGTTCGACGTCGGGGTTCCATCGTTCCCGGCGAGAGGGCCTGAACATCGGGCCGCCCATGGCGGCACCTACGCTGTGCTCGGGAGGCCCCGACCGCGGGTGAACATTGGGGAACATCGGCGAGGAGGTTGACAGGACTTTAGTTCCTTCCCTCACTGTGGGGAACTTTGGTGCCACTGTGGGGATGTTTGTGTTGTGGACTATCATGTTCTGTGTTTTTGTGTTTTTTATTTTATTTTTTTGTATGACTAAGGGAAAAATAATTTTGTTGTCTCTTCATTGAAGAGCATGACAATAAATTAAATCAAATCAAATCAAATTGTGAAGGTAAAGCAGGTACAAAGAAATGCTGATACTGGTTTCTGACAGTAATGTGAGTTCAAAGCACAAAATTGGAGGAGGCTGAATAGAATTTGTGTTCAAATCTGAGTTTGCAATAACCACACAAAAATTGTCCTGGTATTTGTTTGAAGATAATATTGTAAGGGTTTGCAAAATCATCATTTTTAGACAAACCAGAAAACAGAACAAATATCAACTGATAGCTTCAGTGTAGCATACTAGACCTTTCTCTCAATTATGTACTGAAATTGTTTTGAATTCATAACTCAGTAACACAAAACCATTAAGTGTCTGCTATCATTCTATTCTGGGACGGGCAGAGAAAAGGAATGAATATGAAATGGCAACTTTTTTTAGTTTTATTGCTGGGATTTTTTGGCTCTCATTAGATAATTACACTGCTAAACCTTAAAATAAGATTTTTTTTTAAAGCAGATATTAAAAAGGGAAAAAACCAAAATGCTGGAGGAAATTGGAGAGTCGGGTAGCAGTTAGTGTAGGAAGGGACTGCAGAAGCTGGTTTCCACCAAAGATATAGACATGATGCTGGAGTAACTCAGCGGGTCAGGCAGAATCTCTGGAGAAAAGGAATAGGTGACGTTTCGGGTCATGACCCTTCGGACTGAGTTAGGGGAGAGGGAGACACAGTTATTCCAGCTTTTGCACTATCTTGTGTCTGCAGATCTATAAAAATACTAGACTAAGTGGGACCCGTTGGGTCCCAGCATCACACAGACCCAACATCATTGGGCTGGACCCCCAATGCAATATTCCACCTCTCCACCAATTCCAATATTGGTGGCCAGTGGGAGGGGCTTTCTGGAGCGCTAGTATGGGTGTTGTGGGCTGAAGGGACTGGTTTCCAGAGGGCTAGTATGGACAATGTGGGCCGAATGGATTCTTGGGCTGGCGGCTCAGTCACTCAAGCCTGTTGTGCTGGCAGCTCACTCACTCACGGCTGGTGGGCTGTCAGTTGACTCGCGGCTATTCCTTCAAATTCCATTTAAAGCAGGGTGCAAGGCCACCAAATTCAAGTGCAGTTTCTTACCACTTCAAGCAGGGTGCAAGGCCACCAAATTCAAGTGCAGTTTCATACCACTTCAAGCAGGGTGCAAGGCCACTAAAGACAGCGAGTCGTGACCTCTCCCTCCTCCATCTTGCAGAGACTGAGGCACGCCCACACTTCTGGGTTTTATAGCCCCTCCCCCTACTACCAGAAGGGCCGTGGCCTTCATGGCGTGATTGACAGGAGAGAGAATCTCAACATTTTTTTACACTAATAATTTTTTTATGTTTCATCAACGGCAAAAATCCTCGGCACCTGATGAGCGGAGGGGGACTCTGAGTAAGATGGCCAAAAATCACAGCCGTATGTGGTAGCGTTTTTTCTAAAATCAATATAAAGCGCAAACAGGAAGTGGTCAAGATTAGACTTTTAATTATATAGAATGCAAGGCAACTTTAATTAGGCAAGGCAATTTTAATTAGGCAACACAGCTTTAGCATTTCCTAACTATATTTTCAAACCACATTAACGGCACTGACAGGTCAGTAAAACCACTCACAGTTTAGTAGACATGTGTTCAGTGTTATTCACAGCTCCGACTAAAAGACGTGACCCTCTCGCTCCCCCATCTTGCAGAGACTGACTGAGGCACTCAACACTTTCAGGTTTATAGTCCCTCCGGAAAGGGCGTGGTCTTCATGAGAGAGAATCTCAAAAAAATTTAAACACTAATAACTCTTTTATTTTTCATAAATGTGAAAAATCCTCTTGTCCTGCGCAGTGGAGGGGGACTCTGAGTAAGATGGCCAAAAATCACAGCTGTAAATGGCAGCGTTTTTTCTAAAATCAATATACAGAACAACAGGAAGTGGTAAAGATCAGACTTTTAGTAATATAGATGAGAGACTATCAAAGTGAAAGAATTAAATGTTCTGTAAAAAAAAGATTTAATGATGTTATAAGTGTGCTCAGCAGCTTAATGAGTGGAAGAATTTCCATTTGTGGAATTCTCTTCATGACAATATCTCAAAGTATTTTATGTTATAATTGTGGTTGTGCAAGTGAAAATTGGTGAGGATTTGTAGACAGTGAGGTCTCACAATCAATAATAGAATGCATGATCATTTTATTTATTTTACTGAGCAACATAGGTGAAAACATTAAACCTTTAGCATATTCTCCTTGAAAATTTCCCTCTGCTTGTCTGATTACTGCCTCATTATATTTGTTGTCTGTGTCTGTTCCCTTGTACCACTTAGAGTTAGTCAGGGAGTGATAGAATGTGGAAACGGGCCCTTCGGCCCAACTTGCCCACACCGGCAAACATGTCTCAGCTACACTAGTCCTACCTGCCTGCTTGTGACATAACATTTTTGGTGAGCAAGCAAGTGGTAGAGAACAGTTAATCCACCATGTTGTGTACAATCCAGATACCTGACACATCAGTAGGAACATAAACACAAAGAACAAGCGAAGCCTGTTAGTTCTTGAACAAGAACAGATGGACTCTTGTTTCAGCTGATTATACATCTGGACATTACTGCCTTATTACAATGAACATTCATTCAACAAATGAATTAATCTGTTTCATTTTAGTTGATAGACTTTATTTAAGTCCATTAGAACAATGGAGATTTTCTTTTGTTTTAATTAACTTGCTGGAAATAACAGTGCTTAAGAAGCTGTACATAGCAAATTTGAAATTTATTTCAATGCAACTGGAAATTGCTTTTGTCTGAGGAAGGTTACCACACATTGTAAGTGTGGGCTATAGGGGACTGTATACTGTATTCAGACTTGATGGTTGCAGAATGGATAATGGCAACATAATTCTACAGTTTTTTTGCTGTGCCTCTCAGCACCATGGACCCGGGTTCGATCCCGACTTTGGAGTGCTATCTGTTTACACATTCTTGCTGTGAACCGGTGGGTCTCCTCCAGGTAGACACAAAGCTGGAGTAACTCAACGGAACAGGCAGCATCTCTGGAGAGATGGAATAAGTGACATTTCAGGTCGCGACCCTTCTTCCTGGTACACCAGTTTCCTCCGACATCCCAAAGACGTGGGGGTTTGTGGGTTAATTGGCCTCTATAAATCCCTCTCCCCTGCATGCAGGTAGTGGATGAGAAAGTGGGATAACATAGAACTAGTGTGAACCGGGTGATCGATGGTTGGTATGTAGGGTTGAAGGAATCTTTTTTCCATGCTGTATCTTTCAATGTAATTTTTAGTTGAGGGAACAGAAGGCAAAGTATATCCCTGCAGTTGTACCTAGCACTCCCACAACCTTCAAGAAAAATCAGGAACATTATGAAGAGGATCATGGCGGCTGATGTGGCAGGATAGGCAATGTTGAAAAAATAAATGATAAGAAGGGAGCCAATCCCCAAAATATTATCATATCTGCCTGCATGGTGTGGGAAAAGGGAAAGTATCCTTATCGGAAAGCTACATTTAAGATGGTGATATATACAGCATATAACCTATGATATGCCTGACCAGATGTTGTTTAATGTGGTCAGTCTTTGCAAAGGAAAAACATACTTTATTCTGTTCCTCCGCCATTCTCTATTTGAATGAGCATAAAATGCAAAGAAATGTAAATGGGTATGAACATGAATATCATCCATTCTCGTACTGTGGCAAAGACATTATTTTGGTATTCATCTAGATTCAGATGGTGTTTACAAAAAATATATATGAATTCTGTTATTTGAAACTTAAAGTGGATCTTATGTCCCACCATATTAACTGCATGCAGACTGATATTTTGTATACATTAAGAAATGGAGGTGAACATATGGAGAAAATGGCAAGGAGAACATCAAAGGGATATGTTAAAATGCTGGGGTAACTTAGTGGGTCAGGCAGCATTTCTGGAGGACAGGAAGAGGTAACATTTTGGGTCGGAACCGTTCTTCAGATTGAAAAATAGAGGTAGGAGGGGAAGGGGTGGAATCTAGAGACTAGAAAAGGCTAGAACAAATCAGGGCTGGCAACAGACTGTCTCTCAACTAAACTAGAGTTTGCAGGTTCTCCCTATGACCATAACTTATCTGGGAGCTTTGATTTCCTCCCACATGTCAAAAACGAGTCTAGGGTAGGATGATTGTAAGAGGAAGCTTGATGATGAGTGTGGACTGGGTGAGCTGAAGGGCCTGTTTCTGTGCTACAGGACTCTACTGCTCAAATGGAATGCCCATGGAACAAGCTGCACAAGGAGGTAGATGAGGTGGGTACTATCACAACATTTAAGGAACATTTAGACAGGTACATGGATAGGTTTGGAAGGATATGGGCCAAAGGCAGGCAGGTGGGAATGTTAGTCAGAGTGGGCAAGTTGGAGCCAAGGGCTTGTTTTCACGCTGCATGACTCTAATTGCTTTTGTGAATAGATTCACTTCTGCATAGAGAGATGTTAACTTATTCGATTCCTGTAAATCAATTACCAGAATGGCATGCCTCAAATGCTTGACCTAACAGTATATCCATTGCCTCACTAGTTTGTACAACATTTACATTATTTCAGCGTAGGCGGTGCAGTGGTAGAGTTGCTGCCTTGCAGCGCCAGAGACCTGAGTTTAAGTAAGTAAGTAAGTTTATTGGCCAAGTATTCACATACAAGGAATTTGCCTTGGTGCTCCGCCCACAAGTAACAACATGACATACAGTGACAGTTACGAATGACTCAGAAAACACTAAACATTAATAATAATAAAACATTAATGATAAAACACCATTGATCAACCATGTGAACCAACAAAATACCAGATCAAAGGGAGGCTACAGATTTTTGGCTGTTGAGTAGAGCAACTACTCATGGATAAAAACTGTTTTTATGTCTGGCTGTGGCAGCTTTGACAGTCCGGAGTCACCTTCCAGAAGGAAGTGATTCAAAGAGTTTGTGGCCAGGGTGAGAGGGGTCAGAGATGATCTTGCCCGCTCGCTTCCTGGCCCTTGCAGTGTACAGTTCATGTTGATTCTGACTACGGGTGCTGTCTGTATGGAGTTTGTGTGTTCTCCTTGTGACCGCATGGGTTTTCTCCGAGATCTTTGGTTTCCTCCCACACTCCAAAGATGTACAGATTTTTAGGTTAATCTGTTGAGTATAAATGAAAAATTGTCCCTCGTGTGTGTAGGGTAGTGTTAACGTGCGGGGATCGCAGGTCGGTGCGGACTCGAATTGGCATCAATCATATTGAATGGTGGTGCTGGCTTGAAGGGCCTATGCCTGCAACAATTTTCTATGTTTTCTATGACTCAGTGGGCCAAAGGGCCTGTTTCCGCGCTGTATCTCTAAAACGAAAAAACGAACTATTCAATGATTGAGACGTTTTGAAGCAGTGGAGGAGAATAAAACAGCTGTTTATTTTCAGCAGAGCTTTATTTTATATTGGCCATTGCAGGTAATAGTTTATTTACAGCACCAAGCAACGCAGACAAAATATTAATATGTCCTCAACTGCAGAAATTATAAATGGGTATCAAACTTCATTACATGCTGAGAGGCCTAAAGGCTGCTTTTCATACATAATGAACAGAAAATGCATAATGTATAAATTAATATCACACATTCTTGTGTCTGCTAATGTTTCTTTTCCTGACATCAGCCTGATTCAGTCATTCTCAGGCCATCTGTGGAGATTCATCTATAGGTTAATCCGTTGGAAAAATCTGCTACTTTACAATTATTTTTGCTCTATTTCACGAGTGTTGCTTAAACCTGTGTGTGCATTTGCATTGCTGTTAATTATCTGAACTCAACAGTTGCTGGTTTGTTTTGTTTGTGGAAGGGAGCTTGGCCAAAAAGGTTTATTTATTCTGGTTGACTTCTGTCCACTGATCACCTACAGAATTTATCCAGCTGTTAAACGCAGGTTAGCTCAGTGAAAAAGAAAAACCTGGCCCAATTATCAGCATCAGGCTGGTAGTGTTGCTGCCTGAAAGCACCAGAGACCTGCATTGGGTCCTGATTATGGGGGCTGTCTGTACTGAGTTTGTACGTTCTCCCCGTGACCTGCAGTTTCTTCCCACGCTCCAAAGATGTACAGGTTTTTTAGGCTAATTGGCTTGGTATTAAGGTAAATTGTCGCTAGAGTGTATGATAGCGTTACAGTGTGTGGTGATCTCTTTAGTTTGGAGATACAGTGCGGAATCGGGCCCACCGAGTCCACGCCGACCAGCGATACGCGCACATTAGCATTATCCTACACACACTAGGGACAATTTTATACTTGTACCAAGCCAATTCACCTGCATACCTGTACAGCTCTGGAGTGTGGGAGGAAAGCGAAGATCTCGGAGAAAACCCAAGGCAGTCACGGGGTGAACGTGCAAACTCCATACAGACAGCACAAGTAGTCTGGATCGAACCCGGGTCTCCGGCGCTGTAAGGCATCAACTCTACCGCTGCACCACCGTGCCACACTGTGCTCTTCAAAATAAAATGTTTAGCAAAAGGGTGTGGTGAATATCTGGCACAACTATCCCATTCCAAGAAATGATTGCATTTTGCCAATCTGAGCTTTCTGAAATGTAGCAGGAGTTAAATGCAGGTCATATTATAGTCCAGGACTAACAATTTTATAATTGATATAATATCCACTTGACATTTCTGGGTTCACCCTGCAATGCTACCTGGAGCTTATTATTAGCAATGGTAACATGGTATATAATTGACAAAATGACGAGTTTTGTTTATGTTTAAGAAGGAACTGCAGATGCTGGAACAATCGAAGGTAGACAAATGCTGGAGAAACTCAGCGGGTGAGGCAGCATCTATGGAGCGAAGGAATCGGGTAAAGTTTTGGGTCGAGACCCTTCAGACTGATGAAGTTTTGTTTATTTTCACGTTGCACGCTAACCAGTCAGCGGAAAGACAATACATGATTGCAATCACTCCAGTTAGTGTATAGATACATGAGGAAGGAATAACGATTAGTACAAGGTAAAAAGATCAAAGTGATAGATCCCACTGCCACTAGTTCAGCACCGCTCTCTGGTTGTGGTAACCATTGCAGGTCACATTTTTTTTCTATTAAGCTAAAGCTGCAACAGATAGTTATGTATTAGTAACCGTCGGGAAATTGGTATCGATGACTTCTACACGTGGCGACTCTTTGCTTGCTTTGTGTATTGTATGCAAAATGAAGAATTTTACCGTGACATGTCACGTGATAATAAAGTATCATTCATTCAATGAAAACAAATCTTGGAAGTAGAGTATAACATGCAGCCAAGGCCATAGATAAAAACAGACACTAAGTGCGGCAGTAATATAATGTGTGTTGAGCAGGACACCAAGGATACATTTCAACCCAAATCTGTCAGCAAAAGAAAGTGAGAGTACGCACAAATAAAATTGACCATATCGTTTCCTGGGCCTCATCTGTTATTCAACTTTAAATGAGTGAATGGAGGAACACGATTGTGTCGTGAGGAAATAAATGGAGTAGACTATAATCAGAAATAATGCGTTAGTGTCTAATGGTAAACGTTAGAACACCTAATGTAATAACAAGGAACTGCAGATGCTGGCTCATACCAGAGATAGACACAAAATGCTGGAGTAATTCGGAGGCCAGGCAGCATCTGGAGAATCTGGATAGGTGATATTTTGGGTCATGGTCCTCCAGACTGATTGTAGGGAGGGGAGGGGGGGAATGGAAGCAAGAAAAGATGAGGACAAATCAGGATCGCCAACAGATGAGCTCGGGCAGGGTGGTTCCCTGATAAGCCAATTGTTGGCTAAGGACGGTGTGATCCCAAGAGGGCTATATCGTTACCATCTTTGGAACTGGTTCACTGACTTTTAGTGAATGGAGGGGGATGTGTATGTAGAACAGGGCGGCACAGTGATGCAGCAAGTAGATGATGTATCAGCGGCAGTTCAGGTTCAATCCTCGCCTTGGATGCTGTCAGTGTGAGTTCTCACGTTGTCCCTGTGACCCTGTGGGTTTTCTCCGGGTGCTCTGGTTTCCTCCCACATAAGCCCATGCAGATTTGCAGGCTATTTGACCTCTAATAATTGCACATAGTGTATTGGGATTGGGAAAGTGGGATAACAAATAGCTCATGTGAATGGTTGGCATAGAGTAAGTGGGCCGTAAGTCTACAGGAGGGCTTAAACCTTCTTGCTATTGAGGGAGTGCAGCATAGGTCTACAAGGTTAATTCCAGGGATGGCGGGACTGTCATATGCTGAGAGAATGGAGCAGCTGGGCTTGTACACTCTGGAGTTTGGAAGGATGAGAGGGAATCTCATTGAGACATATAAGATTAAGGGCTTGGACACGCTAGAGGCAGGAAACATGTTCCCGATGTTGGGGAAGTCCAGAACGAGGGGCCACACTTTAAGAATAAGGAGTAAGCCATTTGGAACGGAGACGAGGAAACACTTTTTCTCACAGAGAGTGGTGAGTCTGTGGAATTCTCTGCCTCGGAGGGCGGTGGAGGCAGGTTCTCTGGATGCTTTCAAGAGAGAGCTAGATAGGGCTCTTAAAAATAGCGGAGTCAGGGGTTATGGGGAGAAGGCAGGAACGGGGTACTGATTGGGGATGATCAGACATGATCACATTGAATGGCGGTGCGGGCTCGAAGGGCCAAATGGCCTACTGCTGCACCTATTGTCTATTGTCTCCCCCCAATAATGAGAAGAGTCCATGATGTCAATGAATTCGAGGATAAGCTACATTTTGCTCACATTAGAGCCACTTTCATCTATATATTTTTTTTTACAGCAATATATTTTTTTCAGCAATATATTTACTTCTTCAGTGACCCTGGAACATTTTGAAATTGGTCCAAACCGTTCTGGCTAGTGATTAGGATGGCTTGAATGAATCTTAAAGAATGTTCTGCTTTAACTTTGGTACTGATGTTATCTCTGTACAAAATCACATTTCCCCTTGAACAAATGCAACAAATTCCTTTTCATGTCAATGCATAATGTCCACTTTGTCTTTTTTTAAAAATATTTGAAGTATAGTTTTTTTTAAATATACAGAGAAGCTGGATTTTCATACAAAAGGGAAATTACTTCACATGGTGGCAATTTGAAAGCAAGTGTGAGGATACAGGGCTAGCCTTTCAGTTAATATAACCTACCACCAGAAATTGAAAACATTATGAAGATGCATTATATTTGATATCTCTTATGATTTAAATGACGTGAAAAGCAAGCATGAAGAGATTGCTGGATAATGGCGCTAACAATGAACCAGAATTTAAGGAATTTAAAATTGCCTCTGGAAACTCGCGTTTTATTCAAATGTTGCAATTGGAAGGATCAACCTGAGAAGAAAGGATATTGTTTCTTAAAGTTAAGCTGCCCATCATTCCAAAATTAATGATTACAAATCTTGTCAGGGACTCGTTCCTACTCCCAACTTGCT
The DNA here is from genome assembly GCA_038087875.1 of Malacoraja senta. Classification (NCBI taxonomy): domain Eukaryota; kingdom Metazoa; phylum Chordata; class Chondrichthyes; order Rajiformes; family Rajidae; genus Malacoraja; species Malacoraja senta. The sequence goes on along the minus strand of CM075983.1, from coordinate 10,627,152 downwards.
CCTGCATTAAAAAACGAACACTCCTCCAGTTCTCGCCTCTTGATCATTGCAGTCCCACGCAATCGTTGGCAAACATGCCTTCAGCTCATGGAAGCTCTGTGTAAATCTCCTGTCACACACCCCCCCCACCCCTCTCAATCTTTTCTGCCCCTCTCACCTCTGTCTGCTTGCACTAATTTCTTTCAAAGAGCTATTGTGGGAACTGGCGGGCGGAAGAGATTTCTGAATATGCATTGCATATCAAAACACATCCAGAGTTGTTACTAATTGGGACAAAATGTAGTTTTAATGGCAGCCAAATGACTGCAGAGTTGGAGATCATGCATGACCGTGTACATTGTGAGACTGAATTTGAATAAGCAACAGTAACTCTTCCCTGGTATATGGTATAATGAGGAATTTTTCAGCTCCATAATTAGCGTGGATGCACATGCACATTAATGCTGCAAGTCATGTAATATTGGGAGAAGCTGCTAACACGTGTGACACCTTATTATGCTGCGAGAATGCAAAGTGGGAAGATCATGAGATGAATATGCAATTTGATGGCTCTGTTGCCACTTGAGCTTCAATAGTTCATTTAATGCCATGTGTTCACACATGGAGGATGGGCAATTTTTTTTGGCAGGAGGGTCCTCTACCTCGCATTAAAGGGATATTCAACGACTTGTAGAGTTGGTTGAAGACTATTTCTTATATGGTTGGAGAAAAAGATTGCTTGTGGAGTCTACACAGTAAAGTCAGGCAAAAAATAAAGATTTGACCATGATAATACTTCGGCAACAAAGCAAAGGCTCCCAGAAATTAGTGCTATACGTGCCATCCCCGTAAAGTTAATCAAGTCCCGGAGGAGAACATGGAGAACAGGACACAGACCTAGGCAACCGGCCAGAAGGAAAATGTAGCCTAGTCGAGGATTTGACCCATGAGGATTCTCCATGAATATTTCTGGCCACACGGTGGCGCAGCGGTAGAGCCGCTGCCATACAGCCCTTGCAGTGCTGGAGACCCAAGTTTGATCCCGACTACGGGTGCTCTCTGTACGGAGTATGTACATGTCGCCCCCCGTGACCGCGTGGGTTTTCTCTGAGAAATTCAGTTTCCTCCCACTCCAAAGACGTAGGTAAATTGGCTAGGTTAATGTAAAAATTGTCCCTAGTGAGTGTAGGATAATGTTAATGTGCGGGGTTTCCTGGTTGGCACGGACCCGTTGGGGTGAAGGCCCTGTTTCTGTGCTGTATATGTGAACTAAACTAAATTTCTCTCTCATCCGGCACCCCAGGAGCAGTGACGTTCATCAGCTGTGGCATTACCTCTTGTAAGGCAAAACATTTGAGTGGCTCAAGTGACTGTGATGCATCCCTCCCAGACAGGTTCACATAGAAACATAGAAAATAGGTGCAGGAGTAGGCCATTCGGCCCTTCGAACCTGCACCGCCATTCAATGTGATCATGGCTGATCATCCAACTCAGTATCCTGTACCTGCTTTCTCTCCATACCCCCTGATCCCTTTAGCCACAAGGGTCACATCTAACTCCCTCTTAAATATAGCCAATGAACTGGCCTCAACTACCTTCTGTGGCAGAGAGTTCCAGAGATTCACTACAATCTTCCTGCATCTAGCCTGTCCAACCCTTTAAGAATTTTGTAAGTTTCTATAAGATCCCCCCTCAATCGTCTAAATTCTAGCGAGTACAAGCCGAGTCTATCCAGTCTTTCTTCATATGAAAGTCCTGACATCCCAGGAATCAGTCTGGTGAACCTTCTCTGTACTCCCTCTATGGCAAGAATGTCTTTCCTCAGATTTGGAGACCAAAACTGTACGCAATACTCCAGGTGTGGTCTCACCAAGACCATGTTCAATGGTTTCTAAGCTTGCTTTGAACGGGAGAAGATCAATGTACTTTCCTGAGCCCCCATAGCTCCAATGACACTGGCAGAAGGACCCAGCATGGAACAAAGGAGGAGCCGCAGTGATGGAGAACTAGGGGGGACCGCCAATAGAATGTGTTAAAAATGGTTTGTGTCAAATGGAATACTTTGTAACATTATGTGGCGACACTTTGCATACCTTGGGTGTGTAAACAAAAGAATATCACGTGACAAAATATCAGTCATTCATTCAATTTCAGTCACCGAGGCCGATGTCAGACCCTCGGCAAAGCCCTTTGAACCCTCGGCAAAGTATCCAGTTCCAACGCCATACCTGGCTGCATTCTTAAAATCTGCACAGATCAGCTACCCGGAGTTATGGCAGACTTTTTCAACGTCTCGTTACAAATGTCTGAGATCCCCACCTACTTTAAAAGGACACCCATAATGCAAGAAGAGCAAGGTGACATGTCTCAATGACTACCAACCTGTGACACAAACATCCGTGCTCTCAAGTTCTTTGGGAGGTTAGTTATAACGTCTATCAACTCCACTTAGTTAAGGGCCTGTCCCACTTGGCCGTCATTTATGCGACAGGCCGGTAGTGACTGACGCGCGACGGTCGCGTGCGTCATCATGCGTCTGCACAGCCGTCTGGAGCGCGTGACGTCATTTGAAGATAGACACAAAATGCAGGAGTAACTCAGCGGGACCGGCAGCATCTCTGGAGGGAAGGAATGGATGATGTTTCGGGTCGAGACCCTTCTTCAGTCTGAAGAAGGATCTCAACCCGAAACGTCACCCATTGCTTCTCTCCAGAGATGCTGCTGGTCCCGCTGAGTTACTCCTGCATTTTGTGTCTATCTTCATTCATGACGAACTCCCAACTCCTCCACACCACTCCATGCGCCCGTCCTGCGCTACCCACGGGCTAGCAGGTCGCGTAAATGGCACGCGAATGACGGCCAAGTGGGACAGGCCCTTTAGGATCTGGACCCACCACCGTTCATTTACAAACAATCAACAAGGTATGCAGTCTCGCTGGCTTTCCATTCTGCACTGGTCCACTTGCACAAGATGAACACTGACATTAGGCTGTTGTTCATCAACTACAGATCAGCATTCATCACCTTCATCTCTTCAAAACTTATCATCAAGCTCGGAGGGCTGGGTCTCTGGTCAACTGCAAATCGATCCTCATCTTCCTCATCAGCAGATCACAATCAGTAAGAAGTGGCAACACTTACTCATCAACACTTCATAGCTGTGTGTTCAGTCCCCACCTCTATTCTCTATAACTACGACTGTGTAGCCACACACACAGCTCCAATGCCATTTTTATATTTGCCAATGATAGCACTATTGCTGGACTGAATAACAAGTAACGATGAGCCAGAGTTTGGGGGGAAGATTGACAATCTAATTGAATGGTGCCAGGGTAACAATCTTGCTCTCAACAGACCAAAGAACTGATTGTTGACTTCAGAAGGGGAAAGCTGAGGATCTGTGAACATGGCTTCATCAATGGAATGGCATGGAGAGAATCAATACTTTCAAGTTCCTGTCCCTGCAGTTCTCTGAAGAGATGTGCTGGGCACATTATATTTGATAAAATCACAAAAAGCTCATTAATACCTCTACTTTCTTTGAATATTGAGGAGATTTGTTTTGTTCATAGGGGATAGGAGCAGAATTAAGCCAATTGGCCCATCAAGTCTACTCTGCCATTCAATCATGGCTGATCTATCTTTCCCTCTTAACCCCATTCTCCTGCCTTATACCCATAACCCCTCAAGTCTGTGCTAATCAAGAATCTATCTATTTCTGCCTTAAATATTTGTCACTTCTTCAAACTTCTATAGGTGCATGATGGTGGGCATATTGACTGCTTGCATCACGGCCTGGTTTGGTAACTCAAATACTCAGGAATGAAGAAGACTGCAGAAAGTAGTAGATATTGCCTACTCCATCATGGGGTCTGACCTCTCCCCAATCAAAGCCATTTACAGGAAGTGTTGCAGGCAGCTAATATCATCAAATACCCACACCGCCCTGGCCACTCTCTCATCTCGATGCTACCATTGGGAAGAAAATACAGGAGCCTGAAAATCATTACTTCCAGGTTCAAGAACAACTTCTTCTCAGCAGCCATTAGGCCTTAGAACACTGCACAACACTAACCACCAGAGCAACTTGGATGTACAATGGACTTTGTTTTGGTTGCACTACAGACCTCGGATTTGCACTCTTATGATCTAGTTATTGATTATTATTACTGATTATTCATTTATTGAATTATTAATCATTTTATATTTATTTGTGTGTTTTGCTTAATTTAGCAATGTTACAAAATTTTGAGATTTTAAAAATCAAGTCTGCAATTTATCCCATCTGATGAAGCATAAAACGAAGTTTAATTTGATACCTAATTCGCTTTCATATCTTCAGTATTAAAAATGTTATGGCCAATTTCATACTCGGAAATTAGCATCTTGTTCCCTATTGCTTTTCCATTAACACAAAAGCTATGATCGAGGACAGTCAAAAGCCCATAAATTTCTTAAACATTAAGAGAACTGAATGAAAATTTTAGTTATTATAGATTGAAGCATTCTAAAACAAATATGAAACATCTTACTTGGATGACCTGAAATTAAAGCATATAATTAGTTAGTTACCTAATTGTAGCTAATTACAAAATTGACGGTTGTGACGGAAATAGTAATAAACACCCAGACTGCCTTGAAAATTCAAAAATGTGATATTCCCAAGATCAGAACTTTAATATATGCTATAAGTCTGTCACAGATAGGTAAATAAATTACAATTTCTAGCAATAGACCAAGTCTTTATGGAGAAGATCAGTTGCTAGCTGGTACATTGGCATATCATAATCAGTAGCATCATCATACTCCTCAGATTGTAACCAATAAGCAACTCTGTACACCTTGTTTTTCCTCAACTTTTGAATTTTGGCATTGTAAACTACAAGTTTTTGCTCTTCAAACCATGCATGACATGCCTTTCTGCCCACTACTTTCCCATTAAGAATGTCCTGTAGATCATCACAGTAGTCCAAATTCAGATAATCTCTGCGAATGCTATCTAAATCAGTCTCTTTTGCTGGGCGTTTGGACTGACAATTTTGCATTTCTTCTTTGGAGATATCTGTTTAAAATGTAAAGGGAAAAAACCCACTTAACCGCATTAACAGAAACAAGTTATTATTTGCAGTTTTAGAAAAAAGGTAGAAATTATAAAGTTAAACACTAAAACAAAAAGTAAATACCCAACAAAAAATTCATATACATCAGTTTCATCAAATCAATTAAATTCAACTAATCAATTAAATTCATCTAAATTCAATTACTAGATCTAAACATCTATCCATTTCTTAAGAAAAGGCTAATTTTTTTTTAATAGCCTAGTTATCCAGCTGATGCACATGCCTCCTTGGGGTGTATGAGCATTCTGTACGGGGCAGCAATGACTGATCATATACCTGTTGCTATTGGAATGCGATTGATTGGAACGTTGCCGTTGCCGTGAATTTTAACCCCATATCAGCAGGCAAGACACGGCCGAATCGTTTGGGGACTAAATAACATTTTCACATCGTAAAATTAGACTAAAGCCACTCCAAGAAGCAAGATTATATGTGAAATAGACGACTTACCCTATGTTTTGTCCTGATATTACGATCCGTCACGTTGAGGGCGTTCGAAGTCGCTTTTTACTTTAATCCAAGTATTAAATAGTCCAGCGATTTTTTGTTTATTTATTTATTTATTTATTTTTAAACCGGGAACGGAAGTCCGATCGATTTTTCTTCATTGACTAGCAGCCCGAGGAAATCCCTCTTCGACAAGCGATACAAACCTGCATTTTAATACCGCCCTCCCCCACCCAAAGGCGCCGGAGTCGCACATACAGCCAGTGGCAGATCTGCAGCGCCGCCGTAGGTTTTGTAACATCGCTACTTAATTGGGCCTGTAAATCTGCAGCACGTAAGAATGTAATTGTTCCATTACTGCTGCACAGGACAATAAAACACACTTTACTCCTGATTCCAGAGTACACGAGGTAAGGAGCTTCAAACAGATTCAATGTCATATGTTGCAGTCATAAATAAAGCCTTTGAAAGAGTGGTAGAAGTCGAGAGTGTCAGCACATTTACCAAGCACTTGGGTGAGCACTTGACGAGCAATGAATGGAACAGCTTAGGATCTAGTGCTGGAGGGCGAGATCTGATTAAATACCTTTCTTTTTAAACCAGCGAGGAGCCAAAGACCTCCTTCAGTATCATATATATTGAATGATTTTATTGCCCAAGGGCTGAATGATTTTAGTGCCAAGGGCTGCACGGTGACGTGGCGGTAGAGCTGCTGCCTCACAGCGCCAAGGATACAGGTTCGATTATGACTAAGGATGCTGTCTGTACTGAGTTTGTACATTCTCCCCATGACCTGCGTGGGTTTTCTCTGGGAGCTCCAGTTTACTCCCACACTCGGAAGACCTACACCTTGTGAGTGTGTAGGATAGTGTTAGTAGGATGAGCGGGGATCGCTGCTCGTCGCGGACTCGGTGGGCCAAAGAGTTTGTTTCCGTGCTGTATCTCTGGACTAAACTAAGTTTGGCCCCTGTTGTTTCATTTTTTTTCATTATTAGGCATCAGCAATGTATCTTAATCATATCTATCTCTATTTTCAACACAGTCTAGTGGTTATCAGCAGAGATTGCCTGCTGACCTTTCTAATCTCTCTCCCAGTTCTGAAATAATTTAACTAATGCCTTATTGCTGGTGTGGTATCATGTTCATTGAGTGTCATTCTCTTGAGTGTTAATTACACATCCACATGCATGTCTACGTACAAATACAGGCCATCTCCTTGCCAGGATTGGATGCACTCATCCAATGATGGGTTTTGCTGCTTTATGGACCTGCTGGTGGAGGAAATAAAGTCAACCGTGTTTCAATCAATGGGGAAAAATGTCAACTGGTTACAATGTCGTGCAAGAAAATGTGTATGCTCAAAATTACTATTTCTATTTGGTCAACAGCTCAGTTAAAATTATTCTCTTGATTTATTTTTTATATATTCAAGGCATTACAGTGCCAGAGATCCGGGTTCGATCCCGACCACGAATGCTGTCTGTACGTTCTCCCATGACCATGTGGGTTTTCTCTAAGATCTTCGGTTTCCATAAAATTTCCTCCGGCCTGAAAACTTTCAACATTTTGTAAATCTAGTGGATTTACCAGAACAAGGTACGACTCTTTGGGCGACTACTCACGCCCATACAGTCTTCTCCCCCGCGACATGTCTCCAGCGTGTCGCCTGTATGGTCGTGAGTAGTCACCTCAGTCACCCAAAGAGTCGAAGCGTCTTTCTGGTCGTCGCTGGATTTTCAACATGTTGAAAATTTTCGGCGACCTGGAACGACCTATGTCAGCAGTCGGTGCCAGCAGTCACCGAAAAAGTCACGCAAGTGGGACAGGCCCATAACTGCTTTCTTAGGTTTCCATTGTCAAGGTAACCTTTGTCTAAATAGTTATTGGTTTGTCAAGAGCTTGGTTGGCATGCAGGGCTGAAGGTAAGAGCACATTGTTCAACAAAATTAGTTTAGTTTATTTATTGACACATGTATAGAGGTAGAGTGAAAGCTTTTGTTGCATGTGAACTAGTCGGTGGAAAGACAAAATATGATTACAATCGAGCCATCCACAGTGTACAGATGCATGATAAAGGGAATTATGTGAATAATATTTAGAGCAAGATAAAGTCCGATCAAGATAGTCTAAGGATTTCCAATGAGGTAGATAGTAGTTCAGGACTGCTCTCTAGTGTTTGGTAGGATAGTTCAGTTGCCTGATAACAGCTGGAAAGAAACTGTCCATGAATCTGGAGGTATGTGTTTTCCTACTTCTATACCTTTTTGCCCGGACAGGAGAAGGAGTGGCCGGGGTGCGACTCATCCTTAATTATGCTGGTGGCCTTGCCGAGGCAGCGTGAGGTGTAAACGGTGTCAATAACTTATTAATTAAGATCCTGATATTGATAGATCTTCAGCTGTCCTTGCAGCAACGTTTGCGATTCTTTCAATATATATATATTTTTTACAAATGGCAGAAGTACAAGTCGCTCTTCTCTATCAAAATTATCAGGAGATTCCTTTGCTTATCAATGGACTCGTATGCTTCTCCCCCATAAAAGAGGAACCCAATTCACTTGCCATCTTCAACTTGTGTCAACATTACAGCAGCCAAAGCAGGGTAAGCTGTGGTGTAAGTGACCCACTGCGGTATGCAGATTGTCTGAAGAAAGGTCTCGACCCGAAATGTCACCCATTCCTTCTCTCCAGAGATAATGCCTGTTCCTGCTGAGTTACTCCAGCATTTTGTGCCTATCTTCGGTATAAACCAGCATAGAGTCCTAGAGTGTGGAAACAGGCCCTTCGGTCCAACTTGCCCACACCGGCCAACGTGTCCCAGCTCCAGTAGCATCTGCAGTTCCTTCCTGCAGATTGTTCCCGCTGGGATGAAAATCAGCCCCATTGATATTAAATCTTAATAAACTTTTCAGATTAAATGTAATTATTCATAACCACATTGTGACATTTATTGATACTCTTAAGACTAAGATTATTACATCTATGGTCAATGTTAAATATCAAGGTTAAATATTAAACATTGCCCTATTAATATATATCCTTTTGGTTATATAAGTCTATTATTCGTGAATGTAATAATAGTACGCTGTGCAAATTATGTTCAGACATAGGTATGCCATTCCATTGTTCTTCTGCCACAGGTATGAGAGAATAATTTGTACATTAGGAGATTTTATGCATTATTCATTGTTGTACAAATATATTATGCAAAATTAATTAACTGCCCTAATTTTTATTAGGAATATTCTTCACAGCATTCTGTCACCTAATGAACATTTGGAAACTCATTTAAAAAACGCTCAACTTTGAGATAGTGGCGCTGCAAGGCTCTATGTATAGACCTGAAGTTCTGATTAAGTGAGTGAATCTGCTATTTCCACCTTCTATGCTAATCTGACTATATTATATTCAGCAGGAAAGAGATGCAATGTTGTCATTTCTACCTTTTTTGCTTTGCAATTTAAAGCGCCACAGAAATAGAAATATTTACTCCATTCTTCGTCTTAATTGGCATTGTTTAACAGTAGGGGGCTCGAGTTGCCAGGACTATGATTGACATATAACAAGTTACAATCAACGGTACATAATGGTTTAAGTGGATGCGCTATTACCTTACTCTAATTACCTACCTTCACTGTTTGTAGGACGTTGGCTTGTGTTAAAGAGTCTCTTGGCATGCCTCTCTTCCGTTGTGTATTGTTTAATTTTATTAAATAAAAATTCAGGTTATTTTCTCTTGCTCAAAGGAAAGCACAAAGTGCTGGGGTAACTCAGTGAGTCAGGCAGTGTCTGTGGAGGGAATGGACAGATGATGTTTCAGGATGAGACTCTTCTTTAGACTGATTTGATGGATGCTGCCATTATAAAAGCGTGAGAGGGAAGGATGAGGTCTTCTTTATCTTTAAAAAAAAGACACAAAAAAAAGACATGCTGAGATACTGTTTCTCCAGTTTGCGTATGGCCGGCTTCTGTCAATGGAGGAGGCCCAGGACAGAAAGGTCAGTATGGGGATAGAAAGGGGAATTAATGTAGTTAGCAACCAAAAGATCCAGTAGGCCTTTTTGGACCGAGAGCAAGTGTTCAGCGAAACGGTCGCTGAGTCTATGTATGTACAGGAAGTCATATCAGCAACACCGATGCAGTCGATGAGATTTGTTATCTTGTTCCACTTATCACCTTCCCTACTTATCAGGTGAAGCCTAGTATTTTCTCTGAGCTTAAGAGTCTGATTGTTGCACTCAAGCATTAATTTAATGTGTCGGAAGGAACTGCAGAAGCTGGTTTAAACCAAAGATGGACACAAGAAGCTGGAATAACTCAATGGGTCAGGCAGCATCTCTGGAGAAAAGGGATTGGTGACGTTTTGGGTCGAGACCCTTCTTCCAACTGAGAGTCAGGGAAAAGGGAGGTGAGAGATATAGACAGTGATATAGAGAGATATAGAACAAATGAATGAAAGATATGCAAAAAAAGTAGCGATGAGAAATGAAACGAGCCGTTGTTAGCCGAGGGCTAGGTGAAAACGAGTTGCAGACAATGTGACTCAACAAGATGACTTTGAAGCCAGTACAAATTTGGTTGGGGAGGGATGATGGGAGGGGGGGATGCAAAGGGTTGCTTGGTTATTTGATGTTGGAGAAATCACTATTCATACTGCTAGGTTTGTAAGCTGCCCAAGTGAATGAGGTGCTGTTCCTCCAATTTGAGTTTGGTCTCACTCTGACAATAGAGGAGGCTCAGGACAGAAAGGTCTGTGTGCGAATGGGAAGGGGAATTGAAGTGTTTGGCAACTGGGAGATCAGGTAGGTCCAGGCGGACTTACCGAAGGTGTTCAGCGAAACGACCGCCCAGTCTATGTTTTCTCTCGCCGTTAAATTTAATGTAGTTGCCCTGCTTTAGTTATTCGATTGGATGATGCATTCCATCTCATTCTACAGCCCTGACTTTACTCTTCTTAGTATCTGGTTGGAAATGTGCAGTATGTTCACGGAAATGCTTAACATCTCTTTCAATCTTCCCTATTATCCTAGCTTTCATTCATGCTTCTGACCCATTTTTAGGCTTCTTTGACTTGCTTTGTATTTGTATATGTACATTTTAACTTTTGAATTGAATTGTGTGCTCATCTCATAGTTGATATATTTTAAAAAATAGACAAAGAATTCTGGATGCAAGCGCTCCATGATTTAATTATAATTAGTTACCAAAAGTATGCTGGGTATCAAATCATATTTAGTTTCAGAGACACAGCACGGAAACAGACCTTTCGGCCCACCAATCCCTGCACACTAATGCTATCCCACACACACAAGGGACACTTTACAATTTCACCAAGCCAAATAGCCTACAAACCTGTACGCCTTTGGAGTGTGGGAGGAAACCGGAGCTCCCGGAGAAAATCCACGGGGAGAACATAGAAACATAGAAAATGGGTGCAGGAGGAGGCCATTCGGCCCTTTGAGCCAGCACCGCCATTGATTGTGATCATGGCTGATCGTCCCCAACCAGGAGGAGGAGCCATCTTGAGGAACGGCTGCCAAACAGCAGCCGTGCGTTAATTGTACTTATTTTTCTAGTTTTTAGTTTTTATTTAAGTCTCTGTTTTTCTTTATTTTGCATTTCGATATGGGGGGGTAAGGGGGAAACCACTTCCTGGTCCCTACCTGGTCGGTGAGGCAGCCTTCTCTCCGGCTGCCCAGTTGACCCGTCCTTGCGGCCTACCAGCGGGCGTGGAGCGGCGTTTCCTGGCGGGGACCGCACAGCACCCTCAGCTTTGGTGGCAGCACGGCGCTGGAGCGCTATTGCGCAGCGGAGCGGGCGATGCCTTGCCTGGGTCGCCGCGTTGGACCGACGCGCTGGAGCTCCGGTGAGCTGGACCGTCGAGCTCAACACCTCCGGGCTGCGGGACTGTGGAGCGACCATCCGCGGGCGGCGGCGCCGACTCCAACATCGGGAGCCTCGTGGCTCCAAATCGGCGCGGCCCTGTCGGCTTCAGGTGCTGCGGACGCCTGCAGGAAATCTGCCGTTCCAGCCGTAGTTGCGGCCTCCGGTGAGGAATGCGGCCCAGCTGCTGGAGGACTCTCCCGACGCCGGAGCTACACCACCCGGCGAGAACGGCCAGGATCATCGGGCCTCCGTAGAGGCAATAGCGGGGGCTTCATTTGGCCTGACTTTTTGGTTGAACTTGGGCTGGGGACTGGACATTGTGCCTTCCCCCACAGTGGAAATCACTGTGGGGGGATGATTTTTGTTTGTAATTGTTTGTAATTGTATTTGTTAGTCTGTGTTCAAGATGGCAGTCGGAGGGGAGAGTGGACGCTGGCACGGTTTCGCTGCCGCTGCTCTCTCCTCAAATTGTGTTTCTGATTTTCTTTTTTGTGTTTTTGGAAGGAATTCTGTCCCTGATTTGTGTATTGGCCTTTATAACTTATTTTTTTAATTCTGATTATTCCGATTATATGTTAACCATAAATCTCTGTAAGGTGTCCTTGAGACCTCGGTATAAGGCGCCCATAAATAAAATTCATTATTATTATTAATAACCCGTGCCTGCCTTCTCCCCAGATCCCCTGATTCCACCAGCCCCTAGAGCTCTATCTAACTCTCTCTTAAATCCATCCAGTGATTTGGCCTCCACTGCCCTCTGTGGCAAGGAATTCCACAAATTCACAACTCTCTGGGTGAAAACGTTTTTTCTCACCTCAGTCTTAAATGGCCTCCCCTTTATTCTAAGACCGTGGCCCCCTGGTTCTGGACTCGCCCAACATTGGGAACATTTTTCCTGCATCTAGCTTGTCCAGTCCTTTTATAATTTTATATGTTTCTATAAGATCACCCCTCATCCTTCTAAACTCCAGTGAATACACGCCTAGGCTTTTCAATCTTTCCTCATATTACAGTCCCGCCATCCCAGGGATCAATCTCGTGAACCTACGCTGCACTGCCTCAATCACAAGGATGTCCTTCCTCAAATTAGGATACCAAAACTGTATGCAATACTCCAGATGTGGTCTTACCAGAGCCCCATACAACTGCAGAAGAACCTCTTTACTCCTATACTGAAATCCTCTTGTTATGAAGGCCAACATTCCATTAGCTTTCTTCACTGCCTGCTGTACCTGCACGCCAACTTTCAGTGACTTGTGTACAAGGACACCCAGGTCTCTCTGTACCTCCCCCTTACCTAACCTAACCCCATTGAGATAATAATCTGCCCCCTTGTTTTTGCCGCCAAAGTGGATAACCTCACAAACTGCGAACAGACAGCACCCGTAGTCAGGATCGAACCCGGGTGTTGGGCGCTGTAATGCCCCTGTCCCACTTAGGAAACCTGAACGGAAACCTCTGGAGGCTTTGCGCCCCACCCAAGGTTTCCGTGCGGTTCCTCGAGGTTCCCGGAGGTTTTTGTCAGTCTCCCTAATGGTCGAAAATGGTTTCCGCTTCTTCTATGTTCCGGCGATTATTTCAAACAATTCAAAACCGGCCGCAACTAAAAATAGGTTGCCGTTTTAAAAATCGGTAATTTTTTAGTTGAAGCCGGTTGTGATGCTAGTTGAAGGTGGTTGCCGGAGGTTGCAGGTAGTGGAAGATAAGACCTCCCTTGTGGAATAAAATTGGGTGAAAAAAAGGTCTTGCCGTACTTAATGGTAATTGGCCTTTCTATCTAGGCTGAATCACTGCATGTCTTCCTGGTATTAGTTGAACATAATTATTAGGCCATATGAATACTGTGTTCGTCTTTTAGAAGCTGGAGATTTTATGCATACTTTTGATAAACTTGCAAGGTGTACAGGTTTTAATGGCAATCAAAGATCAGCAAGAAAATATTATGCATTTTGCAAGATTGCTTTGACTATCAAACAATATTATTATTGGTTTATTGTTATCAAGTGTACCGAAATGTAGTGAACAACCTTATTTTGCATGAGTTACATCAGGTTGTTGAAAAGAGAAAGCAAACAGAGGGCAAAATAGTGTTACAGCTACAGAAAGAATGTGAATTAAAGTGCAAGGGCTGCAATGAGGTAGATTGGAAGATCAAGACATTTTTCTCTAGTATATGAGAGGTCTGTTCGACACTGATCTTCTTCTTCTTGCATATGGCGTGCACAGCCTAAAGTTGCAGGACAACTTGTTCTATTTGATCTTATTTGATTGTGCACGCCAGGTTGATTGCATTCGTCGAAACAGGGCGGACCACGTGAAGGTTGCAATCTTCCACCCCTTCAACACTGATAACTGCAGGGAAGATGCTATTCTTGTATCTGGTGTTTGTACGTGCTTTTGCATGTTCTGCCAGGTGGGAGAGGACAAAAGGGATAATGACTGATGTGTGAGTGGTTCTGGATTATGTTGACCGCTTTTCCATGGCAGAGTAGTATAAATGAGGCAATGGGGTGGGGGTGATAGTGGAGGCAGGTCTATGTGATGTAATGGGACAGGCATTAACAGATGTGTTCAAGTGACAACCTGTTGTAGGTTTGATGTATTGCTTCAAGTGTTACGTTTTCGGAAGCGCCTACGAGTAGATGTGAAGCGGAAAATAAATGAATAACTCCAAGATAAATCATCAGAACTAGAAACGATTATAGAGAAAACAGATTGCAAAAAAAGGTTGAGGAGAGGAGAAAAGACCCTTTCATAGACCTATCCTTTGGTTTTCTTTCGACATCCAGAGGTCATAGCCTCAGAATTAAAGGATGTTCTTTTAGGAAGATGAGGAGGTTTTTCTTTAGTCAGAGGGTGGTTAATCTGTGGAATTCATTGCCAATGAAGGCTGTGGAGGCCAAGTCAGTGGATACTTTTTACGGCAGAGATAGATAGATTCTTGATTAGTACGGATGTCAGAGGTTATGGGAGGGCAGGAGAATTGGGTTAGAGGGAGAGATAGATCAGCCATGATTGAATGGTGGAGTAGACGTGATGGGCCGAATAGCCTAATTCTGCGCTGATCACTTATGAAATTATGAACCCTATTTTTGCATCTTAAAACTTGTCTTTCTCTACCCATATACATTTCTGTAGGAATTGACATGTAACATTAAATCCTCTGGTGCCAAAGCTGAGGAATATTATCAGCATTGGCTGCTTTCAGTTGATTTGGGGTTTAGAAATCATGATCAGTAGCATTCTTTAATTGAATTTAGTTGAACATTGAGATTAGTTTATTGTCAAGTGTACCGAGGTACAGTGAAAAGCTAACCAGTCAGCGGGAAGACAATACATGATTACAATCGAGCCATCCACAGTGCACAGGGGCATGACAAAGGGCATAACGTGAATAACGTTTGGTGCAAGGTAAAGTTCAGTTCAGTTTTATTTGTCATATGTAGGTTAACACAGGGTCAACGGTACAATGAAATGTGTTTGACAACGGGTCACCTCAGCAATGATATTACAAGGATAAAATTAAGGTAAAAAAAAGATAAGATAAAACTGACATTGGTAGGTGAAAGACAATAATAAATAAAATAATCAACATATATGATGTGTTTATGAGTTCAGAAGCCTGATGGCATGATGATAAAAACTGTTCTTAAGTCTGGTGGTACGTGCAGCCATGCTCCTGTATCGTCTGCCTGACGGCAACAAGGAGAACAGTCCAATCAAAGATGGTCTGAAGGTTTCCCATGAGGTAGATAGTAGCTCTGCACTGCCCTCCATTTGTTGATAGGATGATTTGGGTTGCCTGATAACGGCTGGGAAGAAATTGTCCCTGAATCTGGTGGTGTGCATTAAACACACATTTTCTGTTTAAAAAAAAAAAAATTTAAACCATTCCAACATTGTGGTAACTGTGTATTTGTGGTTGTGCAAAAGAATGTCACTGCTGTGCCTTCATGGCACTAAAGAACTATTGAATGATGAGAGCTGATTTTCAACTATTGGATGCAGGTTGATATGTTTAGGTTTATTATTGTCTAGTGTACTGAGGTACAGGGAAAAGCTTTGTTTTGTAGGAATGTTACAAAATTTTGAGATTTTAAAAATCAAGCCTGTAATTTATCCCATCAGTTAAAGCATAAAAATAACTTTAATTGGATACTTCATTCACTTTCATATCTTCAGTATCAAAAATGTTATGGTCATTTTCATACTCGGAAATTAGCATCTTGTTCCCTATTGCTTTTCCATTAACTTAACACAAAAGCTGTGATCGAGGACATTCAATTGAAATAAAAGCCCATAACTTTCTTAAAAAATATGAGAACTGAATCAAATTTTCAGTTATTATAGATTGAAGCATTCTGAAACTAATATGATACATCTTCCTTGGATGACCTGAAATTGCAGCATATAATTAGTTAGTTACCTAATTGTAGATAATTACAAAATTGACCGTTGTGACGATAATAGTAATAAGCACCCAGACTGCCTTACTATTTTTGTCACAACGGTCAATTTTGTAATTATCTACAATAGTAATATAGTTATAAACAATAGTAAAATAGTAATAAACACACAGACTGCCTTCGACGAAGGCACTGCGCATGTCCACAGTGGTCCTGGTGTTCTCAACCGCCGAGTACTACTGGTGCCGTAGCCCTCATGCCAAGAAGCTGGATGCTGCCCTCAACAGCACCCTGCGGACTGTCTCCGGATGCCTACGAGCCACCCCAGTAAACCAACTGCCCGTCCTCACTGGCATCGCCCCAGCCAACATCAGACGATAAGCAGCCACGCTGGCCCTCTCTCGAAAGGCACAGACCAGTGAATCCCACCTCCTCCATCAGATCGTCACAGAGACACCACGACGAGTGCGCCTCAAGTCACGGCACCCCTTTGCCACGCAAGCCCAAGAGCTGCTCTGCACAACACCGGCTGACGCTTCTAAGGCTGCCTGGGTCAAGACGAGATGGAGAGACCAGTGGAAGTCAGCGGAACCATCTAGGCTACACCATTACATCGATGACCCCATGGACGTCCCTGGCCAGGACCTGCCCCGAAAGCAGTGGACAACCCTCAACCGCTTGAGGACAGGCATCGAATGCTATGGAGTAGCGATGAAGAGGTGGGGCCTCGTGGACAGCGCCTCCTGCGAGTGTGGGGACCCAACACAGACAGTGGAACACATAGTCACCAGTTGCCCCAAACACCGGCCACCAAATGGTGAACAAGGTCTGACTGACCTGGACTATGACACTTTGGCCTGGCTCGCCTCAACGGAGCTGCAGGTCTAAAAGACACATGACAGAAGAAGACAGACTGCCTTGAAAATTTAAAAATGTGATATTCTCAAGATAAGAACTTTAATATTATTAAACTTGTCAGTGTCATCAAATCAATTAAATTCATCTAAATTCAATTACTGGATCTAAACATCCCATTCTTAAGAAAAGGCTAAAAATATATTTTTTTAAATAGCCAAAGTATCCAAATAACAAACTGATCCCATTCACACAAGAATTCACAATATAACATGATTTTTAAATCTCACTTTGTCATGAATTTCTATGGCAATGGAAGGATTTGAATGTATAATTCCCATAAATTTTACTCTGTTGGTTTATAACACTGCTGCAGGCAAGGGTAGTTTTACACAGACAATTATTCAAAATCCAAAAACATTCACTCTCAAGATAATCAAAATCATTATTTTTTGCACGATCATGGCATAAGAACACCTAGATTATCTATATTTTGTGTTATTGTCTATCCATGATCAATATTTTCATACTAAACCTTTCTAAAAATGAAAAACTATGTACTGTGAAAGTTTTCAGATATTTAGTATGAAAATATTGATCATGGGTAGACTATAACACAAAATATAGATGAGTTAGATGTTCTTATGACATGATTGTGCAAACAAATAATGAATTTGATTATCTTGAGAGTGGATTGTGATAGATCGGAACGTGGCCGCTGCCATGATTTAAGCCCCGCGATATCGGCAGGCAAGACATGGCCGATATCGAGTCCTAAATAACATATTTTGCATCATCAGATTAAAATGAAACCACACCAAAAAGCACAGGCACTGGGCAGATTGGAGCACCGCTGATGAAAGGTTTTGTAACAATGCTATGTTTTGCATGCTATCCGAACAGATAATACTAAACATAATCAAGTACAATAGGAAGAGCAACAGGCGAATGCTTGGTTCAGTTTTAGCTGGCCAATAGATGGGGCTCGTACTCGCTGGAGTTTAGAAGAATGAGGGGGACCTCCTTGAAACATACAGAATAGTGAAAGGCTTGGATAGAGTGGATGTGGGGTGGATGTTTCTACTAGTGGGACAGTCTAAAACTCCAGGTCATGGTCTCAGAATTAAAAGATGTTCATTTAGGAAGGAGATGAGGAGAAATGTCTAGTCAGAGGGTGGTGAATCTGTGGAATTCTGTATCACAGAAGGCTGTGGAGGCCAAGCCAGGCAGAGATTGATTCTTGATTAGAACAGATGTCAGAGGTTATGAGGAGAAGGCAGGAGAATGGGGCTAGGAGGGAAAGAGAGATCAGCAATGATTGAATGGTGGAGTAGACTAGATGGGCCAAATTCTACTCCTATGATCTTATAATGACCGCTCCAATCATTCAATATACACCAAGGTTTCTCTTGTGTTACTTTTTTTAAATCTTTGATATTAGATAACAGGTGATCCATGGATGGAAGCACTCAATGGTCTAAAAGGATAGTCTATATATAGCACTTGTTCCTGGGGGATTACACATACCAAATGTCTGGCCTTCTCTCTCTCTCTCTCTCTCTCTCTCTCTCTCTCTCTCTCTCTCTCTCTCTCTCTCTCTCTCTCTTTCTCTCTCTCTCTCTCTCTCTCTCTCTCTCCCTCTCTCCCTCTCTCTCTCGCAACATCAAATAAGTAGCAAGTCGTGGGAGATCCGAGATGTGTCAAGCGCAGGTTCCATAAAGAGTAGCTCCCCCTTACCATCCTTCCCAAGGGGCCAATTTCACCAGCCTTTTATATCATGATTTGTCAACTTCAATTTGTGATGCTGGCCTGAAAATCGTACCCAGAGGAGGTAGTAAAATAGGAAAAAGCAAAACAATTTAGACACCAAGGAGAAAAAAAATAGGACAGACAGGAAAAGGATGACTAATAACAATGGTGGAAGTGGTAGCAATGAAATAGGTGGACCACTCATCCTAGATTTATTGGCATTTCTAGAACGTAATCATTCAATAATAAAAGGAATTGACTTTGTGAAGATGTGTGCTTGAGACAAAATGACTTTGGGTGCCATGAAAATACAGATTATACACAATAATATAAAAACTAAAATGTCTGCAGGTGAACAGATTGTGCAAAGGTATTGTGAAAGAAAATGGCTGTTCTGCATTAAATTTTAGTCATTTATTTATCACATGTACCTCCAAAACTGCAATATCAAAATAAAGGATTGCTTCAATCCTGTAATAATTAATTTAAAGATTTTTTTCAGCCTTAAAGATCCCAGGAAATGAAGAGTAAAAAGAAAATGATATTACCATCAAATCAGATATTTTGTTAGAAAAGCATCTAATCAAAACAGGAATGTTGATTTTATTTGATGAAATGCTGAAATAATATCCAATAAATCGCTGTTTGTTAACAAGATTATCTGCTAGAAATGCTTTTGATGAGGATTTACCATATTAAAAAAACATATATTTTCATGATCTAATGACTAACGATGATGCCACAATATTATTGAGAGCTTTATTTTCCCAGGGCTAACAGTAAAAACTCCCATAATTAACACTTTGAACCAATAGAAAAAAATATTCTAGCTCTTGATCAAATGTGTAAATGTTAAATTAAAGTAGAAAGTCATAGAATCATACAGCATGGAAAAAGGCCTTTCGACCCAACTTTCCCACACTGGCCAATATGTCCCAGCTGCCTGTCTTTGGCCCATGTCCCTCCAAACCTGTCCTATCCATGTACCTATCCATCTAACTGTTTCTTAAACATTGGGATAATCCCTGCCTCAACTATCTGCTCTGGCAGCTTGTTCCATACACCCACCACCCTTTGTGTGGAAAAGGTTACCCCACAGATTCCTATTAAATCTTTTCCCCTGCACCTTAAACCTATGTCCTCTGGTCCTCAATTCACCTACTCTGGGCAAGAGACCCTATGCATCTACCCGAAATCTTTCTCTCAGGAAACAGTGTTGGAAGTACTCAGCAAGTGGAGGGTAAACAGAGGGGATGTTTCAGATCATACTCTACTGTTTCAGGTGATCCTCTACTTGGTTGTAAGAAAATAATTTCACTCTGCGTTTGGACTTCACACTTGTGACAATAAAGAACCATTGCAATCAATACATTTCACCAAAGGTTCCCGGATGAGGAAGCCCAAATGTGTCCTGAAAATCTAAATGTTGAGGAAGGAACTGCAGATGTTGGTTTAAACCGAAGATAGACCCAAAAAGCTGGAGTAACTCAGCGGGTCAGACAGCATCTCTGGAGAAAAGGAATAGGTGATGTTTCGGGTCAAAGTTCTGAAGGACAAAGTCTGAAGAAGGGTCTCGACCCGAAATGTCACCCATTCCTTCTCTCCAGAGATGCTGCCTGTCCTGCTGAGTTATTCCAGCATTTTGTTTCAATCAAGAAAATCTAAACTTCTCCAATCCTTCCTTATTTTTTTAGAGTCACAGGGAACTGCAGATGCTCATTTATGAATAAAACACAAAATGCTGGAGTAACTTAGCACATCAGGCAGCATCTCCTGAGAAAATGGATAGGTGACGTTTTGGGTCAGGACCCTTCTTCAGACCGATTTTCCAATCAACCTGCAAAAAGATCCTGACCTGAAGCCTTGACTATCCATGTGCTTTAGACATCCTACTTGACCCAAGTCGTGGAGTGCAATTAGGGCACAATGTTCACGTAGAACACTGGTGGCCATCCACTGCATCTTGACCTATCGCCAGCCGTCTTGACTATGTCTTGCCACTGGATCCTGATTGGCCGGGACAAGAGAGTGAGGCTGACGATTTGCGCAACTCTCCCTCACTTTAATCCAAGTCAAGCGCAAGTCATGACTTCAGGACCCGTACCGCCCAACTGGGCGAAGCAGGATCACCACGGGAGCACGTGCAGCTGGGAAAGGGCGCACCGCAGAAGATCTGAGGAAACGCGGCGCGCGCGGGGCTCGGGCCACTTCGGCTTCTACTGTGGCGCCCACCCAGCTGTGTCCCATATGCGGGCGAGCCTTCGGGCCCCGATCGGTCTCACCAGTCACCTTCGGACCCACAAACAAAAACACTGAAGTCATGGTCTTCTTCAACTACGAAGGATGAACAACAACACCAGCACTTAAGTTATTGCTTTGGTCTCAAAATCTTCAAGGTTTGATGATCCCTCTTGTGTATCAATGGCCGTAGGTGTGGACCAACTATAGAAGGAACCACAGCATGTCTCAGCCTTGGTGATCACTGTTTCACAAATATCAGAAGAGCAACTCGTTTAGAAATCTGATCACATAGCACAATTTATTTTGATGCTACACAATTGAGAATAGATTCCTCTGGAGTGAAGTGTAATAGCAAGTATTTCTGGATAATTTTGTGTCTCTGCAGGAATTTAATCAAACACTCCTTGGTGTGAATTGTGCTCATGCAGCTGACACAATATTCATATCCGATATCCATCAGGTAATGTTGTTCCTTATATAATCCTCCTTTTGCACCATTGAGGATATAATTAAATTATACTGTCCCACTGGTTAACATTGCAGTGTACTCACTGCGTGACCAGGTTAGAAGATTTGGAATAGATTCCAATCTTTTGAAGATAAACCCATTCACTTACTTTCTATTCTGGACTAATTGACGTTTACTCAACCCCACAGGGTGACAAACCATTCTCCACCGACCCATCTCAGTAACACCATTAATTTCTTTATCGTCACAAACCCCGACCCACCGAAGTCTCTTCCCCCCCCAATCAATAAATGTCCTTCCTCCATATACCTCTTTCATGCTCCCAGTGATGGCCACCTCCTTGAGCCTTCGAGTTTCACAAGGCTACCTTTAATTTCTGATCCTTCCCCACCCTCTGTGTCTGGCCAGTCTTAATACTCTCCTAAACCTACCCTATGTTTCAGATGGCATTCCAGTTATTGACGCACTCTCCGCAGGTCTCACTAAACACCAATCTCAGCATGTAAAGACCATCCTATAACTAAGTATGCTGGCAATGGCAGGCTGATCATAGAAATGCCAGTTGGCTCACAACACGTGCTCCTATAGTTTACCTATTTAAAATACATTTGGACAAGTACGTGGATAGGAAATGTTTAAAGGTCCATTAAGCGCTGAACAACATAGACTATTATTGTTATTATTGCACTATTATTGTTTGTTTTTTATGTGTATGTGTGTGTGTGTGTGTGTGTGTGCACTGTCTTTACAAGTGCTGCTACAAGTAAGAATTTCATTGTTCTATCTGGGACATATGACAATAAAACAGTCTGAAGAAGGGTTTCGGCCCGAAACGTTGCCTATTTCCTTCGCTCCATAGATGCTGCTGCACCGCTGAGTTTCTCCAGCATTTTTGTGTACCTGACAATAAAACACTCTTGACTCAGTTGGAAATGGGGCAAATGCAGGCAGGTGAGACTAGTGTAGATGGGGCACCTTGGTTGGCATGGGCAAGTTGGGACAAAGCCCTGTTTCCATGCTGTATCACTCTAGGTGCACACTACAGTTTCTGTGCAATCTTGTTGTTTGACAAGCTTTCTGATATTTGATTGTATTTATTAATTTCAAAAGTCATGTAAATTTTCATTTTTCAAGCTGTAAGTTTTTCTTGATTAGACATATCACTTGGGAAAGAGAAAACATTAAGGACAAACCATGGCAGCACAGTGGAAGAGCAGCGCCAGAGACTTTCACTGTACCGAATACATGTGACAATAAAACTAAACTGGACTAAACTTCAGGTAAATGAGCACTCCCGGGAATTAATAATGGATATTCGGTGATGGCAAAAATGCCATTAGAATTCAAAGGTAGATAAAGATGGCCATTGCCTGCTTGTTTTGTGGATATCTATATTACATTAAAAAAACTTGCTGGAGTCTTAAATATCGTAGTACATCAGCATTAGTTCAAGGTGTCAAGGTCAGTTTATTGTCACGGTATCAATTAAGGTACAGTGAAATTCGGATTACCATGCAGCCATACTTTAAAAAAAAGCAGCAAGGCACACAACTACATAAAAGTTAACATAAACATCCACCACAGTTGGTTTCACACTGTGTAGGAAGGTAATAAAGTCCAACTTCTTCCTATTTTATTCTCCCGCAGTCGGGGCAATCGAACCTCCCGCGTCGGGCGATCAATCATCCCGTGGCTTGAAGTTCCTGACGTCTGTCTCTGACCAGAGACTGCGATGTTAAAGTCGGTGATGTCAAAGCAGTAGAGCTCAGAGGTCGATCCCTGGCAAAGCGATTGCAAGCTCCGTGATGTTAAAGTCCTGCAGGCACCCGCAGTGGCGCTCTCGAAATCAGTCTCCAGCAAAGGGCCGTTATAGAATCTTTATGTTGATGAGCCATGCGAATACCTCGTAGATTATTTGATGCATTATAATTTCAGCAGTAAAGCCCAGTAGAATGGCAACTCTATTAAATAAGGGAAGACAAAGGCAGGGACATGTGCAGGAAGGGACTGCCAATGCTGGTTTAAACTGAAGATAGACACAAAAAGCAGGAGCAGCTCAGCGGGACAGGCAGCATCTCTGGAGAGAAGGAATGGGTGACGTTTCGGGTCGAGACCCTTCTTCTGACTTTACTAGTCTTCTAATGAAGCACGAGGGGAGATACAGAGACCTGCACTGAATTGGAGTTAGTTAGTTTATATCGGGAACACAATTGCAATTCAGCACAAGTTATGGAATTACAAGTCTTGCCTGTCTGCAGGGATGCGAACCATATAAAACTGAACTCTATTTTGGAAGAGCCACATTGTGGCCTGACAAGTCTCTGAAAGCCACAATGGGATTCGCTTACTTAGATTGTAACTTGAACATATTTTTGAATCTGGGTGCACTCAATATCATCCACATCTAAAATCTGTTCCACTCAGGCTGACAGCATTGACCTTAAAACGATGAGTACAAAATTCATTGACAAAACAGATTTTTCATGAAAAATAAATTGGTTATGCAGTGCTGAAGTTATATCAATTCTGATGAAGGGTCTCAACTTAAACTTACCTATTCATTTAATCCAGAGATGCTGTCAGACCTGCTGAGCTACTCCAGCATTTTGATTGAATGAATGTTTATTGGCCAAGTATGTGCACATACAAAGAATTTGCCTTGGTGCTCCACTCGCAAGTAATAACACGACATACAGTAACAATTAAGAATGACACATAAAACATTAAACATTAATAATAAAAGATTACAGTTTAATCATGTGAATGAAATAAAATACCAGAGCAAAAGGAGGCTGCAGACTTTTGGTTATTGAGTAGAGCTACTACTCGTGGAGTCCGGAGTCACCTTGCAGAGGGTAGTGCTTCAAAGAGTTTGTGGCCAGGGTGAGAGGGGTCAGAGATGATCTTACCCGCTCGCTTCCTGGCCCTTGCAGTGTACAGTTCGTCAATGAAGGTTGCAGCCAACAACCTTCTCAGCTGATTGGACGATTCGCTGCAGCCTCCGGATGTCGTGCTTGGAGGCTGAGCCAAACCAGACCATGATGGAGAAGGTGAGGACAGACTCTACGATGGCCGTATAGAATTGGACCATCATTGCCGGTGGCAGATTGTGTTTCCTCAGCTGCCGCAGGAAGTATATCCTCTGTTGGGCCTTTTTGACCGTGGAGTCGATGATGGCCTCCCATTTCACGTCCCGGAGATGACTTAAAAGAGTCCACAGATGTGACTGTGGTGTTGTTGATGGTGAGAGGGGAGGGGGAGCTCTCCTAAAGTCTACTATCAATGTATCTATCTTTGGTGTATGCCAACATCTGCAGTTCCTCCCTACACAGTCGGTTATGTTTGGAGGGCTAAAGGGCCTGCTTCCATGCTGAATCTCAAAACTAAATATTTCCTCGCACATCTTCTTTCAATTTACATATTCTTTTCAAAGGTTGATTTTGTCACATAATTGGCACTTTGATCCTCATGCAAGACTTTTTTGTCCTTTGTGAATTTGCATATTTTCCCCACATCTGCTGCATAATGTTCATTCAGTCTGACTTTCGCCCTTCTGTTTTTGATGTCAAACTGCTTTGACCCTGTCTCTTTCCTCAGACTAATCGGAAGGGTAGCTGTTTGATTTTTGTAGTGTTTTCTTTTTTTTTTCTTTAAAAAAATATATATATATTTATTAGAAGTACATTACATTACAACCACATACATTAGTACTCGTCACATGTCTTCTTACAATTAATGTACTCCGTTTGTTTTTTACACTAGTAAAAGGAAAAGATAAGATTGAAAGAAAGAAGAAAGTGAAGGAAAAAGTGAGAGTGTAGAAAATGTGACAACAAGACAGAACGAAGACCCTATAAGAACAAAAATTAAAAACAAAAGAAAAAGAGTTAAGAAATAGACTCTAGAAAAGAAGGAGAAAGAGAAAGAGGAAAAAGAGAGAAACAAATATTTTTATGAGCATTACGCAAATGGGACATACCAACTCTTCAACTATCATCCCCCCTTATCTGACCTCAATTTTTTTTTTTAAGGTACCTTTGCACCCTATATTTGTAATAATTCTATAAATGCAGACCTTTTCTAGTGTTTTCATCTGCATGCCTGTAGCCTCTGGTTCTATTTGCAGCAGGTGGTAAAGTAAGCCCTATTCCTGCTCAACACTTTCTGCATGTTTGATATACTGAACTCCAAAAAACTTTGGGCCAGTAATCTTTTGTTCATTTCATTAAATCTACATTTACTAAGTCCTGTAGAGACATCATCAACAATCATCATCAACTTGCTCCTTTTCACCTGAGATACTGCCTGCCCGCTGAGTTACTCCAGCATTTTGTGTCTATCTTCGGTATAAACCAGCATCTAATTCCTTAGAAGGCTTAGGAAGTTTTGGCATGTCCCCTACAACTCTCACCATTTTTTACAAATGCACCATTGAAAGCATTTTATCAGGATGCATCACAGCTTGGTTTGGGAACAGCTCCATCGAAGACCGCAAGAAATTGCAGCGAATTGTGGACGCAGCCCAGACCATCACACAAACCAATCTCCCTTCCATTGACTCCATTTATACCTCATGCTGCTTCGGCAAGGCTAGCAGCTGTAATCAAGCATAATCATAATCTTCGCCCCTCTCCAATCAGGCAATAGGTATAGAAGTGTGAAAATGCACACCTC
>CM075983.1:10541746-10601127 GCA_038087875.1 Malacoraja senta | reverse complement strand
GAAGGAGTACAACTCTAAGTGCTGGAGTAACTGAGCAGTTCCTGGGAGTATGGATAGATAATATTTTGGGTTGGGACCTTTCTTCAGTCTCACAAAACAGAAATGTTCATCGGCTTTTTTCCAATTCGGACTTCACTGAAGATCATACAAATGACTGCTAAGTTTTCTTTTAATCCTCTTTCTTTTTGTACATATCCATGTTAGTGCACTGCAGGAAGGAACTGCAGATTGCTGGTTTAAACCGAAGATGGACACAAAATGCTGGAGTAACTCAGCGGGACAGCTCAGACTGAAGAAGGGTCTCGACCCGAAACGTCAACCATTTCTGCTCTCCAGAGATGCTGCCTGTCCTGCTGAGTTACTTCAGCATTTTGCGTCTATCCAAGGTTAGTTCAGATTAGTTTATTCTCACGCGTACCGAGGTACAGTGAAATGCTTTTATTGCGTGCGAACCAGTCAGCAGGAAAGACAATATAAAGATTACAATCGAGCTTACAGAGCTTAAAGATTACAGATTATTATCTAAATGGTGGCCGACTAGGAAAAGGGGAGATGCAGCGAGACCTGGGTGTCATGGTGCACCAGTCATTGAAAGTAGGCATGCAGGTGCAACAGGCAGTGAAGAAAGCGAATGGTATGTTGGCTTTCATAGCAAAAGGATTTGAGTATAGGAGCAGGGAGGTTCTACTGCAGTTGTACAGGGTCTTGGTGAGACCACACCTGGAGTATTGCGTACAGTTTTGGTCTCCAAATCTGAGGAAGGACATTATTGCCATAGAGGGAGTACAGAGAAGGTTCACCAGACTGATTCCTGGGATGTCAGGACTGTCTTATGAAGAAAGACTGGATAGACTTGGTTTATACTCTCTAGAATTTAGGAGATTGAGAGGGGATCTTATAGAAACTTACAAAATTCTTAAGGGGTTGGACAGGCTAGATGCAGGAAGATTGCTCCCGATGTTGGGGAGGTCCAGGACAAGGGGTCACAGCTTAAGGATAAGGGGGAAATCCTTTAAAACCGAGATGAGAAGAACTTTTTTCACACAGAGAGTGGTGAATCTCTGGAACTCTCTGCCACAGAGGGTAGTCGAGGCCAGTTCATTGGCTATATTTAAGAGGGAGTTAGATGTGGCCCTTGTGGCTAAAGGGATCAGGGGGTATGGAGAGAAGGCAGGTACGGGATACTGAGTTGGATGATCAGCCATGATCATATTGAATGGCGGTACAGGCTCGAAGGGCTGACTGGCCTACTCCTGCAGCTAATTTCTATGTTTCTATGTTTCTATGAGCCATTTCCAATGTATAGACACATGATAAGGGAATGACGTTTAGTTGAAGGTAAAGCCAGTAAAGTCCGATCAAAGATAGTTGAAGGGACACCAGTGAGGTAGATAATAATTTAAGATTGAAGATAGACACACAAAGCTGGAGTAACTCAGCCGGACAGGCGGCATCTCTGGAGAGAAGGAATGGGTGACGTTTCAGGTCGAGACCCTTCGTCGTAATTTAAGATTGCTCTCTAGTTGTGGTAGGATGAGTTGTTTGCCTGATAACAGCTGAGCTGAGGTTAGCTGAGGGTACTGTGTTTAAATATGAACATGGTGCATCTTGATGTGTTCAGAAATAGATTTTAAATTGGATGTATATAATCCTGACTTCAATCCCAGGTTATGCAAAGTGACCTCCATAATGGAGCAATTGGAAATGACATGACTCTAGGTGGAATCTGATATATTCTGAAACTGAGTCTGTGGATACAGGTTAGGTTCTAAAATTTAGCACTTCTAAAATGCACCATGACATGTAGTGAAATGCCTCAGCTACTGAGCACTGACAGTATGAAATTCATAAGGTCTGGGGTCACTGATGGTCTGTTGCTCCTTCGGCAAGTTAATTAGACTATTATTAGAAATCCATGAAGTGCTGGTGAAAATATGGACATTGATTTCTGGAACCTAGTAAGATGTTTTTAGCAGTCTGAACTTGGACACGATTAGATTGTATTTGAGAAATCCATCTTCGTTAAGCCTGTGTCGTTGTTTGACCTCTGCTTTATCCTTCCTCATATTTCCCTTATTGTGCTTTGAAATGGTAACGTTCAACTCGAGATCACCAGGTAAGCAGAGGCATAAAACGGCACGTGGGAAGTGCAGCACAGGAACCGACCCTTCGGCCCACAATGTCTGTGCCGAACTTGATGCCAAGCTAAGCTGATCTTATCTGAAGGTTTAAATTACTTGTGTCACTGGAGCAAATACCAACGATTCAATGAACTGTTCGATTAACTTTTTGTGACTTTGTCAGCAACAGAACCATGGTGACATCTGCTGCATGACTTTACCAGGTTGTATACAACACAAAGCATTTCACTGTACCAAAGTATCATTGAATTGAATATCCCTCCAGCCCCATGTGTCTATCAAAAGCTGCTCAATTGCCATGATCGTATCCGCCTCCACCGCCAGTGGCCCAGCGGGAGAGTTGCTGACTTACAACGCCAGAGACCCAGGTTTGGTTTGGTTTGGACTTTGAGTGCTTCTCTGTGCGGAGTTTGTACGTTCTAACTTTGTTCTGCGGGGGTTTTCTTCGGGATCTTTGGTTTTCTCCCACACTCCAAAAACGTACAGGTTTGTAGGTTAATAGGCTTGGTAAATGTAAAACCTGTCCCTAATGTGCGTAGGATAATGTTTATATGCGGGGATTGCTGGTCGCTTGTAAATTTTCCCAGCACCCTTTCCAGCTTGACAACATCTTTCCTCTAGGAAGGTGGTTATATGGTGTACAGTCAGTGAGTCACTAACATGATCAGTACAAAGGTGTTAAATTGGCTATGTTAGCAATATGACCAGGCCAGTAAGAAATTTAAAACTACTTTCACTCCTGCTGTCATTACACAGAAACTTAACTGGACAAGCATCACCCACTGTGGCTGTTTGGACATTGTGGCCACTTGTCACCTGTTCCTGCTCCTATTGTGGACTTTGTTCGCTGCTCGTAGCAGTGAGGCACGAGCTGCTTCATTAACTGAAGAACAGTGACTGAAATTAGGTTTCCGTTTATTAAAGTCTGAATGTTGTCAGAAATGGACTCCTACTCTGCCACCTCAACTCCCTGTACATCTGGCAAGGGCTGACCCCACATAATTAATTGGTGTGGATGATTTGACAGGCAATGAAATTAGACAGCTGCTCTGTACAACAACAAGATATTTCCAAAGCAGTCCGGAGAGAGGAAAAAGTTGCTCAAGGACTCCTCTGGTTTCTTTATCTTTATTACATTCCAAGTATGGCATATTGTCTATTCTATGAAAATGTCATTCTTTTGTGGTGGATATCTTCTGCCAAGTTAATATTTCCTCCATGGTGGCACAGCGGTAGAGCTGCTGCCTTACAGTGCCAGAGTCCCGGGTTCGATCCTGACTACAGGCTCTGTCTGTAGGGAGTTTGTACGTTCTCCCCGTGACCTGCGTGGGTTTTCTCCAAGATTTTCGTTTTCCTTCCACACTCCAAAGACGTACAGGTTTGTAGGTTAATTGGCGTGGTTAGAAATGTGTAAAAATTGACCCTAGTGTGTGTAGGGTAGTGTTAATGTGTGGGGATCGCTAGTGGTGCAGACTCGGTGTTTCTGTTTCTGCGCTGTATCTCTAAACAGAAAGCTACAATACTGGGGAGGATGTTGGTGATCTGAAAGTATATCGGGAAAGCGTTTAAGGTTCATAAGTGATTGGCGCAGAATGAGACCATTTGGCCCATCAAGTCTACTCTGCCATTCAAGCATGCCTAATCAATCTTCCCTAAATTGGATGGAGCTGCCTGTGAGATTCATGCAATTGAAGATAGACACAAATTGCTGCAGTATCTCAGCGGGATGGGCGGTATCTTTGGAGAAAATGAATAGATGACGTTTAGGGTCAAAACCCTTCTTTGTGACTTCTTTCATCCATCAGTCTAAAGAAAGGTCTCGACCCGAAATTTCGCCTACTCCTTTCTCCAGAGATGCTGCCTGACCCGCTGAGTTATTCCAGCAGTTTGTGGCTGTCTACGGCGGAAATCAGCATCTGCAATTCCTTCCTACAGATTCATGCAATTATTCAGAGATGGGATTTGACAATATTGCAGGCATTTTCTTTGGCTTTAACTGCCTTGTTTGCTACCTATCTATCTAACTGCTATTAAATTGTCGGTGGAAAGAATTTCCGAGCCCAGCATGGGAAGAGGGTCGTCTTTTTTCCACCTCTTCAAGAAAAACTTCTATTTCCAAGTTAGGTTAAAGTTAGTTTTATTTTATTGTCACATGTGCAGAGGTACAGTGAAAATCTGCTTTTGTGTGCTAACCAGACAGCGGAAAGATAATACATGATTACAATCGAGCCATTCACAGTGTACAGGTATATGATAAGAGAATAACATTTAGTGCATGTTAAAGCCAGTAAAGTACGATCAAAGATAGCCCGAGGATCCCCGATAATGGTAGATAGTTGTTCAGGACTGCTCATTCTAGTTCTGGCCGGACAGTTCAGTTGCCTGATAACAGCTGGGAAGAAAGTGTCCCTGAATCTGGATGTGTGTGTGTTTTCACACTTCTATTTAATTTTGCCTGATGGGAGAGGGGAGAAGAGGGAGTGGCCAGGATGCGACTCGTCCTTGATTATGCTGCTGGCCTTGCCGAGGCAGCGTGAGGTATAAATGGAGTCAATGGAAGGGAGGTTGGTTTGTGTGATGGTCTGGGCTGCGTCCACAATTCGCTGCAAGTCACGGTGCCTTTTGCAGCTTGGACTTAGCTCCAGTAGCTCTTCTTGGGCAATGCAGTCTACAGCATGACAACTCACTTTGTGAATTTAATTCTCATCCTCCCGTTCTTTGCATCACTAAAATCATGTCAACAGCTGATATTGAAATGGATTAAATTTTTTTTTTTTTAAATCATAATTTGCATTAGCATTGTTCCAATGTGAATCAATATCTTTGCCTGATGCAGAATGTGTCTGCGATCACTCATTACCATGAACAGTGAAATAGAAAATCAGATCCAGACCAGAAAGTGAGAAAGAAAATAGGAGATTAGTGAGAGCAAAAGAAAGTTGTTGTTAGCAATGCTCAAGGGTTTGGATAACCTTTAAAATTAATTTACAAATGCTTTGCTCATGGCTTCTGTCTGAGTCTTTTCAGCTGATAAAAATGCCTGATTATATACCACGGAGATTAACCCAGTTGTTTGGAATTCATCCATTATCTGCAGTGGTGTAGGAAGTAGATTATTATTCCCTGTATTTATTTCAATGGTAATTTTCCTGGGGTTGGACGTATTTCATAATTATCTTTCTAATGTGATAATGCTAATGATATTTTTCCATATCAGAATGTATTTTGATGTAAAGATACACAGTTCAATAAAACAGTCTATCACTTTCGCAATGTATCGTGTCAGGTTCCCAAACACAATCTACATAATTTAACGAGTCCCTTCCCCCCCCCCCCCCCCCTCCCCGTCCATGGCAACATACAAATTCCAGACTGGCAAACAGAATTGAATGCATAAAATGGCTAATGTTTGGATCTTGCCCATCCTTTGCTGCACCTGTTGCATAAAATGTTATCCCTGGTAAATAAGCAACTTGTTACATCGGGATTAGTGGTAATCACTGGACGGATTTAAGAGGGAGTTAGATAGAGCTCTAGGGGCTGGTGGAATCAAGGGATATGGGGAGAAGGCAGGCACTGGTTATTGATTGGAGACGATCAGCCATGATCACAATGAATGGCGGTGCTGGCTCGAAGGGCTGAATGGCCTCCTCCTGCACCTATTTTATGTTTCTAATCGGATTGCTAATAAACTGACTTTCGTCTCAAAATGCCCTCTCTTTGGATAACACTTACTTCCCATTGGTATATTCCAAGTAATTCAGCCATTCTTTCTTGGGAACAAAGTTAATCTATAAATCAAACCTAGCTTTCTTTTGATTTTTGACTGGTTTCTATAAAATATTAACAACACCAACCATGCCTGGAAGTGATTTTTTGCTGCCGTGTGAGTGAAAAACTGATTATAGCGGAAAAGTAAATCAAAATGCTGGAACTATTCTGCAGGCCGGGCAGTATTTATTCAGAGAGAAGTGGATCTGAAGTTTCAGGTCAATAATATTTCATGAAATCTTATTTACCAAATACATTGTTTCTCTCTGTACAGAGGCTGCCTGATCTGCAGACATAAGGAACTGCAGATGCTTCTTTACCAAAAAAAAAGTGATGAAACAACTCAACGGGTCAGACAGCATCTCTGTAGGACATGGATAGATGAGGTTTCAAGCCAGGATCTTTGTTTGCATGGTTTTTGTAGCAGGCAGGAGAAAAATCTGTAACAGGTTTTCTCCAGCCTTCTCATCCTTGTTACAATCCGTCTGTAAAAAGATCCCGGGCTGAAATATCTCCTATTCATGTCCTCCAGAGTTGCTGACTGACCCACTGAATTACTCCAGCACTTTGGTTTTTTGAAGGGGTGGCCTAGTGGCACAGCGGTAGAGTTGCTGCCTTACAACGCCAGAGACACGGGTTCCAACCTGATTACACAGTGCTCTGTACAGAGCTTGCACGTTCTCCCTGCGACTGCGTGGGTTTTCACTGTGTGATTCGGTTTCCTCCCACATCTCAAAGACATGCTGGTTTGTAGGTTAATTGGCTTCTGTAAATTGCCCCGAGTTTGGAAGATAGAACGTGGTGGGCCAAAGGTCCCGTTTCCATGCTGATTCTCTAAACTAAAGATCAAAGATAGACACAAAGTGCTGGAGTAACTTAAGGGGTCAGGCAGCATCTCTGGAGAAAAAGGATGAGTGGCGATTCGGGTCAGAACTCTTCTTCAGACCAAAAGATCAGTTGGCTTTATTTCAGATTTCCAGTATCTCCATGTATTTGCTTTTAGATTCTACATCTTTAGAATGAGCAGAAATCCACAGAAATTACCAACACAAATGCCAGTAGCGAATTTTTAGTTATTATAAAGGTACAGTGTATTCAGAAAGTATTCAGACCCCTTCACCTTTTCCACATTTTGCTACGTTACAGCCTTATTCTAAAATTGATTAAATTCTTTTTTTTTAATCATCAATCTACACACAATACCCCATAATAAAAAAGCAAAAACAGGTTTTCAGAAATTTTTGCAAAGTAATTAAAAAGGAATAACTGAAATATCACATCTACATAAGTATTCAGACCCTTTGCTATGACACTCAAAATTGAGCTTAGGTTCATCCTGTTTCCATTGATTATCCTTGAGATATTTCTACAACTTGATTGGAGTCCATCAGTGATAAATTAAATCATTTGGAAATGATTTGTAAAGGCACACACCTGTCTATGTAAGGTCCCACAGCTAACACTGCATGTCAGAGCAAAAACCAAGCCATGAAGACGAAGGAATTGTCCGTAGACCTCCGAGACAGGATTGTGTCGAGACACAGATCTGGGGACGGGTATAAAACAATTTCTGCAGCATTGCAGGTCCCGAAGAGCACAGTGGCCTCCGTCGTTCTTAAATGGAAGAACTTTGGAACCACCAGGACTCTTCATAGAGCTGGCCGCCCGGCCAAACTGAGCAATCGGGGGAGAAGGGCCTTGGTCAGGGAGGTGACCAAGAAGCCGATGGTCACTCTGACAGAGCACCAGAGTTTGTCTGTGGAGATGGGAGAACCTTCCAGAAGGACAACTATATCTGCAGCACTCTACCAATCAGGCCTTTATGGTAGAGTGGCCAGACGGAAGCCACTCCTCGGTAAAAGGCACATGACAGCCCACTTGGAGTTTGCCAAAAGGCATGAGAAACAAGATTCTCTGATCAGATGAAACCAAGATTGATCTCTTTGGCCTGAATGCCAAGTGTCATGTCTGGAGGAAACCAGGCACCGCTCATCACCTGGCCAATACCATACCTACGGTGAAGCATGGTGGTGGCAGCATCATGCTGTGGGGATGTTTTTCAGCGGCAGGAACTTGGAGACTTATCAGGATCGAGGGAAAGATGAACGGAGCAAAGTACAGAGAGATCCTTGATGAAAACCTGCTCCAGAACGTTCTGGACCTCAGACTGGGGTGGAAGTTCACCTTCCAACAGGACAATGACAGCCAAGACAAAGCAGGAGTGGCTTCGTGACAAGTCTGTGAATATCCTTGAGTGGCCCAGCCAGAGCCCGGACTTGAACCCAATCGAACATCTCTGGAGGGACATGAAAATAGCTGGTGCATCGACGCTCCCCATCCAACCTGACAGAGCTTGAGAGGATCTGCAGAGAAGAATGGGAGAAATTACCCAAAATACAGGTGTGCCAAGCTTGTAGCATCATACCCAAGAAGACTTGAGGCTGTAATCGCTGCCAAAGGCACCTCAGCAAAGTACTGAGTAAAGGATCTGAATATTTATGTAAATGTGATATTTCAGTTATTTCTTTTTAATTACTTTGCAAACATTTCTTAACACCTGTTTTCACTTTTTTATTATGGGGTATTGTGTGTAGATTGATGATAAAAAAAAATGAATGTAATTAATTTTAGAATAACGCTGTAACGTAACAAAATGTGGAAAAAGTGAAGGGGTCTGAATACATTCTGAATGCACTGTAGCTGCTACATTGTACATGTAGCCGCCTTAATGGAAGTGAGTGGGTGCAAGTAAAAAAGTAAAATAGCTCTCTGGGGTGGTCAACAGGGCATATAATAAAAGAACTTGGCAGAGGTACTTCAATTTTTTATTCTCCTATAATTTCTGTTTGCCATTATATTTGACAATCATTATGGAGAGTGCATTTGAAGAGGGTAGGGAGTAAAAGGCAGTAATTGAAAGAGGTAACTACTTATATAAAATGTTCATAGTATTATGTAGTGCAGAAGGTGCTATGCACTGAGTTCTATCAAAGGAATCTGAGTGAATCACCCATACAATCCAATGTTCTTGCCCTTTTCTCCAATATCCATTAAAAACTATTTTATTAAGAGCACTCTGGATTCTCTTTCATTTAGTTTAGTTCCAATAGGCAATAGACAATAGGTGCAGGAGTAGGCCAGTTGGCCCTTCGAGCCAGCACCGTCATTCAATGTGATCATGGCTGATCATCCACAATCAGTACCCCGTTCCTGCCTTCTCCCCATATCCCCTGACTCCGCTATTTTTAAGAGCCCTATCTAGCTCTCTCTTGAAAGCATCCAGAGAACCTGCCTCCACCGCCCTCTGAGGCAGAGAATTCCACAGAGAGTTCCGTTGTTTAGTTTATTTTCGAGAGACAATAAAATACAATAAAATACAATACAATACAATACAAATTATTTGTCATTTGGACCCCGTTGAGGTCCAAACGAACTGTCGTTTCTGCAGCCATACATTACAAAACGAAGAAGACCCGAGACACAACACAATTTACACATACATCCATCACAGCGCTGTGATGGAAGGCAAAAAAACCTTATCTCTCCACTGCACTCCCTCCCCCCCCGATGTCAGAGTCAAAGTCAAAGCCCCCGGCGGGAGATGGTGATTGTCCTACGGCCATTAAAGCCACGCCGGGTAATGCAAGGTCGCGCACCGGGTCTTGGTTTTAGAGCCCCGGCGTGCGCTCGCACAGTCCCGCGGCCATTCCAAGCCGCGCTCCAGGTGCTCCTCAACCCCGCAACTCGGGCGGGAGATGTCGCCGCTGCGTAAGCCCCGAAAAGCGGTCTCCCACCAGGGACCCGCGGGCTTTCGGTGTTGCCGTCCGCCAGACCCGCGGTTGTAGCCTCCGAATCTCTGGGGGTCGGGTCGCAGCAGCGCTCCACCACAGCTCCACCCGCTCCGGACTCGGCCAGCCCCGTGACGGTGAGTAGTCCGCAGCTCCGCAACTGGAGCCCCAGGTCGTTCCTGCTGGAGGCCGCTCCACGTTGCCCAGCCCCAACGACAACGGAGCCCCGACAAAGAAAAGGTTGGGTCTCCCGTGCAGGGGAAAGATTTTAAAGTCCCCCCCCCTACCCCCACCCCCACCCCCACCCCCACACACATACCCCGACAAAAAAATAAATAAAAACTACATAGAAACGAGACAAAAATAATAAAAAGACAGACGGACTGCAGAGGCCGCTGTTGACGAGAGTCGCGCCGCCCACCGCCCAGACAGTATGGAAACAGGCCCTTAAGCCTCCCAAGACCGTGCCAACCGATGATCATCCCTACACTAGTCATATTCTATGCAATTAACCTACAAAGCCTCATGTCTTTGGAATGTGGGAGGAAACCGGAGCATCTGGAAGAAACCCATACAGTCACAGGGAGAATGTGCAAACTCCGTACAGACAGCATCCATAGTCTGGATCGAACCCGGCCCCCTAACACTGTAAAGCAGCAACTCTACCGCTGCGTCACTGTGCCGCCCATTGCTATTTTAGTTTATATAAGAAAGAACTGCAGATGCTGGTTTAAATCGAAGGTGGACACAAAATGCTGGAGTAACTCAGCGGGTGAGGCAGCATCTCTGGAGAGAAGGAATGGGCGACGTCTTGTGTCGAGACCCTTCTTCAGTCTGATGTCAGGCGAGGGGGCGGGACGAAGATAGAATGTAGACGGAGACAGTAAGACTGGTGGGAGAACTGGGAAGGGGGAGGTGATTGAGAGAGAGGGAAAGCAAGGTCTATCTGGCGTTAAAGTGTCACATAGATGCTGCCTCACCCGCTGAGTTACTCCAGCATTTTGTGTCTACTTGCTGTTTTTTAATTTAATTTGACATGCAGCATGAAAACAGGACCTTCGGCCCACCGACTCCACACCGACGATTGGTCACCCATTCAAACCAGTTTATTTTCCCACTTTCTCATCCACTCCCTATATTTCACAGAGGTCAGTTACCTACACACCCATACACCTTTGAGATGTAGAAGGAAACTATTTCCTAGATGCACTCTGACAAACCCATTCATAAGGGAATTTTTTTTTCCACCCTGTATTTAGCCAAGGTCAGGTCGGGGGGAGTTCCCTCCGCCATGGGTACCATGTAATCCCGTGCTACCTGCTCCGTGGACGGATAGTCGGCGACTAAACCATCTCCCTCATCTGGTTTGCCAGGTGAGGAGGGGGCTGTGGATCCCCAGCAGGTCCAAAAACAAGACCTGTCAAAGGGCGGATAAGCTAGTGAGCCAACGGCCGTCCACACTTCAGTAGAAGTTGCGACCACTGTCGTACACGGCATTGTAAGGAATGATGATAAAGCACACACACCAAAATCCTATACTTCCAGCGGCGGAAGTCCGCAGGAACTGGAGGACGGAGATGTGTGGTGCGTCCGTCACCGTTCCCGTAGGAAACCAGCACCACTGCGTCGCTAATGTTTTCAACGATTTAGCCAATGAGCAGCTAGAGACCTTAAATTCAAATGTATCTATGACTAATTGAAATAGATTCCTCCTTATAGAGGTGTCTATAATCATGAGAGAAACAGATCAGGTAGATGCATGGAGTCTCTTGCCCAGAGTAGGGAAATCGAGAACCAGAGGACATAGGTTTAAGGTGAAGGGGTAGAGATTTAATGGGAATCCGAGGAGTAACTTTTTTACACAAAGGGTGGTGGGTGTATGGAACAAGCTGGCAGAGGGGGTAGTTGAGGCAGGGACTATCAAAACATTTAAGAAACAATTAGACAAGTGCATGGATAGGACAGGTTTATAGGGATATGGGCCAAATGTGCGCAGGAGAGACTAGTGTAGCTGGGAAATATTGGCCGGTCTGGGCAAGTTGGGCCAAAGGGCCTGTTTCCATACTGTAAGACTCTGTCTCTAAGACATTACTCGGTATATTATTGCAATGTGATGCTCTGCATAATTCATATCACTGCTTACTCTCTTCCTCCACTACAATGAATCCTCTACTTCAAATATTTACCTCACACATCATCTTGGAAATGCAATAGGCACTGTTTTGAACATTCAGTGTGGTAAACCATGGTGTTCTCTTCAACATTTTGTGCAATTGGAAAGAAACCCCCCCCAACAAATTGCTCTTTATTTTCCAGTAGAAAAAAAGGTGTTGGGATTCATATTGCTCATAATATTAAAAAACTCAATCATACCTTATCTCAGCCTTGCCTCTTCCAGTGGGAAAAAATCCTTTGTCTCAACTTTCTGCTTGCAATTGGTTATCAATTCTCGGTGTAGCCACAGAGTACACAATCTCTGCTTTTTAATATCTAGAAAAAATGAGTGTTCACATCTTCACACTGGGGACTAATATGATCGAACCCTACTCTTAATCAAACTCTACTGCTCTTTGGTCTTTAACTTTTATTCTCCATTAGTATAATGCAACTCCATTCATAAGGCAGATGCCAGAGGAGAACGTTAACACTTGTGACACAAACTATCAGCCGTATAATTGAAACCAACATTTATTTAATCTTCTTTATTTTATGCAGTACATTACCTCCAGAGACGCATTGAGCAAATTTCCCCAATGCCCGTTCCCATCTACTACAGTCAGTCTCCATTAATGTTTCCCACAGCTACCATTCATCCAACAGAACCCCATTGTTAGCTTGTCAATTCTTTTCCAGAATCAAATTTTCCGTCCTTGGTAATGCAGTTGCGAGAAAAAAAAACATTCATAAAGAAGGTATATTGTATTCTGCTGGCAATATTATTGCCCCCTTGTGATCTTGGAAGAAAATCACATACCATCTAGGAGGTCATGGTAATGCATGTGATACATCTGATGTCAGGCAAGCCTTATGGAGGTGGTGTTCTACTTTGTATTTTTCTATGTTCTATATTGTTCCAGGGATAGGGGATTTTAGCTGCAAGGTTTGGCTAGAGTTCTGGGGCTGATCTCCTGGAAGAAAAGGTAATTAAGGGGAAATCTGTAGAGACGTACTAGATTTTAGAACGGTTTATGATATTCAAGAAAAAACTTGTCCCATTTGTTGATGTATGTATTAGAAATCATGTGTTTTAAATCGATACCGATTTAAACTTTTGGACGAGTGATACTGAGATACAAATTGTTTTGAGGACAAACTATTTCATGGAGCGAGTGGCTATGACTGGGCATACAAAGGCAGTGGAAATGGAGGTATTGATTTCAAAAGGGAATTTGAGAGACACTTGAGGGAAATAAATCTTCAGATCTATATGGATAAAACACGGAATGATTCTGACAGGGTTTCTCCTGAGAGCCAACATGGATTGAATGGCTAGGAAGAAACTGCACAATCCGTTTATATAGAAGATGGACACAAAATGCTGGAGTAACCCAGTGGGTCAGGCGGCATCTCTGGAGAGAAGGAATGGGCGACCCTCTCCCTTGGCTCTCAGTGTGAAGAAGGGTCTCGATCCGAATCGTCACCTATCCCTTTTGCCCAAGGATGCTGCCTGACCCACTGAGTTACTCCATCATTTTATGTCCAGCTTCTGGATTGAATGGTTCTCTTTATAATATGTCTAACTGCAGATGGAGGACTTTGCAGTCAGATTTACTCAATTATGGCGGCATGTGAGAACCCCACGGTTACTTTTAGTGCCAAATTCTAGACTTTTATCTGATGAGGTTTCTTGTTTCGTTTCATACTGTCCCTGAATATGGTCAGGTTCCGCAATGCGTTGGTACAAAAATATATTGTAGAGGCTCAATAATAATCAACAGTATGCTGGTAAAATAAATCAAATGGAAAGGCACTTGAAAGCTCCAGATCAGGCATTTGGAAATCTGATGTTTCATGGTTCAGTACATGTCAGCATGGATTCACTTTGCTTTTCAAGCTCTGTATCTATTATAAAGAGAACACTAGAATGAAAAATTTATGTTGCCATCTATTATCTCAAGTGCTGATATCAGAGAAAAACAATGATATACCAGTGTTATTAACGTTGAGAGCCGAAATAGCTTGAATTGTGCTCCGTTGGGAATGGCCACCCATTCGTAAGAAAACCCGGCCCTAACCCAAATCTGAAAGTTGACCATGTTAATAATACCTATCATTGCCCATCCGGCAATAGCACACTTCTGAGGAACAGAAACCATTTGTAATGGATAGCTATTGATCCTTGTATATGGACACTATTATCTGAAGGCTGAATGATGAATAAATCTTCAGCCCCGGGCCTACCTTGTTCAGTACAAATCATTTAATCTCATCACATTTCTGCTTCTCATCAAGAAGTTGCATTTTAGAAGAGCTTCTGACATATGTTCAGAAGTAAAATAGGCACTCTAAGCTTGTCAACTGCATGAATCATTTGCCCTTTCAGTTCAGTTATTTCGAAGCACTGTTTCATTTGATCCACACTCCTTGTATATATATTTGTTTTACAGCTGTATTTTCTTGCAAATGAATATGGTTCAAATTGATGCTTGGAGATAATGTGAGACAGTGGGACAAAATTGACTCATTTAAGGCTTACTGTGGACAGACGGCTGAGGCTTAGATTAGTTGGGAAGGGTGAAGCCAAAAAATAGACACATTTAAGAAACAGTTGAGGGGTGGGGGAAATATCTGATCTTGAAACAGGGAGATAATTGGACTGACGTTATGGATGAATAAGATCATGACTGAGGAATACAAAATAAGCATTTAATATATTTAAAGCTATTATTTGTTAAAATGGCATATTTTGGATTGATAGTAAATTGTGCAAAACATTGTGATTGTATCAAATTACTGCTGAGGTCAGAAGGACACAAAGTACTGGAGTGACTCAAGGGGTCAGGCAGTATCTCTGCCACCGAAGGCTGTGAAGGACAAGTCAATGGATATTTTTAAGGCAGAGATAGATAGATTCTTGATTAGTACGGGTGTCAGGAGTTATGGGGAGGGAGTGAGAGATCAACTGTGATAGAATGGCAGAGTAGCATTGATGGGCCAAATGGCCTAATTCTGCTCCTATCTCTTAAGAACGTAAGAAGTTATGCACATGGATAAGTGATGTTTTAGTTCCTGACCTGAAATGTCACCTATCCATGTTCTCCAGAGATGCTGCCTGACCTATTGACCTACTCCAGCACCTTGTGTCCTTTTGTGTAAATAAACCAGCAACTACAGTTCCTTGTTTCTACTGTTACGCTCAGCTTGGTGATGATGAGGGCCAATTGTCATAAGTTCATAAGGTCATGTGATAGGAGTAGAATTAGGTCATTCGGCCCATCAAGTCTACCCCGCCATTCAATCACAAGTCCTATACTTGCGGACGACACAACTCTGATTGGACTGATCCAGGATGGGGAGGAATCTGCCGACAGACAGGACGTGTCACAGCTGGCGTCCTGGTGCCATCGCAACAACCTAAAGCTCAATGCTCTTAAGACAGTGGAACTGATTGTAGACTTTAGGAGAGCCCCTCACCCCACTCACCATCAACAACACCACAGTCACATCTGTGGAGTCTTTTAAGTTCCTGGGAACCATCATTTCCAAGGACCTTAAGTGGGAGGCTACCATCGACTCCACAGTCAAAAAGGCACAACAGAGGATGTACTTCCTGCAGCAGCTGAGGAAGCAAAATCTGCCACAGGCAATGATGATCCAATTCTACACGACCATCGTAGAGTCTGTCCTCACCTTCTCCATCATGGTCTGGTTTGGCTCAGCTACCAAGCACGACACCCGGAGGCTGCAGCGAATCGTCCGATCAGCAGAGAAGGTTATTGGCTGCAACCTTCCCTCCATTGATGAACTGTACACTGCAAGGGCCAGGAAGCGAGCGGGCAAGATCATCTCTGACCCCTCTCACCCTGGCCACAATCTCTTTGAATCACTTCCCTCTGGAAGACTCCGGACTGTCAAAGCTGCCACAGCTAGACATAAAAACAGTTTTTATCCACGAGTAGTTGCTCTACTCAACAACCAAAAATCTGTAGCCTCCCTTTGATCTGGTATTTTGTTGGTTCACATGCTTGATCAATGGTGTTTTATCATTAATGTTTTATTATTATTAATGTTTAGTGTTATCTGAGTCATTCGTAACTGTCACTGTATGTCATGTTGTTACTTGTGGGCGGAGCACCAAGGCAAATTCCTTGTATGTGAATACTTGGCCAATAAACTTACTTACTTACATACTTTTGTGCTCTATGGAACTGACTCTGGTGATCTTATGGGTTTGAGGCCATCGTATCACACATTCACATGATCTTTAATAATGTTTTCCAGAGAAAAATCGCAATGATGATAATAGCGTGCGAACCAGCCAAATGTCTTTGGAACAGGTTATATGCAAATATTGACCTAGATTTTGCAGATTCAATACCAGTGCAACGTTGAGCACTTGCTGATAACACAACATGAAACCAACAGCAATTTGGGGATTACCATGCATGTGCAGTTTAGTATGTAAATCTTAAAATGACTGATAAGATTTGTTTTGTGGATGTGCAAAAACTGGCATGGTGCATATTTTAATGTATTTTTATGATTGTTTTTGGTATCCATTTTTTTGGCATCTGGATATTGCTGGTAGGTCCAACCTTGACTGCAGATCACAAGCTAGCTTGAGAAGGTCATAAGGGATAGGAGTAGAATTAGGCCATTCAGCCCATCAAGTCTACTCCACCATTCAATCATGGCTGATCTATCTCTCCCTCTTAACCCCATTCTCCTGCCTTATCCCCATAACCCCTGACACGACACCCGTACTAATCAAGAATCTATCTATCTCTACTTTCACGGGCATAGGGTGTCCCAAATTACCATGAGGTAGGGGGAGGACTTCCAGGATCGATGATGCATTTCTTTTTTTCTTTTTTTTTTTTAATTTTTATTTATTAGAAGTACATTACATTACAACCACATACATTAATACTCGTGATTTGTATCTTCTTACAATTAATGTACTCCCTTTATTATTATTTTTTTTACACTAAAAAAGGAAAAGATTGAAAGAGAGAAGAAAGTGAAGGAAAAAGTGAAAGTGTAGAAAAGTGTAGAAAATGTAACAACAAAAAGGGACGAAGACCCTATGAGAGCGAAATTAAAAACAAAAGAAAAAGAGTTAAGAAATAGGCCCTAGGGAAAAAAAAGAGAAAAAGAGAGAGGAAAACAAATATTTTTTTGAGCATTACGTAAATAGGACATACCAACTCTTCAACTATCATCCCCC
Organism: Malacoraja senta; assembly: GCA_038087875.1. Taxonomy (NCBI): domain Eukaryota; kingdom Metazoa; phylum Chordata; class Chondrichthyes; order Rajiformes; family Rajidae; genus Malacoraja; species Malacoraja senta. The sequence continues at coordinate 10,584,040 of CM075983.1, read as the reverse complement.
CTTACCCGACCTCAATTTTTTTATTTTTTTTTAAGTACTTTTGCACCCTATGTTTGTAATAATTCTATAAATGCAGACCACGTCAGGTGGAAGTGATCTGGTTTACCTGCTAGGAGGAGTCTTAACTCTTCTAGGTGTAGTGTTTCAAACATATTTGAAATCCACATATTTATAGTTGGTATTGGAGCCTTCTTCCAAAATTTTAGAATTAGCTTTTTTCCAGTTATTAACCCATATGCATTTCTAAATCAATTTGGTGTACAACTTGTAGTTGGTGACATTCTTATGCACTTGCTAATCTTATCCTTCTTGGTAGCAGAAGTCATAGAATTGGAAGGTACTATTATGGGCCTGTCCCACTTATGCGACTTTTTCAGCGACTGCCGGCACCCATCATAGGTCGTTACAGGCCGACCTGCAACGACCTATGACAGGTGCTGGCAGTCGCCAAAAAAGTTGCGTAAGTGGGACAGGCCCATTAGAGTAATCCGGGCAACTAACAGTGGCACAGTAGAACAGTGGTAGAGTTGCTGCCTTACAGCGCCAGGGACCCAGGTTCGATCCTGACTACGGGTGCAGTCTGTACGGAGTTTGTGCATTTTTCCCGTGACGTGCGTGGGTTTTTTCCAGATCCTCCGGTTTCCTCCCACACTGCAAAGACGTACAGGTTTGTAGGTTAATTGGCTTGGTATAATTGTAAACTGTCCCTAGTGTGTATAGGATAGTGTTAGTGTGCGGGGATTGCTGGTCGGCGTAGACTTGGTGGGCCGAAGGGCCCGTTTCTGTGATGTATCTCGAAACTAAACTAAACTAAGCTAACTGCAGGGCATGTGAATCATCCTACCAGAATTCCTAGTCATTGAGTTGAGGATATCTATGGTGATGTTAGATAGGGAACCATCGATATTGGGCACTATTAGTGCCAGGCCTGGCAGGCTTTGTCCCTCCCCCACCTCTTTTTTTGCCAACTTTCTCCTCCTTTCCTTACAATCAGTCTGAAGAAGGGTCCCAACGCAAAACATTACCTATTCATGTATTCTAGAGATGCTACCTGAGCCGCTGAGTTTCTTCAGCAGGTAAGTCAGCATCTGAGGAGGGAATGGATAGGCGATATTTCAGGTCGGGATCCTTCTTCAGACGGATATTCATTTGCTACACAGTTGCTGCCTGACCTGTTGAATTACTCGAGCACTTTAATTATGCTTCGCTCAAGATCCCAGCATCTGCAGTTCCTTCTGTCTCTAAAAGCTGGTCAACACTGATATGATTCTGGAACAGACTGGGTAAGGATGACAGATTTCTGTTTTTCTCTGTGAACACAACTTCAGTAAACACAAATGGGTTTTTACAGCTTTCTGGGAGTCTCACGGTCTCAAATTAATAATAAAAATTTCAGTAGGAATTTGAACGGTATATCATCAGACCTTTAATTAAAACCTGTGCATTATTGCAACAGTATCTCAACTATGTTCCTTTCCCAGTAACTTCTCACTGCTTCACAGACAGCACTGCTAGATTTTACCATTGTGATGAAAAGGGTGTTTGGCCAAAACCACAGGGTTTAAAAACTGGTCTCATGGTAACATGGAGTGAATGAGGAGGCAGTGTTTTTACTGATTGTATGCCTCGTCACCTTCCCCTCAGCTAACAATGAACCATTGTACATTTCCTTGATCATCTGAAGAAGGGTCTCGCCTCGAAACGTCACCCATTCCTTCTCTCCAGAGATGCTGCCTGTCCCGCTGAGTTACTCCAGCATTTTGTGTCCATCCTTGATCATCGTCAGCTTTAATCTACCGTTTTCACACTTTACCCTTCCATATCTCCATGTCTTCCTCTCCCCTGACTCGAGGCTGAAGAAGGGTCCCGATCTGCAAAGTCACCCATTCCTTCTTGCCAGCGATGCTGCCTGCTCCGCTGAGTTACTCCAGCATTTTGTGTCTATCTTCTCTGACCACACGGTCACCAATAAATACATTTTGAAAGGATTTATTTTTGCCGCTAAAGGGCCTGTCCCACTGTTCGAGGTAAATCAAGAGTTCTCCCGAGTTTTCCCCTGATTCGAACTCGGAGAATGTCTGTAGTGGGTCCGTAGGAGTTCGTGGATGCCTCGTAGCAGCTTGTAATGCTAACGGTAGGTACTCGGGAAATCCGGTAAACTCGTGACGTTTTTTCAACACTGTGAAAAATGTCCACGAGTAAAAAAATACTTGTGATGAAAAATGTTTTTACTTTTTACTCGTACGAGCCGCTACGAGACATCCACAAACTCCTATGGACCCGCTACGGACATTCTCCGAGTTCGAATCAGGGGAAAACTCGGGAGAACTCTTGAATTACCTTGGACAGTGGGACAGGCCCTTAAGGAACTGTAGATGCTGGAATCTTGAACAATACGCAAAGTGCTGATGGTAGTTAACCGGTCAGGCTGATGGTTAACCTGTCAGGCAGCATCAAAGGAGGGAATGTATATGCGACGTTTCGTGTCAGGACCCTTCTTAAGTCAGATGATCTTTGCCGTGTAAGAAGGAACTACAGATGCTGGTTAACTCCGAAGATAGACACAAAATGCTGGAGTAACTCAGTAGGACAGGCAGCATCTCTGAAGAAAAGGAATAGGTGATGTTTCGGTTCGAGTCCCTCCGTCAGTCTGAGAGTCAGGGGACAGGAAAACTAGAGCAAGGAAAAATTTACCGAAGAAATCAGAGCTGGCACCGATGGCTGAAGAGCTCACAATGGTCCGTGATGTTCTCCCAGTACAAAGTGGGTGTAATTGTTTAAATTTGTTGCCTTATTGTTTGTATTTTGTGTTTGCGTATGTGTGCATGTGTGCGTGTGTGTATATATATATATATATATATATATATATATATATATATATATATATATGTTCTGTATATATATGTACTTGTGAATATGTGTCTATTATATACACTCACTGAAATTTTTTTCTCTCTCATTTATTATAATGTATACTATGTTTACATAGTTTGTTGTGCTACTTCAAGTAATAATTTAATTGTTCTATCTAGGACATATGACAATAAAACACTTTTTACCCTTGACTCTTGACTCTTCACATTGAGTTTGAACTGTTGTCTTCAACCCAAGTGGAAACGCCTGTCACTCATGCTGTAAAACTAAAAATTCAGCCATCAAAAAGATTTCTAAGCTTTTCAATTTCATTGTGAATATCACTGAGCGATCACAAGGGAAAAGTCAACTGAAGCAAGAGAACTGCAGTTGATAAAAGACGTCGGGATGAATATACTGATATGATGCACTGTAAAACAAGCTTGGCTATCCATTGATTCTCCCGCCACAGTCAGACGATGGAGGACCTGCCCGGCCGGTAGGCCCAGCTCGCCCACCGCGGTTCCCGGAACACCCCCGTGCCACTGAGAGCGAGGAGGGACCGAGAGTGAGGTGGACTGACGAGAGTAATAGGGGGACCCCGCGTGGGGGGCCAATGTGAACAAAGGCTGACCTTTCTGTCCTGGGCCCCCTCCATTGTCAGAGTGAGGCCCAGAACAAATAGGAGGAACAGCACCTCATATTACGCTTGGGCAGCTTACACCCCAGCGGTATGATCTTTGACTTCTCTAACTTCAAGTAACCCTTGCTCTCTCCACCCCCTCCCCCTTCCCAGTTCTCCAACCAGTCTTACTGTCTCCGACTACATTTTATCTCTGTTTGCTTTGTTGTTACCTTCTCCCAGCTAACAATGATCGATTCTACATTTTCCTTGATCTCCATTCCCTTTGTTCTGTTTCCACACCTTACACTTCCTTATCTCTGTATCTCCCCCTCACCTGACTCTCAGTCTGAAGAAGGGTCTCGAACCGAAACGTCACCCATTCCTTCTCCCCAGAGATGTAAAACAAACATTTCACTCCACCTCGGTACATAAGTTCATAAGTGATAGAAGCAGAATTAGGCCTTTCGGACCATCAAGTCTACTGGCTGATCACATGCGACAATAAAATATCATTCATCATTCATTCCATTCTGTGCGTATCTGGAATATAACATTAGCGAGAACTGATGTAGCAATTAATAATGTCCAATGGAAGAGATTAGTTAGCTCCTGAGGCTGTTCAACAAACTATTAAGAGACCTTTGCATCGACCCACAAGTTCAAGCAGCAAGTTATTCTTGCAACAAAAGACAGATAAATGATTTGGAACACTTCAATCATAGAAAAGCTCCTGTCATATTTTTAAATTTCCAATATTTTCTGGAAAAATACATGGCCAATTCCTGTTAAGTGTAATTTAGAGGTACAGCATGGGAACATGCCCTTCGGCCCAGCGGGTCCAGGCTGACCGTCGATCACCTGTTCACACTAGCTCTAATAATCCCACTTTCTCATGAGCATTAGGGGCAATGTATACAGACCAATAACCTTCAAACCCGCACGTCTTTGGGATGCACGAGGAAACCGGAGCACCTGAAGGGAACACGTGCAGCCTCAAGGAGAACATGCAAACTCCACACAGACAGCAGCCGAAGTTAGGATCGAACCGGGGTCTCTGGCGCTGTGAGCCAGCAGCTCTACGCTTGTGCCACTGTGCTGCCCTAACACTTGTCACTTTGAGCTTGATTAGAATCAACATCTTGGCTACAGAGAGAGTCCAGAATAATAAAATCTCTAAGAGTTGATAGAAATGATACTGACTGTGTGACCACAAGGCCTGAACTACATTCACATTGACAGCTGCAGAAAATGTTGATTTTTCACTTCAGAATCCTTATGGATATTTCAAATGAGTTCCCTTTTTACATTCTAAAGGACTTAAAATGTATATAAATGTAATTGAGCGAATTTAGTCTACCAGTCATATTTTTAGACACATAAGTTTTGTAACATTACATTTGTCATCATATTTTGAAGTTGACTCCACCTAAATTGACTTATAATACTGTTTGAAAAGCTTTCTGCCCTCAGGCTCTACCTGCCGATGTTAGATCTTGAAAGGCAATCCCCAAATCCAATGTATTTTAACAATGCCCTTCATTTGATAGAGAGAGACCAAATATGTGGACAATGCTTCATATTCAGTCTCATCAGGTCTTTCACCTTTAGCAAGACATACAGTCTTTCAAAACAGTACACAGTAAATGGATCGAGGAAGTGCACCAAGTCTTTTGTCCAGAGGAATAGATTGAGTAAATGCACGGGGTCTTTTGCCCAGAGTTGGGGAATCAATGACCAGAGGAGAAAGGTCAAATGTGAGGGGGGAAAAGATTTAATAGCAAACTGAGGGCTAACTTTTTTTAAGCAGAGGGTGGTCGGTTTATGGAACAAGCTGCCAGAGGAGGTAGTTGAGGCAGGTACTATTGCAACGTTTAAGAAACGTTTGGACAGGTACACAAATAGGATTAGAGGGATAGAGGCCAAGCACAGGCGGGTGGGACTAGTATAGATGGGGCATGTTGGTCGACTTGGGCAAATTGGGATGAAGGGCCTGTTTCCACGCTGTATGATTCTATGACTCTACGAATAAAGAATAGAGTGAAAACTTGTTTTCATCATATTTACTATGATGCCTCTTCGCCAGAGACCCAGGTTTGGCCCTGACTTCGGGTGCTGTCTGTGTGGAGTTTGCATATTCTCCATGTGACCACGTGAGTTTCCTCCAGTGCTCTGGTTTCCTCCTACATTCCAAATACATGCTTGTTTATGAGTAGTTGGCCACTGTAACATTGCCGCTAATATGAAGGGAATGAATAATCAGAATCAGAATAGTACTTTATTTGTCAAGTATGTTTTGCAACATACGAGGAATTTCATTTGCCAAGTCAGTCATACAAATAAAAAGCAACAGAACACAGTCGTCACATACCTCACTGTGATGGAAAGCGAAATAATGTTCAAGTCCCTTTCCCTTTGCTCTCCCGCGATCGGGGGCCTCAAGCCCTCCGTTGACTGAACGATCTTGACTCCCGTAGCCGGCGGGATTTGGGCCCTCCGCATCGAGGCGATCAGCTCCCACATCGGGCGCATGTCAGCTCCCCCGCGCCGAGCGATCGGACCCTGGGTCGAGGCTGGTCGAACCTTCTGCGTCGATGGAGCTTCCCGACTCGAGCTCTTGATGGTAAGTCCACAGGCCGGGGTTGGAGCGATCCCAGGCAAGGGATCAGCTCTGATGTTAAGTCCACGCCCCGCGGTGGGGCTCACGACAGTTCGAGGAGGCCTCCAGCTCCATCGATGGAAGGCTGCAGAGCACCCGGAGAATGCGATCCGAATATTAACCACATCTCCGGCAAGTTAAGAACCTGAAAAAAAGTTTCCCCTGATCACCTCCCCCTCCCCCCACATAAGACAAACCGGAGAACATTAAAACAAACTTTTAACAAACACTAAAAAAAATAAAAAATGAAAAAACGCACAGAGCTGCCATCGTACGGCGCCCCTGTGAAAATGGTATAACATAGTACTAGTATGAATGGGTGATTAGTGGTTGGCGTGGACTTGGTTTGCCAAAGAACCCATTTATGTTCCTTTACACTGCAGTATCTTTAAACCAAACTAAACTAAACTAAACAGTCAAGGCCCCAGACATGTTTTACTGTCTCAGTGAATTGCTGAAGTGGCAGAGAATATGATATAGATATTCTTTGCCTCTACGCACCTTGGAACTGCTGCAATGTTAGAATTACTGGAAGACAACAGATTGTAGATCTGTGCAAATGCAATAACAGGTGCCGTCAGGACCAACAAATGGCAGGTAAAGAAGAGAAGAATAGGGAGCATTATTGATTATAAATTGCACAATCAAAACATGGTAGCCGGATTATCAGCCTACCAGGAACAGGCTATGGGCACGGCAGTCAAGGGTTATGGGGATAGGGCAGGAGAATGGGGTTTAGAGGGAAAGATAGATCAGCCACGAATAAATGGTGGAGTGGATTTGATGGGCTGAATGGCCTAAATCTGCCCCTAGAACTTATGAACTATATAGCTAACATAATCTATTAACAATTTCAACTATCATTTTAGGGAAATAAGCAATTTAATTTGGAATCCATTATACTTTAGCACTATTTTGAATTATGGAAAAAATAATTATCAACTTATCATGAACAGCAATGAAAGGAAAATAATACGGCAAGGATTGGGGGCAAAGTTGTCCATGTTGACTCAGGTGCTACCTAGTCCCGTTTGCTGGTATTTGGGCCATTATCCCTCTAAACCTTTTCCATGAACTTGTCCAAATGTCTTTTAAATGTTGTATTTAACTTCCCTCTCAGACTTCCTCTGGCAGCTCATTCACTGCCCTTTCTGTGAAAAAAAATTGCACTTTCAATCTTTTCCCCTCTCACCTTAACCTATGCCCTCTAGTTTATGGCTGCTCTGGGCAAAATACTATGACCGTCAACCTTGCTGATGTTCCTCATGATTTGATAAATCTCTAAACTCACCCGTCTGCCTCCTTTGCCCCAGGCCAAGCAGTCCCAGGCCAGCCTATCCAATCTCTCTTTGTAAATCAAGTCCTTCAGCCCCGGCAACATTGCTGTACATCTTTTCTTGTACCGTCTCTAGTTTACTCATTGCCTTTCTATGGGTTGGCGGGCAGAACTGCACACAATATTCCTGGTGCCATTTCATTGATGTCTTTTACAGAGTGTAGTTAGACAGCTGGAAACTATCAGCTACCATCCCAGGAATCTCAATAAAGTCATCGAGTCATAGTCATACAGTGCGGAGAAATCCCCTTCAGCCCAACTTTCCCTCTCCCCCTTCCTCTCCTTCGCCCCCTCCCTCTCCCTCTCCCTCTCCCACTCCCACTCCCACTCCCACTCCCACTCTCACTCTCACTCCCACTCCCACCCCCATTCAAATCCTTCCTGCACCCTCTGAGTTTTACTGTTGATACAGGGTTCATCACGAGCAGCTCTGTGACAATCTGATTTAGGAGCTGCTGCCAGAAATTCATTCTGAGATGGACATCGTGCTACTGGAAAATCATCATCTTAGTGAAAGATGCTCTTAGGTCTGCCTGAAACTTGTTGGCCTCCAAGCACAACGAGAAGTCCGTCAGGGAATGTTACCAACTGACTCATTCCAGACTGCAGGAGTACATGCAGAGAGACTCACTGAAGCCTGATGCAGAAAATGTGAAGGCTCTGTGGAGGAGGACCACAGTCTAAGGTCTCTCTGCTGCTGGACATTGAATGTCTAGGTCCAGTAGGGGAACCCCGTCATAACATGGGAAGGGATATCACCCCAAGGTGCCACATGTGTGGCAAGGGTGTTTTGCCTAAAGATAGGTGGAAACACTACTGAGTACGACACTATTGAGTGCATAAACATGGTTTTAGTTTTGCATACATTTTTATTCTGAATAAAGTTTATTTTGAGAAATAAAAATAATCACTCTTACACTCAAACCCTTTCATCTATTGAATGTTAACTCATTCACTAATTGCTACCGTGTTTCATACATTATAACACTAACTACACTCGCATAATGAAGTGCTCAAGTCATACATTATATAAACATCGGTTTAGTTTATATTAGTTTATTGTCACGTGTACCGAGGTACAGCAAAACGCTTTTGTTGCGTGCTAACCAGTCAGGGGAAAGACAATACGCGATTACAATCGAGCCATTTACAGTGTACAGATACACGATAAGGGAATAACGTTTAGTGCAAGGTAAAGCCAGTAAAGTCCGATCAAAGATAGTCCAAGGGTCACCAATGTAGTTCAGGGCTGCTCTTTCATTGTGGTAGGATGATTGTTTATTTTTACTCCTGGAAAGATATCCATTACTCACCTATGTGTTTTATTCAAGACATCTTTTTTGTGTCCCTGTTAAATCTCTTGCATTTAATCTTGCATCAATCACCCCTCATTATGGGCCTCACAATTAAGGACAATATTTTATTTCTGATAAATTTATCCCAACTCTTTATAATTTCAACCACAACTATCAGACCACATTGTAATCAATACTGTTGCAATATAGACAAGCATAGTTTTGAAATCAAATCTCAGGAGCTTTTAATATACACTCTCATCGACAAAGTGAGATCAAAATAGAAGCCATTGTGATTAATAAATCAAAACTAGAATATCAATCCATCAAATATTTTAATTAATTTTCAATGGCCTTATTCACAAACCCGTAATTCATCAAACAACTGCCCAATCAAATTCCTTTGTATTTTTGTGGACTTTTGTAAGTTTACAGTTTGATTCTTCACTGAAGCTTTTGCACAGTTATTTATAAATGAATGCAAAATAACTAAAATTCTATCAATAATGTAACCACTTCTTTAAACTTAAAAATGTTTGCATGATTCCATAGAACATCGAACCGTACAGCACAGGAACAGGCCCTTCAGCCCACAGTGTCCAAATAACATATAATGCAGGGTAAAGTCCAAATAAAGATAGTCCGGGGGGGGGGGTCTCCTATAAGGTAGATAGTAGCTCAGGACTGCTCTCTAGTTGTCGATAGGATGGTTCAGTTGCCTGATAATGTCTGGGAAGAAACTGTCCCTGAATCTGGAGGTGTGCGTTTTCACACTTCTGTACCTCTTGCCCGATGGGGGAAGGGAGAAGAGGGTGTGACTGGGGTGAGACTGGTCCTTGATTATGCTGCTGGCCTTGCTGAGGCAGCGTGAAGTGTAGATGGAGTCAATGGAAGGGAGGATGGTTTGTGTGATGGTCTGGGCAGCGTCCACAATTCTCTGCAATTTCCGATGTATCCCGATAAGATGCTTTCTACGGCGCATCTGTAGAAGTTGGTGAGAGTTGTTGGGGACATGCCGAACTTCCAAAGCCTTCTAAGCAATTAAATGTTACTGGAATAAATTTGCTGGATCGTAGTGGTGTGCCCAGGCATGTTCCAGTTATCAAGGAGCCGCAAGCAGGCATTAGAAACTGCACTCAAATTTGGTGAGTTACAGCCTGAGACATCAATTAGGACAAATTATAATTTGAAAAAAAGATTCCTGATATCATCAATCCGACCATTGTGAAGCAAAGATGTGGATTTAATTATTTAATGGTGAAGTGATTTTCGGTGAGCTAATATTTATGTTAATATTTCCACCAGTTTTTGGTGATTGTGTTATGGGAAATAGGAACAGCGGGATATAGTGATGGATTTAAAAACAACATTGATAATACTCGCGTGTCAAGCATGTTCCCAATCACTGGCCAAATGCTAATAATCTGGATGGGTGGGATACACATTGATTGATTAACTGAAGAACCTTTGCTGCAGCATTAAAGCAGCCCGACCCTGGTTAGAACATGTACTCTCTGCAGGTACATCGGTCCACTGCACATTTTAATTATGCTGCCTGGACACACATGACTAAATCACGTTGCTCTCAAATTTAAGATGTATACTTTGATTTCAGAAAATTGATGGCACCTTTTTCTTTCCATGCAGTGCAGCCTCCTAGTCCCATTATTCTCTGTACTAGGTGAGTAATTGTGCTGTAGGTGCTATAATGAACAGACGCTCAGAACACAAAGCATGATAAGGAAGCAGTCATCAGTAGCACGAAACGCATTAGACCTGCCCATTCTCATCCCAGACTCTCCACGGGACTAACTGCAACTAGAAGCAATAGAACCACATAACTGCCTTCACGAGATTTTAGTTTAGTTTAGTTTAGAGATACAGTGCGGAAACAGGCCCTTGGGCCCACCGAGTCACACCGACCAGTGACCCCCGCACATTAACACTATTCTACACAATTTACATTTACACCAAGCCAATTAACCTACAATCCTGCACGTCTTTGGAGTGTATGAGGAAACTGAAGATCTCTGAGAAAACCCACACGGTCACAGGGAGAACGTACAAACTCCGTACAGACAGCAGCCTTCAGGGCCTGTCCCACTTGGCCGACATTTGCGTGTAATTTACGCGACATCATTTACGCGTCACGACGTGCGCGTCGTGATGTGCGCATGGTGCGCATTACGCGCGCGTGGTGCGTGGTGACGTAGGCAGTGACGTAGGCAGTGTCCCAGGATTTTAGGGTGTACAAAATCTTCGCACGCCATCTGCGTGGCACGCAAATGACGGCCAACTGGGACAGGCCCTTAAGTCGGGATTGAACCCGGATCTCTGGCGCTGTAAGGCAGCAACTCTATGGCTGCACCACTGTGCCGTCCTATTTAATTATAAAGTGAGTATTGATAGCCCAAGTATGGAATGGCAAAGTGATAACTGGATATTTATTATTTTGATCATGATCCCACTGGAGGACATCCCGGGTTATGGGCAGGATATGATTTTACAGATGTCCATAAGCCGATATTCAATTGAATGGCGCCAGAACAACACGCCATTCTTGCTCTCAATGTCAGTAAGAGCAGGGAGCTGTTTGCTGCCAGTAGAAGAGGGAGGTCGAGGATCCACAAACCTGTCAGCATCATTGGGAGAGTAGGCATCAGAATGGCTGGCATCACGCTCGAAGGGAGTGATACTGAAGTGGGGACCTCATTGAAACATACGGAATAGGCTTGGATAGAGTGGATGTTGAAAGGATGTTTCCACTGGTGGGAGAGTCTGGGACTAGAGGTCGTAGCCTCAGAATTAAAGGACGTTCTTTTAGGAAGGAGATGAGGAGAAATTTCTTTACTCAGAGGGTGGTGAATCTGTGAAATTCTTTGCCACAGGAGGCTGTAGAGGCCAAGTCAGTGGATATTTTTAAGGCAGAGATAGGTAGATTATTGATTAGTACAGGTGCCAGAGGTTATGGGGAGAAGGCAGGAGAATGCGGTTAGGAAGGAGAGATAGATCAGCCATGATTGAATGGTGTAGACATGATGGGCCGAATGGCCTAATTCTACTCATATCACTTATGACCTTATGATCTTATACTGGGGGTGGAGGGAGGTATCAAAGTGTAGACTTAAATCAAAACTTTAATAGCATGGATACTGAAGAAACTAACATTCCAATTTCTAATTGAATGACATGTAACTATGAGTGTGTCTGTATGTTATTTTTTTTAAATCTCCCTTCTGCAACTATCCAACATTTCTGTGCTTCCCCTAATCCTAGACTTTGGTTATTTAATTCCAATGAGCAACCGTGCCTGCAGCTGTAAAATTTTGGATTTTTTTCCCTTAAATCTTTCTTACTTTTCTTACCCTCTTTAACTTTAACTTTTTCTTTCAAACCTATTTCTTTGACCAAGTTTCTGGTCTTTAGACTTTAAAGGTACGGTGCAGAAACAGGCCCTTCGGCCCATTGAGTCCGCGCCGACCAGCGATCACCCCTGTCCACTGGCACTATCCTACACACTAGGGACAATTTACAATTTTACATTACCAAAGCTAATTAATCTACAAACCTGTCCATCTTTAGAGTGTGGGAGGAAGCCAAAGCGCTCAGAGGAAACCCACACAGTCACAGGGAGAATGAACAAACTCCATACAGACAGCACCCGTAGTCAGGATTGAACCCGGGTCTTTAATGCTGTAAGGCAGCAACTATACCACTGTGCCACTGTGCCACCCCAAAATCTACTTTGTCTGGTTATCTATCAATATGTATTTATACCAATTTTTGTTTGGTAAAGTTTCTTTGGCGCACTTCTGGGACAATTCTACTTCAAAGAAGGTGCTACACTGTATATAATTGTAGATTGTTGTTTGACATAATCTGATCTTTCCCTATTTATTTCTCAATCTAAACTGATTTGAGTGTAATTGATAACGTTCATTGTTCTTCTGTTACTTCCGCAATTTTCCCTCTCCATAGTTAGCCCGTAAACTATAGTCTCTGCTGTCAACTTGGATATAAGTTGGACATTCACCCACACTGCACTATTACCAGTTTGTATTTTCAGTAAATTAGACAGAAATTACGCTTCAGATGAAATGTGAAAATATCTAATGGCTTTAGTTTAATTTATAGTTCAGAGATACAGCATGGAAACAGGTCCTTCAGTCTTTCAGTCCAGACCTTCAGTGTCTGAAGAAAGGTTCCGACCCGAAACTTCACCTATTCCTTTTCTCCAGAGATGCTGTGTGACCCGCTGAGTTGCTCTGGCAATTTGTGTCTACCTTCAGTCCACCAAGCCAACGTCTACCATGGTCACCCATTTGCAATATGGCTTTGTTAACGCACTCTCTCCTCCACTCCCTGCACGCTAGGGGGCAAATCACGGAGGCAGATTAATCCACAAGCCCACACGTCCTTGGGATGTGGGGAAGAAAAACAGAGCAATTGGAGGAATCCGCTGTGGTCACAGGGAGAACGTACAAGACCCACACAGACAATACCCAATGTCGGGATCAAACAAGGGTCTCTGGCGCTGTGAGACAGCAACTCTACCACCTGCGCCACAGTGCTGCCTACGAGCCTGAGTAACACTGTGTGGCTTATGTTGGGATATCTGGCCACTGTGCCTGGAAAAAAATAAATGTCTTTTATCATTTTGTTCTCATTTTTTTTAATTGCTTAAGATTTCTGGGAACAGTTTACTTCAATTCCTCCTCAGCGCAGAAGTCTAGCTAATTGTTCAAACACATTTATGCTCTCCATTGTAATTGCCCTCTCTGATAAGTTACTACCCTTATTCAGCCTCTGGGGACAAAAGAAATCTGTCCAATTTTCCTTCTGGTCATTTTTTATAGTTCTCATCACCGAAATTTGAGTGTTTCACCCAAAGCGGAGCAATTTTCTTGTGCTAATTCCATATTCTCACAAAAGTTCAATTAGGTAAGCTTCAATTTAATGAAAGTCAATGTTAATACTTAAATCAGTAAAAAGCAGGAATGTATTTCAAAGTATTTTTCAGAAGCCAGGGGAGGGGGTTGCTACTGGTGGAAAGTGGGAACAAAATCCTTTTGAGGGAAGGAATTTTGAACAAAAAACAGGTGGAAAACAGGGAAGTCAGCCAATGTGCTTTGAAAGTCACATGTTCCAACATATTTGTGGGTGGAGGTCAATAGATGGTGATATTTCAATTTAAGCATTGTTGCTGCGCTGAGTCCACTTTCCATATTCCCCAATGATTTAGAAGGCGCCCATTTGGCCCATCAAGTCTATACTGGCTCACAAAATAATCCCATTCTGGCTCCACACTGGCTCACAAAATAATCCTGCGTTAATTTTCCCTATAATCCCATTAGCCCACATTCCATTCTTCTCTCCGTTTCAGCAGGGCCTTATGTAGTGCACGAAGCAAGATTATTAACCCATGAACTGCCCTCAAACCTATTACTACAGGCAAATCTTGTATACCCCATGTTGGCAATCAGATACAAACTGTAAGGATTGTTAAATAGTTGTTTTTTAAGTGTGTTTTAGACATGTGTAAATGTCAGATATTTAAAAGTATCAGAAATTGAAAAAATAGCATGATAAAGTTCTCTCAGAAACTGGTCCGGTGCATGGGATGTCCATCTTGGAAAACAGAGAGGGCAAGTTTCCTGGGCTTCTGGATTCAGGAATAGTAAAGGGCCTGACCCACTTTCACAACTTAATTCAAAACCTCTGCCGAGTTTAAAGGACCTAAAAACCAACTTCATGATCGTGGTAATCTACAAACTTCTACGACCTTCCACGACTATGTTCACGAACTCCTACGAACTCCTACGAGTATGTCTACAAATTCCCACGACTATTTCGATGCCCTCCTTACGAGTAAATATTTGCAATTTCTTTCATCCCGACCATTTCTTTACTCGTGGACATTTTTTTATCGGGCTGGAAAAAACGTCCCGACTTACCTGATGCCACGAGTACCTACGGCTAGCATAACGAGCTGCTACGAGATATCTATGAACACCTACGACCTCCTACAGACTCGTTCCAAACATTCTGCGAGTTTGAATAAAGGGAAAAACGCAGGAGAATTCATGAATTACCTCGTGAAAGTGGGACAGGCCCTTAAGTGGGGGCAGGCAGGGAGCATGGGCAGTGAATGACAATAGACAATAGACAAAAGACAATAGACAGTAGGTGCAGGAGCAGGCCATTCGGTCCTTCTAGCCAGCATCGCCATTCAATGTGATAATGGCTGATCATCCCCAATCAGTACCCCGTTCCTGCCTTCTCCCCATATCCCCTGACTCCGCTATTTTTAAGAGCCCTATCTAGCTCTCTCTTGAAAGCTTGCAGAGAACCCACCTCCTCCGTCCTCTGAGGCAGAGAATTCCACAGACTCACCACTCTCTGTGAGAAAAAATGTTTCCTCGTCTCCGTTCTAAATGGCTTACCCCTTATTCTTAAACTGTGGCCCCTGGTTCTGGACTCCCCCAACATCGGCAACATGTTTCCTGCCCAAACCCTTAACAATCTTATATGTTTCAATGAGATTCCTTCTCATTCTTCTAAACTGCAGAGTGTACAAGCCCAGCTGCTCCATTCTCTCAGCGTATGACAGTCACATATCCCGGGAATTAACCTTGTAATGGTACAAATGATCCAGCTATTGCTACAAATCTTCCTTGGTCTTTTATGACTTTAAAGTGCATGGAGAATCCTCATATTTTGCATTCAAGGACTGAAATATAGAACAATACAGCATGGAACCTTCAACCCACCAAGTCTACGCCAACCATAGATAACCCGTTCACACGGGTTCTTTGTTCTGCCACTTTCGCATCCACTTTACAGACCAGGGGCAATTTACAGAGGGACAATTGACCTACAAACCTACACGTCTTTGGGATATGGGAGGAAACTGAAGCACCCGGAGGAAACCCACGCGGCCACAAGGAGAACATGCAAACTCCACACAGAGTGTCAGGTCAGGCACCCAAGGTCAGGATCTAACCCAGGTCTCTGGCGCTGTAAGGCAGCAGCTCTACAAGCTGCGCCACTGTGCTGTCCTCAAGAGTTTGAAAGAGCAGTTTTATCAGTTGTTTTGCATTGTAGATATTAGGTTCCTGTTTCCTGATGTAGTTCACAATATTTTGAACAGACTGACACACTTGCAAAATATTCTCTGCAGGCACCAGTCTGCAGATGATATGCTGACATCTTATTCACACACATACTTAAAGGATATCCTTACAAAATGTATCTGTTATCATCCATCAAGTTGTGGCACAATGAATACATCTGGAACATTGCATTGTTTCTGGCGTTGCGCTCATCAAGGCAGGGTTAACATCAATGCTGATCAGGTTCGGCGCCATTTGTTGCAAAGTCCATTGACTGTGAAGTCAAACTTCTGCAATCTTCCATGAAAGCTATCTCCCTGCAATATTTTGTCCCTGCCCTTCCAAATCACTGAATGAGTGCCAATTATTTTCATTCCTTCCTGCTAAAGCTGGATCGAGATAGTTTGAGCAGCTTGGGCGGCTTACAACCCAACGGTAAGAATATTAATCTATCTAATTTCAAGTAACGCTTGCATTCCCTCTCTCTCCATTCCTCCCCCATCCTCGTCGTCTTGCTATTTTCACTGTCATACTGCTTAGTTCTACTGTTTCACTCATCTGTTTCATTCGTCATCACCTTCTCCACAGTCAACAATGGACCATTGTGGGCTCCACCTTTCCTTGATCACCGTCGTTGACTTTGATTTGTCCTTTTGCATATTTTGTCCTTTGCACCTCTTCATCTCTCATTTCTCTCTCCCCTGACTCTCAGTCTGAAGAAGGGTCTCGAGCCAAAACATCACCCATACCTTATCTCCAGAGATGCTGCCTGACCCACTGACTTACTCCAATTTTTTGTGTCTATCTTCAGTGTAAACCAGCATCTGCAGTTCCTTCATACTGAAGATAGGTTGAGTTCATTTTCCAAAGGACCATAAGAGCCAAGGGAAACATTTGACCCAATACTTCATGAAGCCACACATTTGAGTTTATTTTCAGGCATTGGTCATGTTCTCTCTGATTATATCAAACAAATTTTTCCAAGGAATGTAGGCAGCATTCAACAGGCCAAATAGCCACCATCGCTTGGTAGTAGATGCAAAATACACAACTTCATTGCAGCCAAATCTATCGACTTCCACAGAACAATATCTTGGTGCTTCAGCAATGAAGTTAATTGTTTGTAAAGAAGTGACGTGCACAGGAATAACTGCAATGATAGTATTTTTATAGGCAGTATCTTACACCTTTAAATTAATACAAAAAAGAGTTGGAGCCATCTATTTCCAACAAATAAAGACACAAAGTGTAAGAGTAATTCAATCTGTCAGGCAGCATCTGTGGAGAACATGGATAGGCAATGTTTTGGTTGGGACCCATCTTCAGTCTGAAACGTTGCCTGTCTTTGTTCTCCACAGATGCTACCTGACCCACTGAGTTACTCCAGAACTTTGTGTTTACATTTGTTTTGTAAAACAGCATCTGCATTTCCATGTATCAATATTTACAACAAAGATGGGTTTGGGTTTTTCTGACTATCTTCCAAGAGAAGAGATCATAGAACCATAGAGTCAGACAGCTTTCCTAACCTATACTTTAAACACATGCTCTCTAGTTGTATACAACTGTATTATGGGGAAAAAAGTTCCCCACAATCTACCTTATCTGTGCTCCTTAAACACAATACATGTTCCTTCTCAACCTCTTCTGTTCCAAGATAAACATGGCCAAGGTAATCATGGCTAAATGCTCTAGTCCAGGCAATGTACTTGTGAGTCTCCTCTGCCCCCTCTCCTTATGACAGTCTGGTGATCAATGTCGTGTGCTGGGGCAGCAGGGCGAAGGCCACGAATGCCAACAGGATTAACAAACTCATCAGGAAGGCTGGCTCAGTCCTGGGGGCGGAGTTGGATTAATGGGAGGTGGTTTTGGAGGGGAGGATGCTCCTCAAACTGCGGAGCATCTTGGACAATACAGCTCACCCCCTCCATGACACACTAGTCAACCTGAGGAGTACCTTCAGCAACAGACTGGTTCTACCAAGTTGGACTACAGAACTCCACAGGAGATCCTTCTTCCCTGTGGCTATCAACTCCTCTCCCTTGTGTCATGGGGTAGACTGACTCCCCTCCACACTCCTCCCCCCCCCCTCCCCAAATCTTTGCACATCCCCAATCCTTTCCACTTGTCACTTTAATTTCATGTTTCATGTACTTTGTGTTTATTGATTGTTGGCAGATCAATTTCTCTCCTGGGATAAATAAAGTTCTGTCATATCGTATCGTATCGTATTGACAACAGCCACATTATCGGCACCATAAGCTTGCTGATCTTGTCCAGTCCCATGGCAATGAGTTTCTTTAATGCAATGCTGGAATCTCCAAAATTGAAATTTTGTATTGAAAGCCCAAGTCCCTGAAGTCAGAATCAACCCCACTTAAAAAATAGACTGGGATTCCATGCACATATCTTCAATTGGGCAAGAATATGAAGAATTCTTTCAGAACAAGTTGAATTCAGTATATATTAGTAAAATATTCACCGTGCAACTTAAAATATTCCAGGCATGATCTTGACTGTGAAATGTTTCAAATATATATTCTGCAAAATTTCTTAAATATAGCATAAGTATATATTGATATATATATATACACCTACTGTAGATAGACACTAAATGCTGGAGTAACTCAGCGGGACAGGCAGCATCTTTGGAGAGAAGGGTTGTGGTGGTGCTGAGATGCTGCCTGTCCCACTGAGTTACTCCAGCATTTTGTGTCTACCTTCGATTTAAACCAGCATCTGTAGTTCTTTCCTATATCCATAGGTGGGTGCATGGAACAACCTGCCGGAGGAGGTAGTTGAGGCAGTTACCATTGCAATAGTTTAAGAAACATTTAGGCAGGTACATGGATAGGGCAGGTTTAGAGTAGACGGATATGGGCCAAACACAGGCAGATGGGACTAATGTGGAAGGAACACGTTGGCCGGTGTGGGCAAGCTGAGCCGAAGGGCCTATTTCCATGATGTGTGACTCAATAACATATATAAGTCATCAGCATTCATGTTTTTTAATTAGAATGCTGTAAATCCCAAGGCTAATTGTGAAGATTGAAAGGGAGTTCCAATGGAGTTTTGGCATAGCAACAACACACCTTTCACATTCTTTATTCAGAGGGTAGTGAATCTACGGAACTAATTGCCACAGAGGGCTGTGGAGGCCAAGTCAGTGGATGTTTTTAAGGCAGAGATAGACTGCCTTGAGTTAACCTTGATTAGAACGGGTGTCAAGGGTTATGGGGTGAAGACAGGAAAACGGGATGAGGAGGCAGAGATTAGCCATGATTGAATGGCAGAGGAGACTTGATGGGCCAAATGGCCTAATTCTACTCCTATAACATGTAAATTTGTGAACTCGTGAACTTAGACATACTGATGTTCCCTAACATTGTCCCTTTGTTAGATCCTTTTGTGTGCAAAGAGAGTGCTGTGTTTACCAGTTCTGGTGGTCACGGTGGCGCAGTGGTAGAGTTGCTGCCTTACAGTGAATGCAGCACCGGAGACCCGGGTACGATCCCGACTATGGGTGCGGGTGCCGTCTGTATGGAGTTTGTACGTTCTCCCCCTGACCTGCATGGGTTTTCTCCGAGATCTTCGGTTTCCTCCCACACTCCAAAGACATACAGGTTTGTAGGTTAATTGGCTTGGTAAATGTAAAAATTGTCCCTAGTGGGTGTAGGTTGGTGTTAATGTGCTGGGATCGCTGGTCGGAGTGGACTGTTTCCATGCTGTATCTCTACACTAAACTAAACTAAACTGATAGCAATCATTGCAAATTAGATTGTATGAAGAACCTTGGGACCTCAATAAAGTTATATAAACAATCTATTAAAATGATCAACATTTATACAATCATGCATTATTTTCAGATTCATAGAATGGTTACATGGAATGGATGTAGCCAGTAGCCTGTTGAGTCCATTCCAGACCTGGCAATACATTTCAGATCTTAATCGCTCCCTGTCTATTAGATTTCTTTGCCACTTCGTTTGATTTTGTTGTTGTTATCAACCATCTTCATTCTATGTCCTGTAGTTTCTGACCCTCTGTCAATGCGGACAGTTTCTGTCAATCTATTCTATGTGATCACAACCAGCGAGCAGTCCTTAACCACCATCTACCTTATCGAAGACCCTCGGACTATCTTTGATCGGACTTTACTGGCTTTACCTTGCACAAAACGTTATTCCTTTACCATGTAAATAGCTCGATTTTAATCTTGCATTGTCTTTCCGCTGACTGGTTAGCACGAAAGAAAAGGGTTTCACTGTCCCTCGATACACGTGACAATAAACTAGACTGAAACTGATTTCAAACAATTATCCACTTGGAACTTCTGACGTTACTGGAAGGATAAGCCCTACATCCTCCATCTACCCACGTGACTGAAGCCCCTTCATCCTACAATAGCTTTAAGTAATCTTTTTGCACCTTGTCCAAAAACATAGAACAAAGGAACATACAGCACAGGAACAGGCCCTATTGCACACAATGTCTGTGCTGAACATGATGCCAAGACCAACTCTGATCTGTCTGCACATTGTACACATCACTCCATTCCTTGCATAGCCACGTGCTGAGACAAAAGCCTCTTGAATGCCACCATCATATCTGTCTCCACTGTCATCCTGGCAGTGCTTTCCGGGCACCCACCTTCCTCTGAGTCTTGTCTGAAGTATACTGGGCACAAATCACACATGTGGCCAAACTATTTTATTTTAAATAAAGACTTATTATAACTTCTTTGCTCTTGTAGTTGGGCCTGGGGTCCCAAACTTTATCTTTTAACTACTTTTAAATACACCAGACACCCGGGTTCGATCCCAGTTACGGGTGCTTGTCTGTAGTTTCTACGTTCTCCCCGTGACCTGCGTGGGTTTCCCCTGAGATCTTCGGTTTCCTCCCACATTCTAAAAACGTACAGGTTTGTAGGTTAATTGGCTTGGTGTAAATGTAAAAATTGTCCCTAGTGAGTGTAGGATAGTGTTAATGTGCGGGGATCGCTGGTCGGCACGGACCCGATGGGCCGAAGGGCCTGTTTCCGTGCTGTATCTCTAAACTAAACTAAACTATTTCCTCCATCTCTCCTCCCACTTTCAATGAATTCTGTACACATAAACCTAGACCTGGCCAACTCATAGAAGACAGAGGGTTGTGGTGGAAGAGTGCGCTTCAGGTTCGAGGTCTATGACCAGAGCAGTTCCACAGGGACCTCTCTTGTTTCTGATATATATAGATACATGAAGTAGACATAAATAGAGATAGGTCGACTAGTAAGTTTGCAGAAAGCACCAAAATGAGTGGAGTTGTGGGCAGTGTGGTCGGGTTTCAAAGTATACAGCGGGATATCGATCAGCTTTAAAAATGGGTTGAGAAATGGCAGATGGAGTTTAAGCTGAGCAAGTGTGACGTTTTATACCTTGGGAGGTCAAGCATTGGAGGAAATTATACTGCTAATGACAAAATCCTTAACAGCTTTGATATTTAGTGGGATATTAGGGTCCAAGTTCATTGCTCCCTGGATGTGGCAACACAAGTAGATAATGTGGTTAAGAAAATGTATGGTATGCTTTCCTTCATCGGTCGGGGCATTGGTTATAAGAGTGATGAAGTCACAGTGTCATACAAGATGGCCAATCCAACTCGTCCATGCTGATCAAGATGTCCCATCTAAACCAGTCCCATTTACCTGCATTTGGCCTATATCGCCCTTAACCTTTCCTATCCATGTGCCTGTCCTAGTTCCTTTGAAATGCTATTATAGTACCTGCCTCAACTACCACTCCTGGCAGCTCGCTCCAGGCACTCGCTCCATATACCCACCACCCTCTGTGTGAAAACGTAGTTCCTCGGGTTCTTATTACATCTTGCCCTTATCATCTTAAACCTATGTCCTCTGGTTTATAATTCCCCAACCCTGGGGAAAAAAAATGTTTTAAATATTGTTGAGGTTGTTTTGTGTATTTAGCTTTGGTTTTGAGGGAAATAAAACAGGATTGCAACAATAAATTGCTGTCATAAGTGCTTTGTTCCCGTCTTATTTATGTCTTCAGATAGACACAAAGTGCTGGAGTAACTCAGCGGGTCAGGCAGCATCTCAGGAAGAAAAGGATTTGTGGCGTTTCGGGTCAAGACCAAGGGCTGAAGAAGGGTCCCAACCAGAAACGTCACCCATCCTTTTTCTCCAGAGATGCTGCCTGTCCCGCTGAGTTGCTCCTGCACTCTGTGTCTATCTTTGGTGTATACCAGGGGGAATGGGAGGGGACGGGGGGAGGGGACAAACAAAGGAGGACCTGACGCGGCGGTACTTTGTAAATTTGTCAGCACCCTCTGTGTGGCGACTATTTGCATACCTTGTGGTATGCAAGCAAAGAATTTCTCTGTGACTTGTCACATGTGACAATAAAGAATTCATTCATTCATTTGATTATTAATGCCCTCAATTTTGCATTCAACGGATTGAGGCTTTACCTTGTGTCTTCACCACCCTTTCTTAGCATTTCACGAGGAACCGGTGGCCTAGCACAAGTGCTGCTAACACTATTACATATCAATTAACTGGGCTTGCATGCTGCCAACTTTGTATAAGCATTTTTTAAGTTCTCAAGCAAACTTTCCCACAACTGCATTGCCATGAAAAGCAATATAAATGTTGCAAATAATTGGAAACTAATCTTCTTTCTATTTGTGAATCCCTTGTGGCGAGGATGTTTCCATTGACGGGAGAGTCCAGAACCAGAGGGGATAGCCTCAGTATAAAAGAGAGGAGATGAGGAGGAATTTCATTAATCAGACTGTGGAGACCAAGTCAATGTGTATTTTATAAGGCGGACATAGATAGATTCTTGATTGGTAAGGGTGTCAAGGGTTATGGGGAGAAGGCAGGGGGATGGGGTTGAGAGGGAAAGTTGACGCAGAGTAGATTTGATGGGCTGAATGGCCTACTTCTGCTCCTATGACTTGTGAACTAATGACATTGAAAATATTTCTGCACTGGATTTTCAAGATGGTCCCCGGTTTGAGTTTTTCCTAGCTTGTATCCTGTTGTTAACTGAGCTATTTTTAAATTGCACCTTAATAATGAACAGAACCAAGTTAAACCTTTCCACAACCTGGAATGGCAGAATGTTCATTCCAAACATGCTGACATTTTCAGAATGAAATTAGAAAATTGATTCCTCCATCAATATTTGCTGTGCTCGTGGTTCTGATGAACATGTTTATCAAGACGGCATGTGGAATTATGGCAAAGTGAGAAAATCACCTTGTAACTTTTTCCTCCCCTTGGTCATTCTCTCCTGAATTGAGAACTTGGTTTCTCGCTGCTTTTTGATCTTCGATATCCTGAAAGCATTTAAATGTATGTTCTGTTAAAACCTGTTTCTGGCGATATGTACCATATTCAGCTCAGGCTACCGCATAGGAGTTATGTGAAAGCAAAGATTGTTCAAGATTGCAAGCGTTTCCTAAACCGTTCATTGGAAAGATCCAAAGAGAAAAATTGGACGCGTTAGCTGTTTGCAATAAATATATTTTCTTGTTTAACATGTGCAGGCTAAACATAAAAGTCTTCTCCACCTGCATCCCAGTGCAATTAGATCGTGGTCGAGGAGAATCAGTGGGAGGGCCCTGTTTAGTTGAAGAAGGATCTTGAACCGAAAGTCAGAAGAAAAGTCCCAACAGGAAACATCATCTTTCCATGTCCACCAGCGATACTGCCTGACCTGCTGTGTTACTCCAGCAGATGGTGTCTTGTTTCTACTGTCACTGGTGCCTTTAAACCCCACATATTATGCAGTTAGCCTATACCAGTACTCCAGAGCCTGGTTTGTCTTGTACGTCAGTGGAAGTTGGACTTCCACTTGGTTAAGTTCTGAATTCCTCACAATTAACAGCAATAAGGTCAAATATTAGAACATGAAAACTGATCACAGTGCTACTGTCCCACTTAGATGATTTTTTCAGCGACTACAGGCGACTAGGCTGTCGCCACATGGTCGCGGGGTGACGCCTGTATGGCCGTGAGTAGTCTCCTCAAGTCGCCTAAGGAGTCGTAACGTTTTTCTGGTCGCCGTTGCATTTTGAAATGTTCACAACTCTTCGGCGACCGTGGGCTTGACGTAGCTTGACGTAGCTTGCCTTCTCCTGTTGTGGGTGCTGTCGTAGGTTGTCGTCATGATGGCGCAGGTTATCGCCAGGTGACGTTGGTTGTCGCCGGGTGCTGACTTCGGTGAATTCAATTGGCGACTACCTACGTCAACTGGCGACAGGTACCGGCGACTGAATTGTCTTCAGTTGTCTCCGACAGGGTCGCTGCTTGTCGTAGCTTGTCGCAGGTCGACGTAGGTTGACTTTGGTTGTCGTAGGTTGTTGCCTGTGTGGTCGTAGGTTGTCGTAGGTGTGGCCCTAGCTGGACGTCCTAATGGCCTCCGGATGGCGGTACTTGCCGTAGCTTGACATCGACTAGGTGTAGGTTGTCATAGCTTGTCGCAGACATTGTCGTAAGGGGGGGTCCTGTCGCCGCTTCTTCGACGACCTGCTACGACTGTGACACTCACCAGCAGTCGCCATAAAATCGCCTAGTGGGACAAGCCCTTCACACAGTCACAGGGAGAAGGTGAAAACTTCACACAGGCAGCACCCAAGGTAAGGATCTCCAGGGCTGTTAGGGAACAGCTCCACCAGGTGCGCCACCATGCTGCCCCCAGTGTACATTTGAAGCAATATCAAACTACTGAAAACTAAATACAGGGAGAACATACAGACTCCTTATAAACTGCACCCATAGTCAAGATAGAACTTGTGTCTGGCGCTGTAAAACCCCTGTCCCACGGTACGAGTTCATTCCACGAGTTCTCCCGAGGTTGCCCTGATTCGAACTCGGAGATTTACGGTAATGGCCACTCGTCGGTACTCGGGGCTCTCGTGGACATTTTTCATCATGTTGAAAAATCTTCACGAGTCGTCCCGTGCTTACCTGCCGTTAGTGAGTCTTCCCGAGTACCTGCCGTTAGCGTTAAGAGACTTCCCCGAGCTCCGACGTACCCGCTACGTTCATTCTCCATGCTTACCACGAGTTTGATTTTTTAAAAACTCGGGAGAGCTCTTGGAATGAACTCGCACCGTGGGACAGGGCTATAAGGCAGCACCTCTACTACTGTGCTGCCAAGTTTACGGCACCTGGTAATCCCAGGCGGCCCCCCATCCAAGTACTAACCAGGCCCGAGCCTGCTTAGCGTTCGAGATCAGATGAGACTGGCGTTTTCAGGTAAAAGCCCTGTCCCACGGTACGAGTTCATTCAAGTGCTCTCCCGAGTTTTAAAAAAAATCAAACTCGCGGAAGCACGTAGAATGTACGTAGCGGGAACGTCGGAGCTCGGGGACATCTCTTAGCGGCTCGTAACGCTAACGGCAGGTACTCGGGAAACGCGGTAAGCTCGGGAAGACTCGTGAAGATTTTTCAACATGTTGAAAAATGTCCACGAGAGCCCCGAGTACCTACGAGCGGCCATTACCATAAATCTCCGAGTTCGAATCAGGGCAAACTTAGGAGAACTCTTGAATGAACTCGTACAGTGGGACAGGGCTTTTAGTATGGCCATAGACAACCTACTCATGGAATATCACAGCCCAAGTACAATGTCCTTTTATTGAGGCAAAATCTCTTTAGATTTTAGAGATACAGAGTGCCCACATTTTGAGTGTTTTGGAAGACTGAGTCCCAGAAATTTGCATACCCACTGCTGCTAATTACACCTCCAACCTCAGAGCAAAAAAAACAAATCATTCCTTTCTCTGGGGCCCTGATCCTGATCACTGAATGTCAGCAAAAACTCCTCCAGCTTGTATCCCAATCAGCAGCACAACCACCACTGATCCTAATTGGGTCTCCAACTGCTTAATGGCACATTTTTCTTCAAAATGAAGGAAAGATTGCAATACTAGCACGCCGCAATCTTCAGTCTTCCATCCTCGCACATATTAAATGCAAATGGGGAGTGGAAGATAAAACTGAAGATAACGAGAGACTTTTAATGGGTTATGCATATTTTTAAATGCAATTTTCGTGTTACTTAAAGAAACTGAAATCAGACTGAACAATTTAATTGCAAATAAAATTACTACTAAGTATTGAGATCACTTACTGAGCTGTAGTCTTGCCTGCAGTATGAAATGAAACTCTCTGAGAACGGATACGGCAACAAAAAAAAACTCCTTGGCTCACTGCGTAGGAAGGAACCGCAGATGCTGGTTTACATCGAAGATAGACACAAAATGCTGGAGTTACTCAGCAGGACAGGCAGCATCTCTGGAGAGAAAGAATGGGTGACGTTTTGGGTCCCAAAACATCACCCATTCTTTCACTCCAGAGATGCTCTCTATCCCGCTGAGTTACTCCAGCATTTTGTGTCTATCTCCTTGGCTCACGGTCACAAATATAACAAGGAACAAACTGCTTGTTTAATTTCTGAAAGTGAAAATAGCTCACCGAGAAATTGGGATCCAAATTGCTGATGAGAAATTAGCTCACTTTAAACTCCAAATCTCAAAAGCTGAATGGTACATGATAGGTGAATTACTTTTCAAATTGCTTAAGGTGATGAGATAGTTATTTGTTGGCAGATTTTCCAGCAATCTTATTCTGTATCTCCAGGATTTTTACGCTGACATACAGCTGACACTGCAACAATGAGAATTTTATGATTAGTCTTGTATGGTATTGATCTGATATTGAAGGCTTGGTGGGTGGAAATTGGAAATGGTGTGCATTCGCTGAGGTCTCTTGAACCACTGCGCAGCAGTGGAGCCTCTTAAACCACGGTGGCGCAGCAGTAGAGTTGCTGTCTTACAGCGCCAGAGACCCGGGTTCGATCCTGACTACGGCTGTACGGAGTTTGTACGTTCTCCCCATGACCTGCGTGGGTTTTCTCCGAGATCTTCGGCTTCCTCCCACACTCCGAAGACGTACAGGTTTGTAGGTTAATTGTCTTGGTGTAAATGTAAAATTGTCCCCTGTGTCTGTAGGATAGTGTTAATGTGTGGGGATCGCTGGTCGGTGCGGACTCTAAACTAAACTAAACAAATAAAAGATGAAATAGAACTCTCTGCATTGTTCAAGCAGTCACATAAACTTTTAAATGCAGAAAATGCTGTCAACAATATCAGAGAAGAAAATCTTAATGGATTTGCGCTTCACTCATGCCAACTATTTCAATATAACAATATATAAATACATAATATCTGCAGGTTTCAAAACTTAGTGTTAACCATATATTTCTGTGATGTATTTGCTGGTGCCTACCCAAAGAACAATACATCTTTAATTTGCATAACAATCTGCTGACACCTGTATAAATCACTTCACACCCAGATTCTGTTATTTATTTCTAAAACCAGTTTAATTTTTTCCAGGCTAGTCAATGAGTCAGGAAGACAAATTCTCTGCCTCAGAGGGCGGTGGCGGCCGGTTCTCTGGATGCTTTCAAGAGAGAGCTAGGCAGAGCACTTAAAGATAGCGGAGTCAAGGGATATTGGCGAGAAGGCAGGAACGGGGTACTGATTGTGGATGATCAGCCATGATCACATTGAATGGCGGTGCTTGCTCGAGTGGCCGAATGGCCTACTCCTGCACCTATTGTCTTTTGTCTATTGACATATAAGCATTTCTTTTAAATTTCATTTTATATGTGGTCGAATATTGATTTGTTTCTTCACATTGAATTCCCAAAGCATGGGAATAAAAGGTTGTATTCCTCCTTCAACTTATTGATAAGATAAAATAAACATGTCTGGAGCTTGATTGCTGAGTGAGAAAGAAATGCAGATGCTGGATAAAATCGAAGGTAGACACAAAATGCTGGAGTGACTCAGCGGGTGAGGCAGCATCTATGGAGGGAAGGAATGGATGATAAAGAAGTTACTCCAGCTTTTTGTGTCTCTCTTGAGATTAGTTTAACTTGGCAACATGTTTGGCACGGACAAAGTGCGGCAAAGGGCAAGTCCCTGTGTTGTAATGTTCTTAGTTGAGTTTAGTTTAGTTTAGTATAGTTTAGAGATACAGCGTGGAAACAGGGCCTTCAGCCCACCAAGTCCGCGCCGACCAGCGATCCCCGTACATTAACACTATTCTACACGCTAGGGGCAATTTACAATTATACCAAGTCAATTATAAACCTGTATGTCTTTGAAGTGTGGGAGGGAACTGGAACTCCAGGAGAAAACCCACGTGGTCACAGGGAGAACGTACAAACTCCGTACAGGCAGCACTTGTAGTCAGGATCTGGCACTGTAAGGCAGCAACTCCACCACTGTGCCTTAGTACCACCTAAGTACCACCTACATTCTGTGTTCTATGGATGACCTTATTCTGGTGTGGGAAATACCTTTTTCACATTGTAGTTGTATCATTACTGTCAGGAGTAGAAGCTGAGTAATCTGTCCATGTAAAGTTTACTTGTTAATGATGTATTATTTATGTTTGAAAATCAGTAGACAGTTTTTCAGTTAACTCTTTAAAATTGTACGGTTCTTTATAACTTTTGAGCAGGTCAAAAGGGGAAATGCTTGAGTAGATTCAAATACTTTTTGTGGTCATGGAAAGCAATGATCACACCCTGGTCTGGCACAGATCAGATCGGGAAAAGCAAAGCTGAGTTAACATCATCCCAAAGGTGTCTCGGTCCATACTTAGAGGAGACCTCTCACTGCACCTGTGAGCCTTTCCATTCTCCATCCCTGTGCCTTGACAGGCCTTATGCTACCTTACTTGACTTCTTCCCCAACTCATTCCTTTTATGATCGATTCTATGTACGCATCCTTCCTTCACTCACTGTGGCGGCACGGTGGCACGGCAGTAGCTGCTGTCTTACACCTCCTGCAGTGCCGGAGATCCGGGTTCGATCCCGACTACGGGTGCTGTCTGTACGGAGTTTGTAAGTTCTTCCCGTGACCACGTGGGGGTTTTCTCCGAGATCTTCGGTTTCCTCCCACACTCCAAAGACGTACAGGTATGTAGGGTTATTTGGCTTGGTATAGGTGTACATTGTCCCTAGTGTGTGTAGGATAGTGTTAATGTGCAGGGATCGCTGGTTGGTGCGGACTCGCTGGGCCGAAGGGTCTGTTTCCGCAATGTATCACTAAAACTAAACCTAAAAAATATATATTAAAAGTCAAGCCTTTTGCTGTTTTTAACCAAGTCCCGCAAACTACCTCCATAGAAATCTTCACCTTGCAGTAAACAGCTACCTTTTGCAGGATATGCACTTAAGGAGCAACGACAAATCCCAAATAATTGAAAATTATTCACATGTATTTTACAGTAAAGACAATGCCATTTTGTGCTTTGTTTAAGTCATAGCAATCGATGGCACACAAGGGTGAATTTGTTCAGTTGCATTTACTGTTACATTTTTGTGTCGGGCTGAGAAGGATAACAATGGGACAGGAGAAATCTCAGAAACAGGGACCCACTACGCATTTGAACTTGTAATAACACAAGAAAACAGGAGCAGGAGAAGGTCACCTGGGCCATCAAGCAGCCTAAAGGTTCATAAGTTGTACGAGCAGAATTAGGCCATTCGGCCCATCAAGTCTACTCCGCCATACAATCTCGGACGACAGATGGCGCAATGGGCTAAGTGTTCGGCTGGCAACCGGAAGGTAGCCGGTTCGAATCCCGCTTGGAGTGCATACTGTCGTTGTGTCCTTGGGCAAGACACTTCACCCACCTTTGCCTGCGTGTGAATGTGTGTGAATGTGTGTGAATGTGTGTGAGTGATTGGTGGTGGTCGGAGGGGCCGTAGGCGCAGATTAGCAGCCACGCTTCCGTCAGTCTGCCCCAGGGCAGCTGTGGCTACAGAAGTAGCTCACCACCACCGAGTGTGACTGAGGAGTGAATGAATAATGCGATGTAAAGCGCCTTGAGTATTAGAAAGGCGCTATATAAATCCCATCCATTATTATTATTATTATTATTATTATTATCATGGCTGATCTATCTTTCCCTCTCAACCCCATTCTCCTGCCATCTCCCCATGAGCCCTAACACACTTACTAATCAAGAATCTGCCAATCTCCACCTTAAAAATATCCATTAAGTTGCCTTCACATCTGTCTCTGGCAATTAATTCTACAGATTCACCACCTTCTGACTAAAGAAATTGCTCCTCATCTCCTTTCATAGCTCTGGTCCTGGACTCTCTCACTAGAGGAAACTTCCTCTCCACATCCACTCTATCCAGGGCTTTCACTATTTGGCAAATTTCAATGAGGTACCCCCTCATCCTTTTAAACTCCAGTGAGTACAGGCCCAGTGCTGTCGCGCACTCATCATATGTTAACCCAATCGTTCCTGGGATCATTCTCATAAACCTCCTCTGGACCCTCTCTAATGCCGACACATCCTTCCTCAGATATGGGGCCCAAATTTAAATCTCGACCATTTATTATTGGCATGTCTGATGTACATTTCCTCTTCAGTCGTCTTCTATGCTTCCTGGTCCTCAGTTCCCCGTTTATTCACCGCTACCTTAAATACACCCAACACAATCCAGCCAAATTTCAAGAACGTTGAAATAACCGGCCCCTTATTTCATAACTATGTTTCCCTCGTTCATGACTTTCACACTCGTGCAAACATCTGCTTTGATCTGTCGTCTTCACACCTTTCCATTTCATATCTCTAGACTCCCCCTCCTCTGACTCTCAGTCTGAAGAAGGGTCTTGACTCGAAACATCACCCATTCCTCCTCTCCAGAGATGCTGCCTGTCCCACTGAGTTACTCCAGCTTTTTTGTGTCAATCTTCGGTGTAAACCAGCATCTGCAGTTCCTTCCGACACTCAAAATCTACCCTATCTTGTCCTCTTAGGATTCTTTTTATCTTAAGTTAATTTTGTCCCCTCATTTTTTCGGAATACTAAAACACCGAAACACCAAAGAATACAGACCCAAACTGTTTAACCTCTATTGACAGGACAACCCTTTCACCCCAGAATCCCCTGGAATCAAGCCCGAAGAATGGAATATTTTATTGTCACATGTGACAAGGCACTGCGAAATTCTTTGCTTGTATACCCAATGTATACAAATAGCGGCCACCTACGGCACTGACAAAGGCTCCTTTGTAAGATTTGTTCCCCCCCCCCCCGTCCCCCAGCGGTTGCCCCACGCCGGGTCCCCATTGTTCTTTGTTCCCCCTCCCCTATTGTTCATTGGCCTTCCCCCACCTTGCTCCCTCGCATCGACCGTCGACCACGGGTCGACCCGCGAGACATCGCCACTGCCACGAGGCCTCATCGTCGTGAGACTTCACCGCCAACAAGGCCTCACCGCTGCCAACGCCTCACTTCACGTGGCCTTCTCTTCCGTCGGTCTGCACCATCAACGGCCGATAGCAATTAAATAAGTTAATTTTAATTTAGTTCGGAGATACAGCATGGAAACAGGCCCTTTGCCCCACCGAGTCTGCGCTGACCTGTGATCACCCATGTTCTAGTTCTATCCTACACACAAGGGACAATTTACAATTAAGGGACAAGGGACTATAAAGCTGCACCTCTTTGAAAGTGGGAGGAAACCGAAGCACCCAGAGAAAACCC
Organism: Malacoraja senta; assembly: GCA_038087875.1. Classification (NCBI taxonomy): domain Eukaryota; kingdom Metazoa; phylum Chordata; class Chondrichthyes; order Rajiformes; family Rajidae; genus Malacoraja; species Malacoraja senta. The sequence goes on along the minus strand of CM075983.1, from coordinate 10,552,567 downwards.
ACGCGGTCACAGGGGGAAGGTACAAGCTCCATACAGACAGTGCCCGTAGTCAAGATCGAACCCAGGGCACCAGACTGGGTGGGCTGAAGGGTTTGCTTCCAAGCTGTATCTCCAAACTAAACTAAACTAAACCTGTACTCTTCATATGTTTTGCATTCTTCTCGTGACTCCCAGGCTTCCTAATTTTAAATTTTGATATTGATGGTATATCATTTCATTCCCTAGCAACATTTTTCTCTGTTACTACTGAGGCATACTCTTATATTTCAGTTCCACTCCCAGTCACATTACAAATGCGTTCATCAATTCTCAGTTCTCCATTGCTGTTCCATGAGTAACGACCAGAGTGCAAGAAAAAAGAAATGAGGGGCCTCTTAATTCTGACCCAGATGTACTTAAGGCGGGTTACCCCAGATCCTTATAATCCCTCAATCACAAGATCTTTCAAACATTTATCTACCTCTACTTTAAATTCTTATGTTAAGCTTGCCACCACTGCCCACATCATCAGAGTAATAGTTTCAACTCTGACCTTTGTTGCTGTTTGTGTGGAGTTTGCACGTTCTCCCTGTGACCGCAAGAGTTTCCTCTGGGTGCCTATTCCTCCCACATTCTGAAGATGTGTGAAGAAACAAGGAACTGTAGATGCTGGTTTGCCAAGGAAAGAATCAAAATGCTGGAACAACTCAGTGTGGTAGGCATCATCAATGGCAGCATGGATAGGTGAAGTTTCGGATCGGGACACTTCTTAGGACTTAGAAGTGTCTTTCCATGGTAAACCAGCATCTGTAGTTCCTTGTTTCTACACACATCTTTAGGATGTGAGAGGAAAGCACTCTTCTCTCTCCCGTCAGGCAAGATGTACGGACGTGTGATTACGCATACTCCAGATTCAGGGACAGTTTTGTCTCAGCACTTCAACTCCCCCTCCCATTCCGAATCCGACCTTTCTGTCCTGGGCCTCCTCCATGGCCAAAGTGAGCACCACCGTAAATTGGATGAGGAGCACCTCATATTTCGCTTGGGTGGTTTATTCCCCAGCGGCATGAACATTGACTTCTCCAATTTCCGGTAGCCCTTATTGTCTCCTTCCCTTCTCAGCTCTCCCTCAGCCCTCTGGCTCCTCGTCCTTTCTTCTTCCCCCCCCCCCCCTCCTCCCTCCCCCCCACCCAAGAAGGGTTTTGGCCTGAAACGTCGCCTATTTCCTTCGCTCCACAAAAGCTGCCGCACCTGCTGAGTTTCTCCAGCACTTTTGTCTACCTTCGATTTTCCAGCATCTGCAGTTCCTTCTTAAACATTTTGTCTCAGCTGTTGTCAGGCAACTGAACCATTCTATCTTCTTCTTGCGTTTGGTGTGCACAGCCTAAAGTTGTAGGACAACTTGTTCTATTTGATCTTATTTGACTGTGCACGCCAGCTTGATTGCATTCGTTGAAACAGGTTGCAATCTCCCACCGTGAAGGTTGCAATCTCCCACCCCCCCATTCTATCTTGTATGTTTGGTCATGTAAAGACTTTCCGCTGACAGGATGGCATGCACCAAAAAGCTTTTCACTGTACCTTGGTACATGTGACAATAAACCAAACTAAACTAAACTAAACTTTGATTAGTAAGGGCGTCAGGGGATATGGGGAAGAGACTGGAGAATGGGATTGAGAGGGAGAGATAGATCAGCCATGATAGAATGGCGGAGTAGACTTGATGGGCCGAATGGCCTAATTCTGCTCCTAGAATTTATACATTTGTAAACTAATCTAAACTAAAGTAAACTAAACTAAATTGCCTTGATTCAAATCCAAATCCTTGCAAGTTTATGACCTAACACTGAAAGTGCTATTAAGGCAAAGAACAAAAAGGTTCAGTGAAAGATACTTTTTTTTTTTGGAATTTGAAAGACAAGGAAGATGGCAATTTGCGGTTTCAATTCCGGACCTTCAGCGGTTGGCAACTGGAGTTTTGGCCAATAATGTTGGAGTAATTAAATTTGGAGGTGGTGAAGAGGTCAAAATTAGAAGAGTTCAGAGGCCTTGGAGAGTTCCAGAGCTCGTAACAAGAATAATAATTTAAAAATCAAGGCTTGCAAAATGAATAGTGGCCACTTGGGACAGACTGTCGGATGAGACCAACGTTAAGGGATTGAAGGCTAGCTGGAGGCAATACTTCTGAGAGGAAGACTGTAAAATGCCAAGGTAAAATAAACAATTCATGCCAAGAGCAAGTAGAGTGGTGTAGGATGGAACTGCAGATGCTGGTTTAAACCGAAGATAGACACAAAAAGCTGGAGTAACTCAGCGGGTCAGCCAGCATCTCTGGAGAAAAGGAATAGGTGACGTTTTGGGTCGAGACCCTTCTTCAAATTATGAGTCAGGGGAAAGGGAAAGGAGAGATATAGACAGTGATGTAGAGAGATACAGAACAAATGAATGAAAGATATGTAAAAACGTAACGATGATAATGGGCCTGTCCCACTTACGCGACTTTTTCGGTGACTGCCGGCACCCGTCATAGGTCGTTGCAGGTCGCCGAAAATTTTCAACATGTTGAAAATCCAGCGGCGACCAGAACAAGGTACAACTCTTTGGGCGACTACTCACGACCATACGGGCTTCACCCCGCGACATGTCGCCTGTATGGTCATGAGCAGTTACCTAGTCACCTAAAGAGTCGTAGCGTCTTTCTGGTCGCCGCTGAATTTTCAATATGTTGAACATTTTCGGCGATCTATAACGGGTGCCGGCAGTCGCCGATAAAGTCGCGTAAGTGGGACAGGCCCTTTAAGCTTCCTTTATTATCGTTACTTTTTTCCAACTTTCATTCATTTGTTCTGTATCTCTCTACATCACCGTCGATATCTCTCGTTTTCCTTTCCCCTGACTCTCAGCTAGTATAGTTGTGACAGGCATTTGCAGTCATTGCACTGTTTTATACTTCTCTGGGTTTGAATGGATTCCATTATTTTAGCACTGACAAAAAACTAGATAAAATAGTCTATTACTATTCCAGTTTCATTTCACCCTGTGTGTGGCAAGTAACTTTACATATTCCCAGGTGATGATATCTAGATATCCTTTGTAGAGGGAGCTTCACAATTATTCTCACACAGTAATGACATTTTAAATCATGTCATTTTAAAAAGTGCTGTTCTAAAAAAAAAATAGAGACAAATAATATATTCCTGCTACGTTGCTTCAGGTTACTGTAGTTCTTCAAAGTAATGAGAATTTATTTGAGAAGTAGAATTAAACGTACAGTCTATTAAATCATGTAAATGTAAGAGTCAATCATTTCAATGGTTCAATGACTTGTATTTTTAGGTAAACATTTGGGAAATAAATTCTTGCTTGTGTTTCTTAAGAATGGGCAGCGGTAAAGTTGCCGCCTTACAGCGTCAGAGACCCCGGTTCGAACCCGACTTCGGGTGCTGTCTGCTCGGAGTTTGTACGTTCAACCACGTGACCTGCATGGGTTTTTTCCAAGACCTTTGGTTTCCTCCCACACTCCAAAGATGTGCAGGTTTGTAGGTCAATTGGCTTTTTATAAATGTGAAATTGTTCCTAGTGTGTGTAGGATAGTGTTAATGTGCGGGTATCGCTGGGCAGCGCAGACGCGGTGGGCCGAAGGGCCTGGTTCCGCGCTGTATCTCCAGAGACTAAAGCTGAAAATATCCTGAGCTGATTTATCATGAGCAAGGTCAGAAAATAGTTACATGGTTCCTTTAACCACATGGAAGGCAAATCCTAACAAAAATGGGTGGCCAATCCAACCCTCCCCATGAGAAATCCTGTTATTTTGCTTCTATTTTCATGGGAAATAATTTTACAGAGCAAGTGCAAGAGGTTTAGGGGACCCACCTGAACTGTGATTCCCAAAGCAACAATGTAAATTTAATGGTAGACAAAAGTGCTGGAGAAACTCAGCGGGTGCAGCAGCATCTATGGAGCGAAGGAAATAGGCTCGGGAAATTAAAAAAAATTAATTAATTCTTTGAAAATTACAAGTGCTTGCAAGACTCGATCGAGCAAAAATGAACACATTTTCCAATGCTAATTGTTCTAACATATTCCTTATTACAGCTGCTGACATTATTAGACTGGAGCACACACTGGTGAACTAATCTGAAGCAACTTTGATTCCTATGCACATGAACACTTAACGTGACTTACTCTGCACCCATGTGGCAAAGCGTATGTTGGTGCTGCCTGGCTGTGTTTAATTTAACTCTTGGTGACAAATTGATTATTGATCTGAAATTGCGGAGCTGAACAATAATGCATGAATTGTTAATACGTTCATCTCTGTAAACCAAATGAATTAGATAGCGCCCAACTCAGGTGACCACTTGCATGCTCACCGCAGAAGCAGATATTACAACCGCTCCACACTCTTAAATCTCTATCTATACACTGTAAATGGTTCGATTGAAATCATGTATTGTCTTTCCGCTGACTGGCTGGCACACAACAAAAGATTTTCATTGTACCTTGGTACACGTGACAATAAATTAAATTGTAGAACTGTTGCCCAAAATGTTAATGCATTCACTGCAGTAATAAAGAAGTAAATTAATCGTTCAGTTAATTGTCACGTGTACCGAGGTACAGTGAAAAGCTTTTGTTGCGTGCTAACCAGTCAGCGGAAAGACCACACGTGATCACAATCGAGCCATCCACAGTGTATAGATATGTGTCCCACTTGGCAGTGTACAGATTATCTGTCCCACTTGGCAGTGTATAGATAAGTTTTTATAGATATGTGAAGAGGAAAAGATTAGTTAAAACAAATGTAGGTCCCTTGCAGTCAGAAACAGGCAAATTGATCATGGGGAACAAGGACATGGCAGACCAATTGAATAACTACTTTGGTTCTGTCTTCACAAAGGAAGACATAAATAATCTGCCGGAAATAGCAAGGGACCGGGGGTTAAATGAGATGGAGGAACTGAGTGAAATCCAGGTTAGCCGGGAAGTGGTGTTAGGTAAATTGAATGGATTAAAGGCCGATAAATCCCCAGGGCCAGATAAGTTGCATCCCAGAATACTTAAGGAAGTAGCCGCAGAAATAGTGGATGCATTAGTGATAATTTTTCAAAACTCTTTAGATTCTGGAGTAGTTCCTGAGGATTGGAGGGTAGCTAATGTAACCACACTTTTTAAAAAGGGAGGGAGAGAGAAAACGGGGAATTACAGACCAGTTAGTCTAACATCGGTGGTGGGGAAAATTCTGGAGTCAGTTATTAAAGATGGGATAGCAGCACATTTGGAAAGTGGTGAATTCATTGGACAAAGTCAGCATGGATTTATGAAAGGTAAATCATGTCTGACGAATCTTATAGAATTTTTCGAGGATGTAACTAGTAGAGTGGATAAGGGAGAACCAGTGGATGTGTTATATCTGGACTTTCAGAAGGCTTTCAACAAGGTCCCACATAAGAGATTAGTATGCAAACTTAAAGCACACGGTATTGGGGGTTCAGTATTGATGTGGATAGAGAACTGGCTGGCAGACAGGAAGCAAAGATTAGGAGTAAACGGGTCCTTTTCAGAATGGCAGGCAGTGACTAGTGGGGTACCGCAAGGCTCAGTGCTGGGACCCCAGCTATTTACAATATATATTAATGATCTGGATGAGGGAATTGAATGCAACATCTCCAAGTTTGCAGATGACACGAAGCTGGGGGGCAGTGTTAGCTGTGAGGAGGATGCTAGGAGGCTGCAAGGTGACTTGGATAGGTTGGGTGAGTGGGCAAATGCATGGCATATGCAGTATAATGTGGATAAATGTGAGGTTACCACTTTGGTGGCAAAAACAGGAAAGTAGACTATTATCTGAATGGTGGCCGATTAGGAAAAGGGGAGATGCAACGAGACCTGGGTGTCATGGTACACCAGTCATTGAAAGTAGGCATGCAGGTGCAGCAGGCAGTGAAGAAAGCAAATGGTATGTTAGCATTCATAGCAAAAGGATTTGAGTATAAGAGCAGGGAGGTTCTACTGCAGTTGTACAGGGTCTTGGTGAGACCACACCTGGAGAATTGCGTACAGTTTTGGTCTCCTAATCTGAGAAAAGACATTCTTGCCATAGAGGGAGTACAGAGAAGTTTAACCAGACTGATTCCTGGGATGGCAGGACTTTCATATGAAGAAAAACTGGATAGACTCGGCTTGTACACGCTAGAATTTAGAAGATTGAGGGGGGATCTTATAGAAACTTACAAAATTCTTAAGGGGTTGGACAGGCTAGATGCAGGAAGATTATTCCCGATGTTGGGGAAGTCCAGAACTAGGGGTCACAGTTTAAGGATAAGAGGGAAGTCTTTTAGGACCGAGATGAGAAAATCATTTTTTACACAGAGAGTGGTAAATATGTGGAATTCTCTGCCACAGAAGGTAGTTGAGGCCAGTTCATTGGCTATATTTAAGAGGGAGTTAGATGTGGCCCTTGTGGCTAAAGGGATCAGGGTGTATGGAGAGAAGGCAGGGATGGGATACTGAGTTGGATGATCAGCCATGATCATATTGAATGGTGGTGCAGGCTCGAAGGGCCGAATGGCCTACTCCTGCACCTATTTTCTATGTTTCTATGTTTCTATGATCATTGGAACAGCATTACTAAAGTAAGAAATGCTGCTGTTGGAGTAGAGGTTTAAAAGAATGGAGCGATTGCAATGAGTGATTGCAGATGCACTTCTGAGACCAGCACACAGAGAGTCACGTGGCTTAGGCGCCAACCAATATACATGTTCAACGTTTTTACAGTATAACATTTGGTTCTTCATTTGGTCTGAGCTTGTTCTGAACACTTTTCACATGTTCCATTTCCATTCAAGACTTGACATTCATGTTTTCCTTCACTAACCCCCTAAAGGCATTGAGACTTCATACACTTGAGCAATACATTCCAGAAACACGTCTCAATAACGCTTTGCTGTATGGTCCATGGCACTTTGCTTGTGCAGCAGGATGTCAACAAGACATCCCAACCCATCAGGAGGACAAGCTTTCCCAAAATACAAAGGAAGACACAGGAAATACTCAGCAGGCCAGGCTGGATCTGTGGATGAAGAGAGTTAAGGACCTGTCCCACTTGGCAATTTTTTGGGTGACTGTCGGCATCATTGACTGACGTATCAGGTCACGTGGCGTGATGCGGCGGTGACGCGGCGTGATGTCGTATGACGTGCAGTGTTTTTTCGAATGTCGCAACATTTTTTTGTCGCCGCTGGATTTTGAAATGTTCAAAATCTTTTGGCGACACTGATATGATGCCGACAGTCGTCGAAAAAATCGCCAAGTGGGACAGGCCCTTTAATGTTCATAAGTTCATAAGTGATCAGAGCAGCATTAGGCCATTCGGACCATCTCCGTCATTCAATCATGGCTGATCTATCTCTCCCTCCTAACCCTATTCTTCTGCCTTCTCCCCATAACCCCTGACACCCGTACTAATCAAGAATCTATCTATCTCTGCCTTATAAACATCCATTGACTTGGCATCCACAGCCTTTTGTGGCAATGAATTCCACAGATTCACCACCCTTTGACTAAATAAATTCCTCCTCATCTCCTTCCTAAAGGAAAGTCCATTTACTCTGAGGTTATGACCTCTGGTCTAGAATCTCCCACTAGTGGAAACATCCTCGCCACATCCACTCTAGAATGTGTTATCAGTAGCTTTTCATAAGAACTCTGCTTTTCTCTCCATAGACGCTTTCAACAATTCTTAATTCTTTAAATGTCCAGTATTTGTATTATTTTGTTTTAGGGCAGCATTTACCTGACCTCCATAATAACCGTATGCAGCCACAATATTGATTAGGAAGAGGAACCTTGCCCGTCTTTCATTTCAACTGAATCTTGAACAAACTCACTGACAGTGTAAGGGAAGGAAGAATTAGAAACATAGAAACATAGAAAATAGGTGCAGGAGGAGGCCATTCGGCCCTTCGAGCCAGCACCGCCATTCATTATGATCATGGCTGATCGTCCCCTATCAATAACCCGTGCCTGCCTTCTCCCCATATCCCTTGACTCCACTAGCCCCTAGAGCTCTATCTAACTCTCTCTTAAATCCATCCAGTGACTTGGCCTCCACTGCCCTCTGTGGCAGGGAATTCCATAAATTCACAACTCTCTGGGTGAAAACGTTTTTTCTCACCTCAGTCTTAAATGACCTCCCCTTTATTCTAAGACTGTGGCCCCTGGTTCTGGACTCGCCCAACATTGGTAAAAGAACATAATCTTGGGTTCCTTGGACCAGAGTTTTGAGAGACAGCCTGGAAACAGTCCCTTCGCCCCACTGAGTACGAGCCAACCAGCACTAGTTCAAGAGAATCCTCTCAGCCATACCGAATCTCCGCAATCTACTCAGGAAATAGAGGCGTTGATGGGCTTCCTTTATAATTGCTTCAGTGTGCTGGGTCCAGGAAAGATCTTCAGAAATATGCACGCCCAGGAATTTGAAGTTTAACAGGGATCGTTGGTCAACTAAACTAAACAATAAAACCATGTGTAAATTATCCTACTCAGGAGACACCTATTAGTTTGACCTGATCTTGGAAATGCATGATTTCCCAATGTGCTTCTGTGTGTTGGAGACACCAATTGCCATATTTTATTCTCATTAGTGTACAAAACGAGTCGCTAACGTCAGGCAGGTCACATTTGCTTCCTGGGGAAAATAGTGATTGGCAACATCAAGCCTGCACTTCCTAAAGCGAGGTATCTTCTAAAAAGAACCGCAGTCAGAAGTGATATTGGCAGCTATGGATGATCTGCAGCCTTGCCAAGATAGACAAGGAAAATAAAATTCCCATCAGCAAAGTAATAGGAGCAGTCTGATACATCTACCATTCTGCACTTATTCATCAACAGCTCGCCCATTGATGTATAAAATAATCAGGGGTTTGGAGATACAGAGCAGAAACAGGCCCTCTGGCCCACCGAGTGCACGTCGACCAGCGATCACCCTGTACACCAGCACTAACAGTAGGTACAATATACAATTTACCGAAGCCTATCAACCTAAAACCTGAATGTCTTAGGAGTGTGGGAATAAACCGGATCACCCGGGGAAAATCCACGCAGGTCACGGGGAGAATGTACAAACTCCATGCAGACAGCACTCATAGTCAGGATTAAACCCGGGTCTCTGGCGCTGAACGGCAGCAGCTCTAACACTGCGCTACTCTGCTGTCTCTGGGCTAATTGGCTCAATACCTCGTCACAATCTTGGTCCAGCCATGGACCTGTTCCAAAAGTGGGGTGAGAGTAATTAGCCTTGAAGCAAAGGAAGACCAGATGTGATATCAAGGATCCTGGGTGAAAGCAATGCCAAATCCATTTAAGTGGCATTTATGAGGCTTTTAGATAGGCACATGGAAGTGGAGAGATATGGATCATGGACAGGCAGCTGAGAACAGTTTAACTTGGGAACCAATCTTGGCATCATGTTTGGCACAAACATTACGAGCTGAAGAGATCATTCTTGTGCTGCACTTTACAATGTTCTTTGTTGTTCAATGTCAAGAGGAAAATGCTTCATTGACTTGTCATAGCTTGCAATAAGGCAGATGAAATGACTTTTGGAGGTCAATTAACATAACAAGATGTTCTCTATACAGTTCTTCATCTCCTCCATCAATGAACTACCTTCCATCATAAGGTTAGAAATGGGAACACTTGCTGATGTTTGCACTATGTTCAATTCCTCTGAAAACTTGGCAAGACCTTGAAAGTATGGACCGACCAGCGGGAATTCCTAATTTGAGGAAGGACATTCTTGCTGTTGAAGGAGTGCAGTGTAGGTTTACAAGGTTAATTCCCGGGATGGCGGGACTGTCATATGCTGAGAGAATGGAGCGGCTGGGCTTGTATACTCTGCAGTTTAGGATGAGAGGAAATATTATTGAAACATATAAGATTATTAAGGGTTTGGACACGCTAGAGGCAGGAAACATGTTCCCGATGTTGGGGGAGTCCAGAACCAGGGGCCACACTTTAAGAATAAGGGGTAAGCCATTTAGAACGGATACGAGGAAACACTTCTTCACACAGAGAGTTGTGAGTGTGGAATTCTCTGCCTCAGAGGGTTCTCTGGATACTTTCAAGAGAGAGCTAGGTAGGGCTCTTAAAGATAGTGGAGTCAGGGGATATGGGGAGAAGGCAGGAATGGGGTATTGATTAGGAATGATCAGCCATGATCACATTGAATGGCGGTGCTGGCTCGAAGGGCCGAATGGCCTACTCCTGCACCTATTGTCTATTGTCTAAAAGTTTCTGAGTTATTGGATCAGCCTCTGCCTTCTTGCAGCCAAGTTCTTTGCTCTTAGCACAGTGGCACAGCGGTAGTGCTGCTGCCTTTCAGCACCAGAGACCCGGCTGCCATCCTGACTATGGGTGTGGTCTGCATGGAGTTTGTACATTTGTACGTTCTCCCCGTGACCGCATAGGTTTTCTCCGGTTTCCTCCCACCTTCCAAAGACTTGCACATTTCTCGATTTAGTGGCTTCTGTAAATTGCCACTGGTGTGTAGGATAGAACTATGTTGTAGCGAAGGATCGGGTCTATACCAAAGATAGACACAAAATGCTGGAGTAACTCAGCAGGATAGGCAGCATCTCTGAAGAAAAGGAATAGATGACGTTTCGGGTCAAGACCCTTCTTCAAACCCTGAAATAGTGTATGGGTGATCACAGTTCAGCGTGGACTCGATGGGCCGAAGGGCCTATTTCCCCGTTGTATCTCTAAACGTAACTACAGCAGAGGGAGGTTTGGAGGGAGGGTCTGCATCTGATTAATATCCAGCATAAATAGGTAAACATA
>CM075983.1:10533868-10541546 GCA_038087875.1 Malacoraja senta | reverse complement strand
CAAAAGCTCACACAAATGAATTTCTTGCCCACCATGATTGAAGTCCACGGGCAGGGATTGAAACTGGAGCTTTGAGTTTTTGTTATTTTTTTAGAGATGCAGCACGGTAAGAGGGTCATTTGCCCACCGAGTCCACACCGACCAGCAATCCCCGCACATTAACACTAGGTCATAAGGTCATAAGTGATAGGAATAGAATTTGGCCATTCAGCCCATCAACTCTACTCTGCCATTCAATCATGGCTGATCTATCTCTCCTAACCCCATTCTCCTGCCTTCTCCCCATAACCCCTGACACCTGTACGCATCAAGAATCTACCAATCTGCCTTAAAAATATCCACTGACTTGGCCTCCACAGCCTTCTGTGGCAAAGAATACTACAGATTCACCACCCTCCGACTAAATAAATTTCTCCTCATCTCCTTCACAAAAGAACGTCCTTTAATTCTGAGGCTATGGCCTGTAGTCCTAGACTCTCCCAATAGTGGAAACATCCACTCTATCCAAGCTAGGGATACTAGGGATAATTTTTACATTTATACCAAGCCAATTAATCTACAAACCTGTACGTCTTTGGAGTGTGGGAGGAAACCGAAGATCTCGGAGAAAACCCACGCAGGTCACGGGGAGAACGTACAAACTCTGCACAGACAAACACACGTAGTCAGGATCGAAACTGAGTCTCTGGCGCTGTAAGGCAGCGACTCTACCGCTGCACCACTGGACTGCCCTAGGTTGAGTTCTGTGCCAGCATGCGGTGCGATGAATCTATTCACCTCACCACCTTCCATCCCCCAAACGCCCCCCCTGCTCAGAATCACTTCTTGCAACTCCTTCCCCGCTCTTCCCTCCAATTCTTCCCATCCTCAGCTATCAGGTGAAATGTCACCCTCTACATCCCACCCACCTGCCTCTCTCCCCCACCCATACCCAGTCATAGCCAGCTATCAGGTTGCGTACCAGAATCACGTCGCTGACAGAGCCTGTGAATGATTCCATCTCTATCTCATTGTTCTCCCACAACAGACTGAGATAATGCGGAAACATCAACAATTCTGAATTGTAATTACACAAACAAGTAAGGATTCCATGAATCACAAAGGCAGTACAATTGCTAATTCTTTTTGAAGCTTACACTTTTACATGAAGAATATATATTCAGAAATATGTAGCAGCATAGAACTGCATTCGCTGTGCAAATTGATCGAAATATTGATGTACCACGGAACCATGTGAATTGTGGAAAGATATAATAGCTTTGATATCAAAAATATAAGGTACGCTTCCAGTGTATTTTCCAAATTAAATAAAACACACAATTTCTCTGACAGCTATTGCAATATAGAGTGTATCCTTTCAAAACAGAAGTGACATCCATTATGTTCCATCGAAGTGAAAACACGAAAGTAAGGTTAAAAGAACCCTACAATTTTTGGTTGTGGAGATGAATTGATTGAAAAAATCTGACACGTGCCGGGGCGAATCAGAAAACCAATTATTAAAAAAAGAGAAACGTAATTTGCACCTAGCTGTAATAGATAGGAAGAAAGAATAGAGGCTGGCTGTTGGCTTTGCCATGTAACACAAATTGGATTTGAAAGGATTACTATGGCTGGCCTTGATGTGTTGTGTTTCTCGGAAGTGAAGCATCATGAAGAGGAAGATAAAAGGAAAAAAGATTGCTCGTAACAAAAAAAAAGAACCCTTCCAAAAAGGGAATTAACGACAGAGAAGTTCACAATATGAAGGAAAGTGGAAATGCTGAGAAGTTTTATTCTGCTTCACTGAAAAAGGAACTATTAATACATCGCTATGAACAAAATTCTATCAATTTACAGTCGAAAGACATCATTTAATGCATTGTTAAATTTACCATTACAATTGTCATAGAGTCTCACAACGTGGAAATCAGCCCTTCGGCCCAACTTGCCCACACCGGCCAACATGCCCCATCTATACTAGTCCCACCTGCCTGCATTTGGCCCATATCCTTCTAAACAAGTCCTATCCATGTACCTGTCTAAATGTTTCTTAAACGTTGCAATAGTACCTGCCTCAACTACTTCCTCCGGCAGCTCGTTCCACACACCTGTCACCCTTTGCGTGAAAATGTTACCCCCCCGGGTTCCTATTAAATCTTTCCCACCTCACCTTAAACCTATGTCCTCTGGTTCAGACAAGCACCCGTGGTTTGGATCGAACCTGGGTCTCTGGTGCTGTAAGGCAGCAACTCTACCGCTGCGCCACCGTGCCGCCCAATACACAAGGTCTCATTTTGAATTCTGAAACTCTGACGGCTCTGCTTTATGGACAAGTGAAGAACCACCCTCAGCACCAAGAAAGGGCAAAGCTCCAAAAACTGATCACAGGATGGCCCAATGGGGGGGGGAAGGCTGCAATGGGCCATTATGGCCAACTGCAGCTGGGAATTAGAAAATGGTGCCAAAACTAGTGGGAGAGTCGAGGACCAAAGGCCATTGCCTCAGAATTAAAGGATGTTCCTTTAGGAAGGAGATGGGGAGGAATTGCATTGGTCGGAGGGTGGTGAATCTGTGGAATTCTTTGTCATCAAAGTCTGTGGAAGCCAAGTCAGTGGATATTTTTAAGGCAGAGATTGATAGATTCTTGATTAGTACAGGTGTCATGGGTTATGGGGTGAAGGCAGGAGAATGAGGTTAAGAGTGAGAATTAGATCAGTCATGTTTGAATGGCGGAGTAGACCTGATGGGCCAAATGGCCTAATTCTGTTCTAATCACTTATGACCTTATGACCAAAACCTGGCGAACCTTCCATATGGGCGCAGTGGGCTGTTACTGCACATTCTGTACTTAATCAGAGTTTGTACTTGCGTGCGGTACTAATCGTACTGATCTGTATGCTGATAAAGAATGTCACTGTCCCTTGATACATGTGATAATAAAGAACTATTGAACCATTGTCTCAAGGAGTTCAATGTTTTCACCGACATCTAGGTACAAAGCTTTTGCCAAAGAGCCCCCATGGAGCTGAAACAGTCTGATTAAATAGGAATATAATATTTAATTTTTTTAAATGGCATTTCTGATAAACATGCATTTCATCATCAGTTTCTCCCAATGGTCACAGGTGCGTACCCAATGATTTGAATCTGATTGCTTTTCGAAATATATGTTTAATTTAGTTTATTTTAGAATTACAGTGCGGAAACAGGCCCTTCGGCCCACCGAGTCTGCACCAAACAGCAATCCCCGCACACTAACACAATCCTACACACACACTAGGAACAACTTACATTTATACCACGCCAATTAACCTACAATCCGGTACGCCTTTGGAGTGCGGGAGGAAACCGAAGATCTCAGAGAAAACCCACGAGGGTCACTGGGAGAATGTACAAACTTCGTACCGACAGGCACCCGTAGTCAGGATCGAACCGGGGACTCTGGTGCTGTAAGGCAGTAACTCTACCGCTACGCCACCTATATTGTTCATACAAACCCATACACAAATCATCATTAATGTGATGAATGATTGTAGGTAAAGAAGTGGTGCAGCGGTAGAGCAGTTACCTCACAGCTCCAGAGACCCGGGTTTGATCCTGACTACGGATGCTGTTTGTGTGGAGTTTGTACATTCTCCCTGTGACCGTTTGGGTATTCTCTGGGTTTCTCCGGTTTCTTTCCACATCCCAAAGGCGTGCAGGTCAAATGGCTTCTGTAAATTGCCCCTGGTGTGTAGGATGCGAAAGTGGGATAACATGGAATTAGTGTACGGGTGATCGATGATCGGTGCAGACTCAGTGGGCCGAAGGGCCTGTTTCCAAGCTGTATCTCTAAACTGAACTAAAAACTGAGGAGAATATGTAATTGACAGAACAATATTAATCACAGATCCAATTTTACTAAAACAGATTATCTGGTCATTTATAATACTGCTTTTATTGTAGAAAGCTTGCCAATTTTCAAATGTTAGCACAGTGACTACACACAAAGTGTATTCCATTGACTGTAAAGTGGTTGGAATTCAATGACTGAAGTGAATAATCACTTCATTGGAAAAAAAGTTTTCATTTTCTAAAGTGCAACACTCCTTTCTTTATAGAGGTTCTTGACATTCAATTCACATCTTGAAGTACAGAGGCGTCTGGAACTAGTGTTCACTGTCTTGGAATAAGGAATAAGCTGTTTAGGCCTGCACTCTAATGCTTAGAGGGTGGCGAAACTCTGGAATTGTGTACTTTAGAGACTTAGTGTCTAAAGTAGAGTCATGGAAGCACTCGCAATTATATTAAAACATTTCACTCTCAGTGTTACCAATGCAATCAATTAATCCAGTGGCAGATTCCTGTTTTGTGACCTTCTGCCTTCCAGTGACTTGAAAGCTCGCATTATCTCTAATGCTCTCATGTTTCTTTAAACTAAATTAAACTAAAATCCATAACTCTGACGGTGTAAGATTAGCCTTATTTAGTACAAATTGAGTGTGGACCAGCAGTTGAATTTCAGTAATTTCACAAGCTTTCCCCTTTTTTTTTAACTTAGATGGGAAAAGTCACTTCAGCGTAATAGTTTGATTAGACTATTAAGTAAAAGGGTGATGCATTTTCAACTTAAATGTGTTACAATTTCTTCTAATTGAACTGCTACAATTATAACAAGTGATATACCACTTGTCCGTGAAACAATCATTCACAAATACCAGACCATTCCATATTCACCATTCATTGTAAGGTTGTAATAAGTATAATAGTAGGCTCTACATGGAAGTAATTGAAGATAATAACATCTAAGAATTGGCCTCTGGTTCAATTTGAATGTGCTTGATACAATGATACAATTTATTTGTTGTCATTTGAACCTCATTGAGGTTCAAACGAAATTTGGTTTCTACAGTCATACAAACAAGAGAAAGAACCAAGACACAACACAATTTACACAAACATCCATCACAGCGAATCTCCTCCTCACTGTGATGGAAGGCAAAGTCTTATCTCTCCCCTGCACTCCCCATTCTCCTCCCGATGTCAAAGACAAAGCCCCCGGCGGTCGATGGTAAATAAGTGCCGCGGCTATTAAAGCCGCGCCGGGCGATGCAAGGCCACGCTCCTGGTCTTGATGTTGGAGCCCCCGGCGGGCGCTAGCAAGTCCCGCGGCCATTTAAAGCCGCGCCGGGCGATGTAAGGCCTCGCTCCAGGTCATCTTCAACCCCGCAATTCGGGCGGGAGCAGTTGCCGTTGCGGAAGCTCCGAACAGCGGTCTCCCACCAGGGACCCGCGAGCTCCCGATGTCACCGTCCACCGGGCCGGCGGCTGAAGCCTCCGAATCTCCGGGGGTCGGGCCGCAGCAGCGCGCCACCACAGCTCCTCCCGTTCACAACTCGGCCAGCTCCACGATGGTGAGTAGTCCGCAGGCTCCGCGACTGGAGCCCCAGGTCGTTCCGGTTGGAGGCCGCTCCACGGTGCTAGACCCCACTGACAACGGAGACCCGACAGAGAAAGGTCGGGTCCTCCGTATAGGGAAAAGGTTTTAAAAGGTTCCCACCCCCTCTCGAAAAGCAGGGGAACGCTGTCTGAAATTCACACCCGCGATGAACAGGAAGGTAAAAGACGTCTGGAACAGTGTACGGTAAGTCCTTTAGGGAGCGCGGAGAGGGGGGGGGGGGTGAGAGAAGGGGAGAGACGGGGAGAAGGAGTGGAGACAGTTTTAAGAAGCCAGACAACGTTTAATGAAGTTTAGCGGGCATTTAACATTACCGGTCGGTTTACTTACCTTTCTTTTCTCAACGAGCTTTACCTTCGACTACCTTCGATTATCTTCGATTGCCTTCGATTACCTACGATAGCATCATGACCTACTACGACCTACCTCGACTAAACCTACGAGTAAAAAATTATCGATTTTTTCCATGGCGACCTTTTTTTACTCGCGGGCATTTTTCAGCATGTTGACAAAAACGCCGCGACCTAACTGAGGCCTCGAGTACGTGGGGACTACTCTCGAGCATGAAGGAGAGTTACATAGACCTCCTAGGACCTCGTGTCGACCATGCTGCAAGTATGAGTCGAGGGCAAACTCTTCTAATTCGCCAATTAGATCCCCGCAGTGGGATAGCCCCTTTAAGCTTTGTTTATGCTGCCCCAACTTGGTGGCTTAATCCTGAAATCAATAAATCACCCACAGAAAGTTGCATCTGCAACAATAAGCATCCTTGTTTCCCGTGACGTGGAACTGCAAGTAAGTTTTGTATATTTAACCCAGTAGCTAAGATAGACACAAAATGCTGGAGTAACTCAGCGGGACAGGCAACATCTTTGGAGAGAAGGAAAAGTTGACCTTTCGGGTCGAGTCCCTTCTTCAAACCTAAAGAAAGGTCTCGACCCAAAACGTCATCCATTGATTCTCTCCAGAGATGCTGCCCATCCCGCTGAGTTACTCCAGCATTATGTGTCTATCTTTGGTGTAAACCAGCATCTGTAGTTTATCCCCTGCACATACCCCAGTAGCTATTTCCAAGCAAGATGGGTACAGCAAAGGAATTTGGGAGGAACACTGTTTAAACCTTCATAACATTTCTAATGAGAAACCGGCACAGACTTATACGCCACATTGTCACTTTGATGTTCGAATGCACATAAATGCAGTTGAGTAATGATACAGAGCTAATTTACATCAGTGCCCTAAGAACACAAAGTATGTTGTTTCCCTGTCAAACCTTTTGGAAAATGAGCCTACGACTGCAGGCTTCGATGTAACAAATTAAGTTAATGCAACATGAGAGATCTGGAGCCCATGATCAGTGCAAGCCTTGTGTTTCTCATAAATATTGGATAGAATGGTGCATAGTTTTGTTTGTGAATAGATGAAAGAAAAAGGATTTTAATTCAGAAATACAGCATGGATGTATTTTTTTGCATACAGTTCAGTAAAATGTTGCCGTACCCAAGCACAATCCGTGATTTGTGCCGACCAAGATTATAGAAACAGTCCAAGGAAACTGTGTGCAAGAGTTGGGTCGAAAGGAGGGGATTTTTGTACTTTGACGTACCACATATCTGACTTTACTCAGATAGGTACAAACACAAAATAAAACAGCTCATAGATCAGTGGTAAGTTTATCGAACAAGTCAGTTTATTAAAAGGCCTTAGCGATGTACATTGCGAAACAGTGTGAGCAAGCCCAAACTGCTTCCACAAGCCAAAGTAACTGTACAATTTTTCATACCCTCAAGATAACAACTTGAGGTTACTTGTGAAGCTGAAATAAACCATCATTAATCAATGTCTCTCTAATCTTTCATCTTTGTCTTTCCCCAGAGTTAACTTTAATCTTCTGTTTCTTGTTGTTTTTTAAATCCTCCTGTGTATCAACCACAAATGTCAAGATTCTACTCCCCAAATGGGGTCCCCTCATAAAAGAGGCTATTCGTTAACCTTTGGGAGACTTTCCTGCTAAACACAGTGACAAAGAGCAGCTGTAATCTCAAGATTGCAACAGATAAGAACCTAGACAGACTATCCTCCCCCCCCAATAGATAAGAAAGCCTGCTTTTCAGCAGAATGTTTCAGCTTTAGCCATTCTGACTACATTCTTGGCCATTTTTCCCATCATGCTCCTCAGCATGTGAGCTCTAGGGTTAACCAAATTGATAACCTACTCAACTTCCTTATAATTCTAAAAATTCCCAACGCCAGGCGGTA
>CM075983.1:10463868-10528868 GCA_038087875.1 Malacoraja senta | reverse complement strand
GGGGGATCTTATAGAAGCATATAAAATTATAAAAGGACTGGACAAGCTAGATGCAGGAAAAATGTTCCCAATGTGGGGCGAGTCCAGAACCAGGGGCCACAGTCTTAGAATAAAGGGGAGGTCATTTAAGACTGAGGTGAGAAAAAACTTTTTCACCAAGAGAGTTGTGAATTTATGGAATTCCCTGCCACAGAGGGCAGTGGAGGCCAAGTCTCTGGATGGATTTAAAAGAGAGTTAGATAGAGCTCTAGGGGCTAGTCAAGGGA
Organism: Malacoraja senta; assembly: GCA_038087875.1. Taxonomy (NCBI): domain Eukaryota; kingdom Metazoa; phylum Chordata; class Chondrichthyes; order Rajiformes; family Rajidae; genus Malacoraja; species Malacoraja senta. The sequence continues at coordinate 10,528,602 of CM075983.1, read as the reverse complement.
TATGGGGAGAAGGCAGGCACGGGTTATTGATAGGGGACGATCAGCCATGATCACAATGAATGGCGGTGCTGGCTCGAAGGGCCGAATGGCCTCCTCCTGCACCTATTTTCTATGTTTCTATGACTATGATAGCCACCGTCAGTTGCCTAAAAAATTGCCAAGTGGGACAGGCCCATTAGACAGATGATCAGAGCATTGTAGATATAAAGGAGATATCTAGATGTTTAATTAGTGTCAGTAGAACCATTCCTCTTCATTCACCATCTGCGAGGGAATGGATAGGTGACGTTTTGGATCAGGAGCATTTTTAGACTTATTGTAGTCGGGGGGGGGGGGGGTTGGTGTGAGGGGGAAAGAGGTGGGGCGGGGGCAAAGCCTGGCACATGATAGGCAGGTAGACACAAAATGCTGGAGTAACTCAGCCAGACAGGCAGCATCTCTGGATAGAAGGTATAGGTTACGTTTTTGGGTCGAGACCCTTCTTCAGACCAAAGAAGGGTGTCGGCCCGAAACGTCACCTATCCAGAGATGCCGTCTGTCCCGCTGAGTTACTCCAGCATTTTGTGTCTATCTTTGATGTGAACCAGCATCTGCATTTACTTCCTACACATGATGGGGTAGATACAGGTGAGGAGGGGCTGATTGGTAGGTGGATGAGGTAAGTATCAGGTAAGGACAGAAGAGGATTGTAACGTATAGCCAGAAAGAGGGATGAAGTTACTCTATCCATCTGCCAATTAAACCCCCCCCCCCCCCCACACTTGTATCCACCTTTCACTTGCCAGGCTTTGTCCTGCCCCCACCGCTTTTTGCCAGCCTTCTTCACCACCCTCGCCCCCAACTACAATCACTCATCAGTCTGAAGAAGGATCCCAACCCGAAAAAATCAAGGAAAATGTAGGAAGGTCCATCCATACTGTTATGTCGCCTTGGACTCAGTATGGGGCTCAGGCTCCAAAGTGAAGTCCTTCATTAAGATATGAGAGTGAATTCCCATGCTGCCTACCCTCTTGCAGATACTTGTGGGCAGTGGGCATTAGTATGTCCTTTACTACAGGTCCACCACCGATTTTCCGGCACCCTTGGTTCCAGAGCCTTTCTGGATTATCCATTGTGCCGGACCAACAGAGGTTATGGCCTTGGGGGGGCTGAGAAAACGGCCCACAAAGTCGGCTATGGGAACGGATCTGCCGGCTCTGGCTGGGCTGGAGTTCCAGAGCCCTGGCTGCAGGGACAAATTCGACCCACTGATATCTCTTTAGCTCAGACCCAACTGGAGTCCTTCAGTCATCTCCCCTTTAAACCTATCCACGAACACACCCTCTATCCCACCCTGAGTTGTGGATCAAATCTTCCATTTCACCACTTCATTCTGCCCAACCATGGTCATGTGCTGATCCACCACCAACCTTGCCAATGTAGGACATCTGAAATATATATTTTTAAATTCATTAAAAGTATACAAAGTCCTATTACAAATGGAATATGTGCTTGGTTCCAAGGTGGTTCCATGAGAAATCTTCCATTGACTCCATCTACGCTTCACACTGCCTCGGCAAGGCCACCAACATAATCAAGGACGAGTCCCACCTTGGTCACTCCCTCCTCTACCCTCCCCCGTCAGGAAAGAAGTACAGAAGTTTGAAAATACACGCCTCCAGGTGCAGGGACATTTTCTTCCTAGCTGTCATCATGCAACTGAACCATCCTATCAATAACTAGAGATCGTTCCTGAGCTACCATCCACCTCATTGTAAACCCTTGGACTATCATTAACCAGACTGTACTGGACTTTATCTAATACAAACCATTATTCCCTTTATCCTGTATTTGTGCACTGTTGACAGTTTGATTGTAAGCATATTGAGTGTTTTTGCTGACTGGAAAGGACGCAACAAAAAGCTATTCACTGTACATCAGTACACATGACAACAAACTAATCTGCAGTAAAAACCTGTCATTGTCACAGCACTTTCCACCAAATTAATAACCTTTTTTTCCAACTACCAAAGCAGGTTTTAGGTTTAGAGATTCTGTGGAAACAGGCCCTTTGGCCCACTGAGTCCGCACGGAACAGAGATCTCTGCACATTAACACTATTCTACACACATTAGGGACAATTTTACCAAAGCCAATTAGCCTATAAACCTGTTTAAGAAGGAACTGCAGATGCTGGAAAATCGAAGATAGACAAAAATGCTGGAGAAACTCAGCGGGTGAGGCAGCATCTATGGAGTGAAGGGTTTCGGCCCGAAACGTTGCCTATTTCCTTCGCTCGATAGATGCTGCCTCACCCGCTGAGTTTCTCCAGCATTTTCGTCTAGCCTATAAACCTGTATCCCTTTGGAGTGTGGGAGGAAGCCGAAGATCTCGGTGAAACCCCACGCAGGTCACAGGGAGAACGCACAAACTCCGTACAGACAAGCACCCGTAGTCAGGATCGAACCCGGGTCTGTGGAGCTGTAAGGCATTAGGTAGATAGATAGATTACTTTATTGTCATTCAGACCTTTCGGTCTGAACAAAATTATGTTGCCTGCAGTCATACACAGAACCAATAATAACAAAACATACAATAAACACAAATTAAACATCCACCACAGTGAGTTCACCAAGCACATCCTCACTGTGATGGAGGCAAAGTCTTTATGTCTCCGTCTCTTCCCTCCTTGTTCTCCCTCTGCGCTGAGGCGATCGATCCAGGCCGAAGATGCCGCCCTCCAGTCCAGCGGACCTCCGTGGTGATGTCGCCGCCGCCGCCGAAAGCCGGAATGCCGTCTCCGCTCCAGGCCGAAGATGCCGCCCTCCAGTCCAGCGGACCTCCGTGGTGATGTCGCCGCCGCCGCCGAAAGCTGGAACGCCGTCTCCGCTCCGAGACAGCCCGCCACAGCATCAGCTCCCGGCCGCCGCCCCAGCTCCAGGCCGCTGCCCCAGCTCAGGGTCCCGCAGTCTCTGCTCCAGGCCGCCGCCCCAGCTCCAGGCCGCCGCCCCAGCTCCGGGTCCCGCAGTCTCCGCTCCAGGCCGCCGCCCCAGCTCCAGGCCGCCGCCCCAGCTCCGGGTCCCGCAGTCTCCGCTCCAGGCCGCTGCCCCAGCTCTGGGTCCCGCAGTCTCCGCTCCGGACCCCGCTGTATCAGCTCCAGGCCGCCGCCGAAAGCCAGAACGCTGCACCAGCAAGTCGGGCCACCGCTGCCTCAGCCCCGAAGATGGCCAGCATCTCGTTGGTAAGTCCTGGCTGGCTCTGCCTCCGTAGCCTCGGGGTCGGTCGCAGGTTGGAGGCCGCCAGCTCCGCCATTAGGCCTCAGCGCAGACGGAGACAGAGAAGGGGGATACGACACGGAAAAAGTCGCATTCCCCCGAAGGAAGAGACAGAGAACATGTTTCACCCCCCCCCTAACACAACCCAACAAACTAAAACTTAACCAAAACAAGACAAAAACAACAACAGAAAAAAGTAAAAGACAGACGGACTGCAGGCGAGCCACAGCTGTTAACAACGCCACCACTTCCGGAGTCTTCCAACGTTTCGGGCCGAAACCCTTCACTCCAATTAGCTCTTCCATTGTCACTCGGGCTACTTCAGCTACGTTTGGCAGTTCTCGGCATGTCACTTTAGCACGTGAGTACACATTCAGGTCTACATTGGAATGATAGTCAGGAGAATGTGTTGAAGTCCTTGGTGTAGGCATGCACCTAAAATGATCTGATTGAATGTCAGGAACACCAACAATTCATGGAAGGTGATCTTGCTACTATACTTTCATTTTTCCAGCTCATATTATTTCCAGGGTACTCGACAGGAGAAATCATACAGTGAAGTGTTTAACGTCTACCTGATGAAGGCCGAACACTTCATCCAAAGAATGACACGTCTGTAATAAAACACTCCATCTGTTCCTCATTGGGCAAGCACCGCAGGTCATAACTTAAATCCTGTCAGTTTTGATGGCAAAATCCAATGAACTAAATATTTGGCAAAGGGGATACTTTCTTTTTACCTATATATTGGCATTTCAAGATTCAAGATCCAATAGTCAAGATTCATGAGAGTTTATTGTCATGTGTCCCAGATAGGACAATTAAATTCTTACTTTGCTTCAGCACAACAGAATATAGTAGGCATCAATACAACACAGATTAGTGTGTCCATATACCATTATATAAATATATACACACATGAATAAATAAGCAGATAAAGTGCAAATAAACAGAAACTGGTCTATTAATGTTCAGAGTTTTGTTTCAGTTGAGTTTAATAGCCTGATGGCTGTGGGGAAGTAGCTATTCCTGAACCTGGTCGTTGCAGTCCTCAGGCTCATGCACCTTCTACCTGAAGGTAGCAGGGAGATGACTGTGTGGCCAGGATGGTGTGGGTCCTTGATGATGCTGCCAGCCTTTTCGAGGCAGCGACTGCGATAGATCCCCTCGATGGTAGGGAGGTCAGAGCCGATGATGGACTGGGCAGTGTTGAACAGTGTTTACTGTTTACTGAGTGTTCACAAAGAGCGCCATGTTTTAAACGCTAAAATTGGATTTTCCCTGTATCCGAGCAGACCCTGCAAGTCTCCGTGGAAAACCTGCAAATGTTTTTTTTAACATTTTCTGCAACTGGGCAATGGAAAATATAGACATTTTTTAAATCATATATGCATTCAAAGAGTCTATAGATGACGCATAAACAATTGAGATGCGTCTCAATGGAATCTAGTAGTTGCCCTGAATTAGATCTGTGAGTAAGATTTATATGTTTCATTATGACACACACATACACACTGTATGAGGACACACAATCAGAGGCAAGTCATAAAGCATATTATTTTCTACTTCCCATCGATAAGGGCTTTGAGGGCGAGTCTAGCATCTTTTCCCACTGAATTAGCCTAGGAAGCACACACCAGGAAGGAAGGCTGCTGGGCCTTCTTGTCCCTGTGTCTCTGTTACAAATCAAGTAGTGCTGTTATTAATAGACGTTCATCCACCCTCAAGCCCCCGAACAGTTGGAACAAATTCAATACAAATCAACAGCTGCGAGTTCTTCTTCACTTATGATTTGAGTAATTCTAGACAGCGTGTAGAGCACTCTCCCACATTACTAATGTGCCCTTTCATTACATCGCACTGCAATATTCAACATACAAGCATGGAGATACAAGGCAGCGCAGATGCTGGGATCTTGGACAGCTGGTCTAACTCAGCGGGTCAGGCAGCATTTGTGAAAGGAATAGACAGCCGCGTATTGGGTCAGGACCTTTCTTCAGCATGGATAGACACAAATTGCTGGAGTAACTCAGCAGATCAGGCAGTATATCTGGAGAAGCAGACGTTCCCGATGTTGGGGGAGTCCAGAACCAGGGGCCACAGTTTAAGAATAAGGGGTAGGCCATTTGGAACTGAGATGAGGAAAAACTTTTTCACCCAGAGAGTTGTGAATTTGTGGAATTCTCTGCCTCAGAAGGCAGTGGAGGCCGATTCACTGGATGCATTCAAAATAGAGTTAGATAGAGCCCTTAGGGCTAGCGGAATCAAGGGGAGAAGGCAGGAACGGGGTACTGATTGTGGATGATCAGTCATAATCACATTGAATGGCGGTGCTGGCTCAAAGGGTTGAATGGCCCATTCCTGCACCTATTTTCTATGTATCTATGTATCTAGGTGACGTTTCGGGTCGGAACTTTTTTTCAGCTGGGTTGAAGAACCTGAAGAAAGGTTCTGTCCCTAAAATGTCACCTGTTCCTTTTCGCCAGAGATGCTGCCTGACCCGCTGAGTTACTCCAGCATTTTGTACCCCATCTTCGGTATAAACCAGCATCAGCAGTTCCTTCTACACCTTTCTTAAGCATGACTGGTTAGAATTCTTGGGGTGGAGAGGGGTGATAGCGATATAAAGGGGAGGGTAGTGTCTTGTGTTCTGTGTCTTGTGTCTACTGTTTGTGGGTAAGGGTGTCTGTTTGGTGTTCAGCCATGAGCGAGTGGCGGTGCGGGCTCGATGGGCCTGGTGGTCTGCTCTCGCACCTACTTTCTATGTTTCTATGTTTCTAATTAGGAGATTACAATTCCACAATATCTGTGAAAATTAGTTCCTCTAGTATTGTATTTTTAACTTTAGGCTCTTTACACAGTTGAGATGCAACAAATAGATGGGGTGTAATTCCGTGTGTGGGTGCAGGTTGTGTGTGGGGAGGGTGATGGTGTTGAAGGGAATGGGTTGAGGAGGGAGATATTTTGTACAACACCTTAAGCATGATATCTAAGCAATTTTATTTATCAGGTTGTGACGGATTTAATTTAAGCAACCTATTTACAGTTGCATTATCTCTTCCTTCCAGGATCTCGCTGTTCTGCTTTGCATCCCTCTTTATTTTTTTTCTTCACGGAGAATAAGTTTGATTCTTACGGTGTATACATTTCATTAAGAGTTGAGCTTTATGGTTTAAGTCTCTTTCAATCTCTCATGCCCTTTGCAGGGTGAATGTCCAAATTTGAGCAGATTATTCCAACTATAATCTTACAAATTATCCACTATATAATTTTTTTTATTCCGTTCTAATTGTATTTTATATCGTGAAAACACAAGGAAAACGTGGTTAAAGCATATTGTGCAGCGGCAGAGTGGAATAATTTGGAGGCATTTAAAAGGGAACATTAGGTATGTCTCAAGAAAATTGTACCGTGGTTTGTTTTACTTCCAAGTCATCCATGCACGCCTTAGCAATGCAGCAAGGAACCTTGATGTGCAAACTCAAATCCTAATGGCTTGTCCTGCTCAAAAGGATAGCAATTCTGGGATTTTCATGTGTGCAGGCCTAACCATCAGATAGCGAGAGTCTTGAATATAGAAGAAAGTTTTCAAACATGTCTGAAAAGTTCTTTGGCATTACTTAATGGGGCCAAGTTTCAATCCAGAGAATTTGGTGCTGGAAGGCTGCCTCAATATTTTAGCTGAGTCCTGCTGACTCTACTTTGAGTCTCCAGTTCCAAGAATGGCATTTGGCCACCCTGTATCCATTTAGTTTAGTTTAGTTTAGTTTAGTTTTTAAGATACGTCATGGAAACGATTTCTTTGGCCCACCGAGTCCACGCAGACCATCCTTCCCCTGTTTGCACACATTCTATGTCATCTCACTTTCTCATCCATTCCCTACACACTAGGGGAAATTAACCTACAAACCCACACGTCTTTGGGATGTGGGAAGTAGGCAGAGGAAAAGCCACCCCATCACAGGGAAACATGCAAACTCCACACAGACAGCACCCGAGGTCAGGATTGAACCCTCGTTTGTGAGCTCTCCTTAAACTGTCCCCGTCTTAAAATCTGTAAACTACTGCCACACCATCGACAACTGATCGCACCATCAACAATTGATTCTCACCATGACTTCACTCCCTACCTGCTGCCATGATCATACTCCCAGCCACCATTTGCCAGAAGGCTTGGAAAGTTCAGCATGTCCCCAAGAACCCTCACCAAGGACGAGGAGGGGTGATCTTATAGAGGTGCATAAAATCAAGAGACAAATAGATTGGGTAGATGCACAGAGTCTCTTGTCCAGAGTAAGGGGAATCGAGAACCAGAGGACATAGGTTTAAGGTGAAGGAAAAAAGATTTAACAGGAATCTGAGGGGTAACTTTTTCACACAAAGTGTGGTGGGTGTATGGAACAACCCCGACGTTTAAAAAATGGTTAGACAGGTACATGGATAGGACAGGGTTTGGAGGGATATGGACCAAACGCGGGCAGGTGGGACTAGTGTAGCTGCGACACGTTGGCCGGTGTGGGCAAGTTGGGCCGAAGGGCCTGTTTCCATACTGTATCACTCTATGACTCTAAAGGGCCTGTCCCACTGTACGAGGTCATTCAAGAGTTCTCCCGAGTTTTACCCAGATTCGAACTCAGAGAATGTCCGTAGCGGGTCCGTAGGAGTTCGTGAATGTCCCGTAGCGGCTCGTACGAGTAACGGTAGGTACTCGAGAAATCCGGTAAACTCGTGACATTATTTCAACACTGTGAAAAATGTCCACGAGTAAAAAAATACTTGTGATGACATTTTAAAAACGTTTTACTCGTACATGCCGCTACGAGACATCCACGAACTCCTACGGGCCTGCTACGGACATTCTCCGAGTTCAAATCAGCTGAAAACTCTGGGGGGCCTCTTGAATTACCTCGTACAGTGGGACAGGCCCTTAACTTCGACAGATCAAAAGTAGAAAGCATTTTATCTCTATACAAGACATCATCGTTTGGTAACAGCTTCATCCAAGACCACAAGAAATTGCAGGGCATCATGGACGTAGCCCAGACCATCACACAAATCAACCTCCCTTCCATTGACTCCATTTATACTTCATGCCTCCTCGGCAAGTCCACCAGCATAATCAAGGACGTCTCATCCCGGTCACTCCCTCTTCTCCCCTCTCCCATTAGGCAAGGGATATAAAAGTGTGAAAACGCACACCTCCGGATTCAGGGATAGTTTCTTCCCAGCTCTTCCCAGCTGTTATCAGGCATCTTATAGAAACGTACAAAATTCTTAAGGGGTTGGACAGGCTAGATGCAGGAAGATTATTCCCGATGTTGGGGAAGTCCAGAACTAGGGGTCACAGTTTAAGGATAAGAGGGAAGACTTTTAGGACCAAGATGAGGAAATCATTTTTTACACAGAGAGTGGTGAATCTGTGGAATTCTCTGCCACAGAAGGTAGTTGAGGCCAGTTCATTGGCTATATTTAAGAGGGTGTTAGATGTGGCCCTTGTGGCTAAAGGGATCAGGGGGTATGGAGAGAAGGCAGGGATGGGATACTGAGTTGGATGATCAGCCATGATCATATTAAACGGCGGTGCAGGCTCGAAGGGCCGAATGGCCTACTCCTGCACCTATGTTTCTATGTTTCTATAACTAAACCATCTATCACCAATTAGAGAGTGATCCTGACCTCACATCTACTTTATTGGAGGCCTACGAACTAAGAATAATGAGTAAGCCATTTAGAATGGAGATGAGGAAACACTTTTTCTCACACAGAGTGGTGGGTCTGTGGAATTCTCTGCCTGAGGGTGGTGGAGGCAGGTTCTCTGGATGCTTTCAAGAGAGAGCTAGATAGGGCTCTTAAAAATGGTGGATTCAGGGGATATGGGGAGAAGGCAGGAACGGGGTACTGATTGGGGATGATCAGCCATGATCACATTGAATGGCGGTGCTGGCTCGAAGGGCCGAATGGTCTACTCCTGCACCTATTGTCTATTGTCTATCTTCATTCAGACTTACTGGACTTTATCTTGCACTAAACGCTGTACCGTTTATCCTGTATCTGTACACAGTGGATGGCTTGATTGTGATAATGTATATACAGTCTTTTCACTGACTGGATAGAATGCAACTAAAAAGCTTTTTGCTGCACCTCGGTACACGTAATGATAATAAACTAAACTACACTGTCTTAAATATTCTTGAGCCTATTCCCCATCACCACACTTATTCCCCCCAAAATATTGAGGCCTCCCTACCCCATGATTTCGACCAGGCTCTCCATTCAACCTGGAATTTCCTGAAGATGGAGTAACTCAGTGGGACTGGAGGCATCTCTGAATAGAAGGAATGGGTGACGTTTCGGGTCGAGACCCTTCTTCAGACCGAAGAAGGGTCGTGACCTGAAACGTCACCTATCCAGAGATGCTGCCTGTTCCGCTGAGTTACTCTAGCATTTTCTGTCTATCTTTGGTGTAATCCAACATCTGCATCTCCTTCCTGCACATTAGGGTAGGTACAGATGAGGAGTGGCTGATTGGTAGGTGGATGAAGTAAGTATCAGGTAAGGAGGGAAGATAATTGTAATGTAGAGCCAGAGAGAGGGATAAAGGGGCTGTCCCACTTGGGCGACCTAATTGGCGAGTTTAGAAGAGTTTAGGTGAGTTTGAAAAAATGTCATGTTGAAGACCTCCTTCGACTATGTAGAAGAACTCCTTCGACCTCCTTCGACTATGTTGAAGATTAGCTTCGACTAGCTTCGACTAGCTACGACTAATTTCGGGGAAATTGGACACCGAATAGTGGAGTTTAAAAACCACCTCCTTCGATCACCTTCGACCTCCCTTCGACTATGATGAAGACTATCTACGACTACATTCGACTACCTTCGACGACCCTCGATTACCTACGACTAACATGCCAACCTACTATGACCTACTATGACCTACTACGACGAGTAAAAAAAGTATCGATTTTTTCTATGGCAACCTTTTTTTACTCGCGGGCATTTTTCAACATGTTGAAAAATACGCCGCGACCTAGCTGAGGCCTCGAGTACACGGGGACTACTCTCGCGCATGAAGGAGAGTTACAAAGACCTCCTACGACCTCGTGTCGACCATGCTGCGAATATGAGTCGAGGGCTAACTCGCCAGAACTCGCTGATTCGGTCGCCCAAGTGGGACAGCCCCTTAAAGGTACTCTACCTATCTGCCGATTAAACTCTCCCTCTCATGTATCCACCTTTCACTTGCCAGGCTTAGTCCTGCCTCCACTCTCCTTGCCAGCGTCTCTGCCCCACCCCCACCAACTACAATCAGTCTACAATCTAATTTGCTGAGTTCCCTAGCACTGTCCACTTTGTCAGATCTCTCAGATGGAGGGTTTCTAGGTTAGAACTATCCTGTAGCAAACTTTGCCGCAGTCCTTCAGAGAAAACATTTGTTGCCACACTGCAATGCTGTCAGTTTAACAAGTGTGAGAGGATGTCATTTAATTTCTCGGCAATTCTTTGAGAAGTGAAAGGGCCTGAGTGGAGGACAAAAGCAGAACTTGAGAAGATAAGGATGAGCTAAATTAGAAATGGAATAAATCAGGAGGGAGTAATTTAAGGTGACAATGTAATAATGTACAACTGAGCAAATGCAGCGAGCATCAGTGTTGTAGATCAGTTCAATTCAAACTGACCTCAATTCCTTCGGATCAAACCCAGTCAATACGCGCTCTGCACTATATTTTATATAACAAATGGGGTCACAGTTCTTGAGCAATGGAAAAATGTGCCCTCGGAGAGTGAACTAGAGTGATTGAGCCTTGATGGACCAAGTTAAAGTAGGTTTTATTTTACAGTTTTGCACCATGCATGACCCCAATGGGAAGTCTACATTTCCTCCAGCAATTTAACATGGGTTTCTCTTTCATTGTTAATGTTTGGTTGTCAATGACAAGGACATGGTGACTTTCCAAGCAGCAGTGTCTTAACTTCATACACTTAATGCAATTGGTTGATATGTCCTTGCTGCCAAATTATTCCACCTTGTAGTCTTGATGAACAATAGCTCAAGCACTACATGATGAAGTGATTAGCAAGCTGTCTTAGTCTTTAGCAACATTTATTAATTGCAGTTGGCCTCAGTTAACCCCGGCAATCTGCAATGAAGGGATATTTTTGCAGGGTTCGATTTTCAGCAGCTTATACTATTTACGGATTGTCTGATTTGTGGTCCGAGCTATTTATGTGTAAAACAGGGCTTCATAATGAGCTCCGAGTTCCTTGAGTGTACAATCCATCTCTCAGTGTAATTCTGGTGGGGGATGAGGTGAGGGGAGGAGTTATTTAATAGGAACCCGAGGGGCAACTTTATTACACAATGGGTGGTAGTTATAAATATATCGCGCTGCCAGAGAAGGTAGTTGATGCAGGGACTATCACAATGTTTATTAAAAAACACTTGGACAGGTACATGGATAGGATAGAAAGATATGGGACAAATTGAGGCAGGCTGGACTAGAGTAGATGGAGCATGTCTACTCTAGAGTAGAGTAGATGGTCAGCATATGTAAGTTGGGCCAAAGGGCCTGTTTCCACATTATACAATTCTATGATTCTACTAGACTAAGTGGGACACGTTGGGTCCCATGTTCACATGGGAGGGCTGGTCCCCCGACGCAATATTCCACCTCTCCACCAATTCCAATATTGGTGGCCAGTGGGGGGAGGGAATTTATATTATCTAAAATCAATATAGTGTAAACAGGAAGTTGTCAAGTTTAGACAAACAACCATTTGCAGGCAGTCCCTTTTCACATCAACACAACCCCCCCAAACAACCATTTGCAGGCAGTGTCTTTTCACTTCAACCCAACCCCCCCAAACAACCATTTGCAGGCAGTGCCTTTTTACTTCAACCCAACCCCCCCAAACAACCATTTGCAGGCAGTGCCTTTTCACTTTAACCCAAACCACCCAAACAACCATTGCAGGCAGTGCCTTTTCACTTCAACCCAAACCCCCCAAACAACCATTTGCAGGCAGTGCCTTTTCACTTCAACCCAACCATATTTTCATTTTCAAACCACATTAAGGGCACTCAGTTGAGAAGACATGTGTTCAGTGTTATTCAGAGCTCAGAGACCTCTGGCTTCCTCCATCTTGCAGAGACTGAGTGAGGCACACCGCTTCCTGTTTTTATAGTCCCTCTCCCTCCCTCCAGCAGGAGCAGCAGAGAGAATGGCTATTTAAAAAAACCCATTAATATCTCTCTGATTTTTCATCGATGGGAAAAATCCTCTGGTCCTGGCAGGCGGAGGGGGGCTCTGAGCGATGTGGCCAAAAATGACGGCTGTAGGTGGCGGCGTTCTCTCGGATATCACAGCACTGCGAGCCAAAAGCGGTCAAGATCAGACTTTTAGTAATATAGATGACTATGATGAATGACCCTCTGGAGAATAGCAGCAACTAGTGCTGGAAATCTCTGTGGTTTTTTTCTTTTGCTTGTACAAATTACATCCACTTCTTTCATCATTAAATCATGTTTAAAAATCTGTGCCAGGGAAAGGACTTCTACATTCAATTTTCTCTTCATTGCATTCATTCAGGTTTCTTTGTACTTGAGACTCATAACACACCGATCAAGGTAAGGCATACATAGAAACATAGAAACATAGAAACATAGAAACATAGAAAATAGGTGCAGGAGTAGGCCATTCAGCACTTCGAGCCTGCACCGCCATTCAATATGATCATGGCTGATCATCCAACTCAGTATCCCGTACCTGCCTTTTCTCCATACCCTCTGATCCCTTTAGCCACATGGGCCACATCTAACTCCCTCTTCAATATAGCCAATGAACTGGCCTCGACTACCCTCTGTGGCAGAGAGTTCCAGAGATTCAAAACTCTCTGTGTGAAAAAAGTTCATCTCATCTCGGTTTTAAAGGATTTCCCCCTTATCCTTAAGCTGTGACCCCTTATCCTGGACTTCCCCAACATCGGGAGCAATCTTCCTGCATCTAGCCTGTCCAACCCCTTAGGAATTTTGTAAGTTTCTATAAGATCCCCTCTCAATCTCCTAAATTCTAGAGAGTATAAACCAAGTCTATCCAGTCTTTCTTCATAAGACAGTCCTGACATCCCAGGAATCAGTCTGGTGAACCTTCTCTGCACTCCCTCTATGGCAATAATGTCCTTCCTCAGATTTGGAGATCAAAACTGTATGCAATACTCCAGGTGTGGTCTCACCAAGACCCTGTACAACTGCAGTAGAACCTCCCTGCTCCTATACTCAAATCCTTTTGCTATGAAAGCTAACATACCATTCGCTTTCTTCACTGCCTGCTGCACCTGTATGCCTATTTTCAATGACTGGTGTATCATGACACCCAGGTCTCGCTGCATCTCCCCTTTTCTTAGTCTGCCACCATTTAGATAATAGTCTGCTTTCCTGTTTTTGCCACCAAAATGGATAACCTCACATTTATCCACATTATACTGCATCTGCCAAACATTTGCCCACTCACCCAGCCTATCCAAGTCACCTTGCAGACTCCTAGCATCCTCCTCACAGCTAACACTGCCCCCCAGCTTAGTGTCATCCGCAAACTTGGAGATATTGCCTTCAATTCCCTCATCCAGATCATTAATATATATTGTAAATAGCTGGGGTCCCAGCACTGAGCCTTGCAGTGCCCCACTAGTCACTGCCTGCCATTGTGAAAAGGACCCGTTTACTCCTACTCTTTGCTTCCTGTTTGCCAGCCAGTTCTCTATCCACATCAATACTGAACCTCCAATGCCATGTGCTTTAAGTTTGTATACTAATCTCTTATGTGGGACCTTGTCGAAAGCCTTCTGGAAGTCCAGATACACCACATCCACTGGTTCTCCCTTATCCACGCTACTAGTTACATCCTCGAAAAATTCTATAAGATTCGTCAGACATGATTTACCTTTTGTAAATCCATGCTGACTTTGTCCAATGATTTCACCACTTTCCAAATGTGCTGCTATCCCATCTTTAATAACTGACTCTAGCAGTTTCCCCACTACCGATGTTAGACTAACTGGTCTGTAATTCCCCGTTTTCTCTCTCCCTCCCTTCTTAAAAAGTGGGGTTACGTTTGCTACCCGCCAATCCTCAGGAACTACTCCAGATTATAAAGTGTTTTGAAAGATTATTACTAATGCATCCACTATTTCTGGAGCTACTTCCTTAAGTACTCTGGGATGCAGCCTATCTGGCCCTGGTGATTTATCGGCCTTTAATCCATTCAATTTACCCAACACCACTTCCCGACTAACCTGGATTTCACTCAATTCCTCCAACTCCTTTGACCCGCGGCCCCCTGCTATTTCCGGCAGATTATTTATGTCTTCCTCAGTGAAGACTCTTCCTTAGTCTTCCTTAGTGAAGACGGAACCAAAGTAGTTATTCAATTGGTCCGCCATATCCTTGTTCCCCATGATCAACTCACCTGTTTCTGACTGCAAGGGACCTACAAGCTACCAAAGTGGTTGGAGTCAAGTCAAGCCAAGTTGAGTTTATATTCATGTGCGCAAGTATAGGGAGGTACGGGTGCAATTAAAATCTTGCATGCAGCTGCATCACAGCTGCATCACAGGCACATCGATACAGATCATGCATAACAATGTAAATTATATACATATTGTATATAAAATACACATGAATTCTCCAGACAGTGAGATGATAAGACTTTGAAAAATCACGACATTTGTGCAAATTTTTTTTAAAAGGCCTAAGGTCGTGCAAAAATGTGTACAGAGTGTTCCATTGTCAATAAAAGATAGACACAAAATGCTGGGGTAACTCAGCGGGTCAGACCGCATCTCTGGAGAAAAGGAATAGGTGACGTTTCGGGTCGAGACCCTTCTTCAGACCCTTCTTCCATTGTCAAGTTGGGATTAGGGTTGTTCAAGAACCTGATGGTTGCAGGAGAGTAGCTGCTCCTGAACCTGGTGCTGTGGGACTTCAGGCTTCTGTACCTCCTGCCTGAGAGTAGCAGCTGGGTATAGTGCAGAGCCCAGATGGTGAGCATTGTTGACGATAGATGCCACCTTCTAACGGTTTTGATGGTGGGGCAAGCTGTGCCTGTAGTGGACTGTGTGGTGTGTTCAGCACTGTCTGCTGCATCTTGTGTTCATTTGCATTGGAATTGCTATCCCAGGTCCCGGTGCAACCAGCCAGGATACTTCCTACAGCACATCTGTGGAGGTTTATCACAGCATTCAGTGACATGCCAAATCGTGTGATTGGAAGGAATTAGGCCATTCAGCCCATCAAGTCTAGTCCGCCATTCAATCGTGGTTCATCGATCTCTCCTTCCTTACCACATTCTCTTGCCTTCTCCCATAACCTCTGACACCCGTCTCTTTAAATCTCTTTAAACTTCTAAGAAAGTGGAGAAATTGGTGCACTTCTTCATTGCTCAATCTATGTGCTGGGCCCAGACAAGGTAATCGCGATGTCACCTCCCAGGAATTGTTACCTCTCTCCACCGCCGTCCCACCAATGCAAACAGGCACGTGGTTTTCCAACGTCCCCTTTCTGAAGGAAGCGACCAGTTACTTGGTTTTGTGGACAATGAGTGAGAAGTTATTGTAGCGGCACCAATCAGCCAGGTGTTCTATCTCTCTCCTATAACTGACCCATCACCACTCGTGATTCAGCCAACACCATCGGTGGTGTCAGATCAACAAGATGTTCTGTCTCTTTCCTGTACACTGACTCGCCATCGTCTGTGCTTCGGCCAAGAGCATTTTAGGCCTCTGCACAGAACTGTTTTGTGGGCAAACTGGGACTATAGCATGATGCGGGTCTAGTTAAAGCTATGCTCCAGTGGCAGCTGCATGTAAAATGGCACCAAAACTGGCGACTCTGTATCCTGTCTCACCTCCGCAACATTGCAAAAATCAGATCCTCTCTCACACCCCCCGCTGCTGAAAGACTCATCCATGCCTTCATCTCCTCCCGACTGGACTACTGTAACTCTCTTCTTTTCGGAATCAATTCCAGCAGCATCAACCGACTCCAACTGGTTCAAAATGCAGCCGCTCGACTCATTACCCACACCAAATCCTGGCACCACATCACCCCAGTTCTCAAAGAACTTCACTGGCTTCCCATTTCCCACCGGATCATCTACAAAATCCTGGTCCTCACCTACAAAGGCCTCAACAACCTGGCCCCCCCTTATCTCACTGACCTCCTCTCCCCCTACCAACCCTCACGGTCCCTCAGATCCACATCAGCTGGTCTCCTCCCCACTCCGAAATCAAACCTCTGCACTTTTGGAGGCAGAGCCTTCTCCATGGCAGCTCCCAGGCTCTGGAATTCCCTCCCACAACCGGTCCGAAATTCTGAGTCCCTCACCATCTTCCAGTCTCGCCTCAAGACCCATCTCTTCACCTCTGCATACCCTTAGTCCCATGTTCCCCTCCCCTTTGTCTTACTGCTCTATTTTGTTTTGTTTATTCCTGACTCTCAATGTAAAGCGACTTTGAGTCCTGAAAAGCGCTATATAAATAAAATCTATTATTATTATTATTATTATTATGCTCCAGTGGCAGCTGCATGTAAAATGGCACCAAAACTGGCGACTCTGTATCCTGTCTCAGTGTACCACTGCTATACACTTGTACTATATCTGAGATACTTATCTAAGATGTAGTGCTTATGTGTATTGATGTGTTGGGTGTGGAGGCTGGTGGTGAGCTACGAGACACAGAAGTGATGAAGGTGAGGGATTCAACTATAACAGCGTGGGGTGGGGGGGGGGGGGGGGGCACTAATCCCCCCTCACTTGTATCCACATATTACTATGCGACAAATATGTGATACATACGACAAATCAGGTACCATTGAGGTGAGCAGGAGGGATGAAGTCTGACTGATGCAGAAAAACATGGCGCTTGTGATAACAATAGAACAGGTAGAAATGTGTCCAGTGGGGTAGGTCATGAATGTATGATGGGGAGCACATGATTATGGAACTCTAGTTATGGACTTTTATATTCCTCATCTAATTGCAACTAAGTTTCAGAGTTAACCATTTTAACTCCTCCTCCCAATCCTACTGGGATAATCCAACTACATTGAGCATTGACCACATGCAATAGAGGACAACGTTCTACTGGGCTGTCGTTTCGCTGAACACCTTTGCTCAGTCCGCCTGAACCTACCTAATTTCCTGGTACCTAAACACTTTAATTCTCCATCCCATTCCCACACTTTCTGTCCTAGGTCTCCTCCATTGTCAGAGTGAGGCAAAACGCAAATTGGAGGAACAGCATCGCGTATTTCGCTTGGGCAGATGACAGCCCAGTGGTATGAATATTGATTTCCCTAACTTCAAATAATCCCGGCATTCCCTCTCTCTCTATCCCTCCCCCACCCAAGTCGCACCAGCTTCTCGTTTTCACACAACAAACAGCTAACAATGGGCTGTTTCCTTTATCATCGTTACGTTTTTGCATATCTATCATTCATTGTTCTTTATCTCTCTACATCATCATCCATATCTCTCCTTTCCCTTATCCCTAACTTGTCTGAAGAAGGGTCTCAACCTGAAATGTCACTCATTCCTTCTCTCCAGAGATTCTGCCTGATTTACTCCAGCTTTTTGTGTCGAAATTCTACAGGATATGGCTTTAGCTGGCAATTCCAAAAGATTGAGTTGTGTGTAGAGACTGTCAGTTCCTTCACCTTCTTTACATAATGGTATCACAATGATACAACACGGTGCAATATTTTGTAAATGTACACTTTCACTTATATGCACTGGACTTTATGTTAGTTGAGAAACACAGCGCTGAAACAGGCCCTTCGGCCCACCGAGTCTGTGCTGACCAGTGATCCCCACACACTAACACAATCATACCCACACTAGGGACAATGTACAATTTTACCAAGCCAATTAGCCTCAAATCTTGTACATCTTTGGAGTGATATTAAAAAGCTCTCAGACTTTGACAGAAGGTCAGGTTCCACTCCAAGCTGTCACTGTCTTCCAGATTTGTCGGTGTCTTCCAGATGCTAAGCCCTGTTGCACAGGGCAATTGGACTAACGTGGGTTAATACAGAGAGCACAAGGGTACGGTCAAAGAACATCTAGAGTCAAGCACGATTCCATTCACCGGACAAAACTGTTTAAAAAGTGAATTTGCCCCTCCGAGCCAAATAACATCAGCATGGATTGTCGATGTTATTTTTCTCAAAATGAAAAGAGAACATTTATTTTGTCACCTCTATTCTGAAATGACAGGGCAAAAAATATTAGGCCTTGCATCAGAGTTTGCCTTTAGTTTATTGTAATGTGTACTGAGGTATGGTGAAAAGCTTTTGTTCCATGCCAACCAGTCAGCGGAAAGACAACACATGATTACAATCAGGCCATCGACAGTGTACAGATACATGATAACGTGAATAAAGTTTAGAGCAAGATAAAGTCTGGTACAGTCCAATCAAAGATAGTTCAAGGGACTCCAATGAGGTAGATAGTAGCTCAGGACTGGTCTTTAGATGTCGGCAGGATAGTTCAGTTGCCTGATAACAGCTGGGACGAAACTTCCCTGAATCTGGAGGTGTGCGCTTTCACACTTCTATACCTTTTGCCCGATGGGAGAGGGGAGAAGTGGGAGTGACCCGGGTGAGACTCGTCCGTGATTATCCTGCTGGCCTTGCCGAAGCAGCGTGAGGTGTAAATGGAGTCAATGGAAGAGAGGTTGGTTTGTGCTCTGGTCTCGGCTGACACCTATTGCCTGTGAATAAATAGACAAAGCCTATGAAAGAAAATTAAAGGAAATGAATGTTATAACTGTGAAGGAGAACCCGCAAAAGGTTTGAAGAGTACGTCCTGGAGAATTCAGCCGTGCTTCCTGTCAGTTTCAGCAGAAGCTTTTTTTTCCTGCAAGTCCAGAAATATCAACAATTGAATGCTGTAAAACGGGTTAAGAAGTCATTTTGATTTAAATGCTGAATCACCTGGATGAAGCCTTCACCCTGTTCTATCTTTGCAGCCAAATATTTCTTAATGTGAATGATCTTACTCCTCAGAGCTTAGAGGAGGATCTTTAACCCTACTTTGCAAGGGATCAATAAGAGGTTTACCCGGTTTCAGATTTTATGGGCATTACCCTCTTAGCTACTTAGATTGGAGTTGCATATTAATCATACTTTGTAATCATACTGCTCCTATTTACTATGCATAGTTGTAGCAGTGCAAGCTCCTTTCCCACAAGTTCAATAAAAACACTGAATGCTATCAATGGAGCCGAGGAGTTTCTTTCATAACTAATTTTCAGCCAGAGACCAACGGGAAAAATACATTTGATCAATTTGACGATCTTAGTAGATAAGAGCGTAAGACATAGGAGTAGAATTAGGCCATTCTGCCCATCGAGTCTACTCCGCCATTCAGTCATGGCTAATCTATTTTTCTCTTTCAACCCCATTCTCTTGCCTTCCCCCCATAACCTTTGACACCCTAAAGGGCCTGTCCCACGGGCATGCGACTCCATGCGGCAAGCGTGACCTAACCGGAAGCAGGGGCTGCGCGGAGGTCGAGTGATCCCCGTACAGGGCCGGTCCCACCAGCATGCGGCCGCATGCGGCAGGCGCGACCAAACCGGAAGCGGGGGCCGCGCGGAGGTCGAGTGAGTGACGCGGGAAGTTCGCGCGTGACGTATGGCGTCAAGACGCTGCGTACGGCGTCGAGACGCTGCGTAGGGCGTCGAGACGCTGCGCACGCCCGTCGAGGCGGTGCGTACGGCATCGAGGCGGTGCGTACGGCGTCGAGGCGGCTGCGGGCCGGCAGGCCGTTGTCGCGCGGAATTTTTTAACACGCTCAGTTTTTTGGAGCCCCGCGCAATGTCGGGACCAGCTCCGAACAACTCCATACGGCTCCGGCGATCGAAGTGGGACCGGCCCCGCGAGGCCGTACGGCTCAAGCGACCACGTTAGGTCGCGCTTGCCGCATGGCGCATGGAGTCGCATGCCCGTGGGAATAAAATATTCATTTTATTAGAAGCAATTGTACAAGGAGGAAAGTAATCGACATAACAATTATACAATTTTCGTACAGCTTCAATTTTAACATTTGATAAACTAATAACTAAATCGGAAAAAAGAAAAAAAGGAAAGAAGGGAAAGGAAGAAGAAAAGAAAAAGAAAAGAAAGAATTTCGAAAAGGACACGAAAGGGAAAAAAGAAAAACCCCTGAACTAATGAAGAAGTGAAAAAGGCGGAGATATATCCCACTACCCTTCCCTACGCCCGCTCACCCGACCCCAGAGTCGGTTTTGAATTTGTGTTCAACCATTATGTTGTTGAAGAAATTCAATGAAAGGAGACCATATTTTGGAAAATTGATCTGATTTGTCAGACAAAACAAGCCTTATTTTTTCTAAATGCAGTGTCTTGGTCATTTCTGTGATCCACATCCTCACAGTGGGAACTGTTATCGTTTTCCAGAATTTAAGTATAGGTTTTTTCACAGTTATTAAACCATAGTCAAGGAAGCATCTTTGGAATATTGTTAACTTAGGGCAGCCCTCTGACATTCCTAATATTATTAATTTTGAATCTGATTCTAATTGAATTTTAAGTGTTTTAGAAATGATGTTGAATATTCCCGTCCAGAAGTTTTGTATTTTTATACAGGATACAAAAGAATGGGTTAGGGTGGCTTCTTGGAAGTGACATTTATCACAGAGAAGTGACCTTTATCACACAATTTACACTTACACCAAGTCAATTAACCAACAAACCTATACGTCTTTGGAGTGTGGGAGGAAACCGAAGATCTCGGGGAAAATCCACATGGGTCACGGGGAGAACGTACAAACTCCGTCCAGTCAGCACCCGTGGTCAGGATCGAACCCGGGTCTCCGGCGTTGCAAACGCTGTAAGGCAGCAACTCTACTGCTGCGCCACCTTGCCGCTAGAACTAACACCGATAGAATTAATGACTATTCCATCAAGGGGCCTTCCGTAGCCTGGGTTAAGAAGAGGTATTGTTAAGTCTGATCACGTCACACTGGTCAACAATGGAAAAGTACTGTAGGATAGCTGAGGAGGAACGCATCATGTGTTATTTTTCATCTGTTGTAGCAGCAGCCCTGTTCTCTTCACAATGTCCACTGGGATAACAACAACTCCTCACCCTCCAAGCATTCGCACGATTTAGGATTACTGATATAAATTAACTTCAAAACAAGAAGGATCAGCCACTTAACCAATGTGCCATTTCCATATAATTGAATGTTATTCTTTCTCAGTGTGAAATTGCCCATTAGGCTAAATATTAGGCCTTTTTATGTTATGCACCCATACTCACTGAGAATTTGATTGAGATGAAAGGAAAACTATTGAGGGTTATATATCTGAATTAAATAGTAATTTTTGGCAAAGGAACGCCAGAGGATCAAGGTCTTAAAAAAATGCATCTGAAAGAGTTTTATGTGTGTAGCCCTTAACTGGTTCCTGTTAATGACCCTCTCTCTCCAAGAGTCAAGATGTACCGGAAGGGAACATTGAAATTCTGACATGCAACAGTATAACAGGTCTGTAAACGCAGTACAGGTACTCCATAGATAGCCATGATAATCAACATTCAAATTTAAAAAAAAACCAACATTAGCAAAAATAGTGAGAAATAGATGCAGGTCCAGGTGGGACAGGGGAGAGGAGTGGGATAAAGAAAGGTGGGAGGGAAGAAGAGGAAGGGTTGTAGTAACCTAACATTGGAGAATTCAATATTCATAGCGTGTAGGATGGAACTGCAGATGCTGGTTTACACTGAAGATGCTGGAGTAACTCAGCGGGAGAGGCAGCATCTATGGAGAGAAGGAATGGGTGATGTTTCGGGTCGAGATCCTTCTTCACACTTCGCTCCAAAGATGCTGCCTGAGTTACTCCAGCATTCTATCTTCAACAATCATAGCATTAGGTTGTAAGCTACCCAAGCGGAATATGAGGTGCTGTTTCTTCAGTTTGCACATGGCCTCACTCTGGCAATGGAGAAGGCCCAGGAGAGAAAGGACAGTGTGGGAATGGGAGGAGGAGTTAAAATGGTTAGCAACTGGGCGATTCAGGAGGCCTTGGCGGACCGAGCGTAAGTGTTCAGCTAAATGGTCACCGAGACTTTGCTTGGTCTCGCCGATGTAGAGGAGGCCGCATCAGAAACACCACATTCAGTGGATGTGCTCCGAGGAATTGCAGATGAACTTTTGTCTCAGCTGGAAGGACTGCTGGGGCCCCTGGATGGAGGTGAGGGAGGAGGTAAAGGGACAGGTGTCACATCTCCTGCGGTTGCAGAGGAAAGTACCTGGGGAGGGGGTGGTTTGGTTGGGAAGGGACGAGCCAACCATGGAGTTGGGGGGGTAGTGGTCTCTGTAGAAGGCAAATGGGTGGGGATGTAAAGATGTGACTTGTGGTGGGATCATGTTGGGAGTGACAGAAATGTTGGAGAATGACAATGTTGGCTGCGGAGGCCGGCGGGGTGAAAGGTGTGGACCAGGGGAACTATATCCTTGTTCTGTCTGTGGGGAGGGGGAGTGAGAGCAGAGTTACGAGGCACAGAGGAGATGCGGGTGAGGGACCACTCATCCCTCAGGGGGGGAAACCACTCATTCCCCCTCACCTGTGTACACCTATTAAGTTCATGTTCATAAGTGATAGGAGCAGAATTAGGCCATTTGGCCCGTTGTCTACTCCGCCATTCAATCATGGCCGATCTATCGCTCCCTCCCAGCCCCATTCTCCTGCCTTCTCTCCATAACCCCTGACACACGGACAAATCAAGAATCTACCTATCTCTGCCTTAAAAAATATCAATTGACTGCCTCCACAGCCGTCTGTGGCAATGAGTTCCACAGATTCATCACCCTCTGACTAAAGACGTTCCTCCTTATCTCCTTACTAATGGAACGTCCTTAATTCTGAGGCTATGATCTCTAGTCCTAGACTCTCCCACTAGTGGAAACACCCTCTCCACATCCACTATATAGTTCTGTACCTCTCACTATTCGGTACGTTTCAATGGGAATTGTAGAAAGGAACTGCAGATGCTGGTATGTACCAAAGGTAGACACAAAAAATGCTGGAGTGACTCAGCAGGTCAGGCAGAAAGGAACTGCAGAAGGGTCCCGACCCAAAACATTACCCATCGTTTTTCCCCAGAGCTGCTGCCTGACCCATTGAGTTACTCCAGCACTTTGTGTCTATCCGCCTATTACTTGCCAGGCTTTGTCCTGCCTCACCTCTCTTCTAGCTTTCCCCGCGTCGTGTGTCGTGACGCCAGAATGATGTAGCGTAAATGACGCGCAAATGACGCCCAAGTGGGACAGGCCCTTAAGTAAACATTAGCATCATTGAGAAATTTTGATTAATGCACATTTTACCTCTTAGGACATGTACATTTTTTGATCATTAGCAAACTAAAATTCTGGCAGAGTGCTGATCCTTCTTTGTAACATTGCGATATTTGAATAATAAATCAGATCAAATGTTACTGCAAAAAAACCTGCTGCAAATATGTCAACTCATTTCAAATCCCTCGGCCCAGCTTTAACCATTTTAACACAAAAACTTGCCAATAATTTATTTTCCATAGGGAAACACATTAACACGTTAATGATTTCAACTTGGTAAGCCGACAGTGCAGTGGAAGTATTCGAATGTTCAAGGTGCATATAATGCACTCATTTGTACTAGAGTCTCTATTTCAGCAGACGTTGCAGTAAACCTGTGTACTCTACCAATCCTTCCTCATTACAGATTTGACAACAGCGTCAAATAGCCACTTTCAACAGCTTGAGACTTGTACTGAGATGCATCACTGTGACACTATTCAGCGCTGTTAAGATGAGTAACTGGAAGCACATGAATTATTTGTATGCTGCTAATGAATTCCCATTAAAGAGCTGGGTCAATGGTATCACATACTTTGATGCATAGTATGCTTAATTGTATTGTCTGTGGAAAAAACAAGTCATTTCTCCAGATTATTTGTTGGATAGGACATTGAAGTTGACTTCAGCTCAGATCTCCAGAGGTACAGAACTGTGCCGGAGTATACATTGGAGCCTACTCTGGCATTTAGCTGTCATTAATCCTAATTCATTCATTTCTTTTGGATGTTGGGCCATTACTCAGTTTACAAGTTCTGTTTCATTGAGTGTGTTTTGATAACATAATGACTCCTTCACTAACGAGTGCCCACAAAATTTGCTTACAGCATTTGGATCATGGCATTCAGCAAAGCAACGTGCCCAGAAAGTGGATTAGAGAGCTCTAGATTTAATTAAAATTGATTTCGCCCATTGTAGATCACGTTTGCAATTTTCAGGTCAAATTGTACAAATCAGAAAATATGGAATCAAACAAAGTCTACTTCAATAGAAAGCTTAGAAATTTTGGCATGTCCCCTACAACTCTCACCAACTTCTACTGATGCACAATAGAAAGCAATTTATCAGGATGCATCACAGCTTGGTTTGGGAACAGCTCCGTCCAAAATCGCAAGAAATTGCAGCGAATTGTGGACGCAGCCCAGACCATCACACAAACTAACCTCCCTTCTATTGACTTCATTTATACCTCACGCTGCCTCGGCAAGGCCAGCAGCATAATCAAGGACGAGTCGCACCCTGACTTCTCCCCTCTCCCCTCTCCCATTTGGCAAAAGGTATAGAAGTGTGAAATCGCACACCACCAGACTCAGGGACAGATTCTTCCCAGCTGTTAGCAGGCAACTGAATCATCCTACCACAACCAGAGAGCAGCGCTGAACTACTATCTACCACTTTGTTGACCCTCGGACTATCCTTGATCTGACTTTGCTGGCTTTACCTTGCACTAAACGTTATTCCCTTATCGTGTGTCTATACACTGTAAATGGATCGATTGTAATCATGTATTGTCTTTCTGCTGACTGGTTAGCTCGCAACAAAATGCACCTCGATACAAGTGATAATAAACAAAACTGAACTGAAACTAAATTTGGAATCTGCACGACCGTGCCTGACATTTCCCCAGCATCGGATGTGTATCTAATGATGCCAGTCATCAAGCAATGCTGGTTCCATCATTGTCAACATAAACTATATCTCCCAGGTGCAGTCACAATAAAAGACAGCTGATAAAAGCTGGGTCACTCTAATGCAATCAGCAAGCATCACAAATACTCGCTGGCAATTGCATGCATGTCTTTCAAAGTGCCCAAACTGACAACCGATAGTTTTGTTTTCCGAATCGTTTTTCCTGGGGAATAATTGAATGTGTGTCTCAATGGATGTACTGATGGCAGCACTGTTCGAGCTGCTCCTGAACCAGGCTGGGAGGCACAGGTGACTACGAATGTCTAGGGCGGAACTGCAGATGCTGGGTGACACCGAAGATAGACACAAAGTGCTGGAGTAACTCAGTGGGACAGGCTGCATCTCTGGAGAGCAGGGATGGGTGATGTTTTGGGTCAAGACCCTTCTTCAGACTTAGTCTATCTTCTGACTAAGAATCTCATTGTTCCATTTCAGGACTTATGACAATAAAACACTCATGACTTGACTCTTGATTAAAGAAAGATTGGAATTTCGGGGAGCAAGGAGGTGCATACATGTGAAAATCTTGTCCTCCAAATGTTAGTAGACAAACCAGATCCCACCTTAACGACTCCAATGTCCCAACAAGTTTGGGTTTTCCAAAGAGGCCATCCAACACTAAGGTACGCAATGAATTACAAACCCAAACTTGGATCTCTGGCAAAGTTGCATCTCCAACAAATGAATTTAATTCCGTTTTCACCCATTATGAACAAGCATAGACCACTCCATCTAAGCGTGTCTCCCCTATAATCAACTGTAATAAAGAGGATCAACACAAAACGCTGGAATAACTCAGCAGGACTCAGGTCTGAAGAAAGGTTCTGATCCAACACGTTACCTATTCTTTTTCTCCAGAGTTGCTACCTGAGCTGCTGAGATGCTCCAACATTTTTTTATCTATCTTCAAAGTATCTACCAGCAGGTGGCGCCCGTAATGGCCGCCTCGCCAGAAGCCTGTCTTGTCCCTTCTCTTTTAAAAATTATATTAAGTATGTCTTGAATGTTTGTTTTAATGTCTCTTGGTATGTTTTACGTGGGGGGTGGAGGGGGGGGGGATCGGGGGAAACTTTTTCCAGTCACTTGCCTCGACGGAGATGCAAATTTTCTCCGTGTCGCATCTCCGTCCCCCCCCCCCCCCCCCCCCGCGGCCTACAACGTGGAGTGGTGCGGCCTTTCCTGGAGACTGGCCTGGAGCCTTCAAGCCGCGGGTGCAGTGCGGACAGTGCGGACAGTGCGGACAGTGCGGACAGTGCGGAGCCTAGGATCTTTTGCCGAGGATCGCCAGTGTTGGAGCTGAGACTGTGGACTTTAACACAATGAAGCAGCGGTCTCCGGTAAAAAGCAGCTGAATCGGGAGCTCCATGCCGCGGAGTGTTCCGATCCTTCCCGACGTCGGAGTTTCGATCATCCCGACGAGAGGGCTTGAACAGCAGAACGTCGGCAGCGGCCCCGTTCAAAGACCCCGACCACGGGTGAACAAAGGAGGAAGATGACTGAACTTTATTGCCTTCCATCACAGTGAGGAATGTCGGTTCCACTGTGGTGGATGTTTATGTTAAACTTTATTTTATGTGCTGTGTGTATTTTTGCTTTTTACCTAGTATGGCTGTATGGTAACTCAAATTTCACTGTACCTTAATTGGTACATGCGACAACTAAATTGAATCTTGAATCTTGAATCTATAAACCAGTATCTGCAACTCCTTCCTACGCATTGTGTTAACCATAATAAATTGCAGACTATGTAGACCTGCTCAATATTAACCCCAACTCACGGCCCTGAGCTGTAGGGAGAGGTTGAGCAGACCAGGACTCTACTCCTTGGAGTGCAAGAGGACGAGGGGTGATCTTATAGAGGTGAACAAAATCATGAGAGGAATAGATCAGGTGAATAGCCAGCGTAGGGGTATTGAGAACCAGAGGACTTTGGTTTAAGGTGAGAAGATTGAATTGGAACCTGAGAGGTAGCTTTTTTACACAAAGGGTGGTGGGTTTATGGAACGAGCTGCCGGAGGAGGTAGTTGAGGCTGCGTCTATCACAATGTTAACATTTGGGCAGATACATGGATAGAACAGTTTTCAAGGGATACGGGCCAAACACAGGCAGGTGGGACTGGTGTAGATAGGACATGTTGGTCGGCGTGGGCAGGTTGGGCCGATGGGCATGTTTCAACTCTATGACTCTCTGTGACTCTATGTCTCTCTGTGACTCTAGACACTCACTTGTCTTACACCAGTATTTCACTCTTCCTCCTCATCCATCACCTTAAACCTGATATCACTCAATAATATCAAAATCCCTTTGAATTCCTACTGTTACCATTTGTCAAATGCCTCAAGCATTATGGCACAGATCTATACTGATAATAATCAGTTTACATATGAGGTACTGTGTAGGAAGGAACTGCAGATGCTGGTTTAAACTGAAGATAGACTCGAAAAGCTGGAGTAACTCAGCGAGACAGGCAGCAACTGAAGAAGGGTCTCGACCCGAAATGTCACCCATTCCTTCTCTCCAGAGATGCTGCCTATCCCGCTGAGTTACTCCAGCTTTTTGTGTCTATCCACATATGAGGGAACACAGCTGAGACTGGTTGAATGGTTCAACAGTTCAATGATGCATTATTGCCACATGTACCGAGGTGCAGTGAAACTCATTTTTGTACAGAGATCAGTTCAAGTATCACTATACGTAAGCACTTAGGTGCCTCTTAGATAAGCATCTCAGATACAGTACAAGTGTATAGCAGTAGGACACTGAGACAGTATACAAAGGCACCAGGTTTTGGAGCCATCTTCAAGTCCAAGTTGTAATAATTTAGTTTAGAAATACAGCATGGTATCAGGCCCTTCGGCCCACCGGATCCGCGCCAACCAGCGATCCCACACATTAACACTATCCTACACCCACTAGGGACAATTTTACATTTACCAAGCCAATTAACCTACAAACCTGTACGTCTTTGGAATGTAGGAGGAAACCGAAGATCTCGGAGAAAATCCACGCAGGTCAGGGGGAGAACGTACAAACTCCGTACAGACAGCACCCGTAATCGGGATCGAGCCTGGGCCTCCGGTGCTGCGTTCGCTGTAAGGCAGCAACTCTACCGCTGGGCCACCGTGACCGCACTGTAATAAGAGCAGGGCTCTTGGCCTGACCATGAAGACCCGTTGTCCTGGCAGCATTGCAGGGTCGGCCTGGCCAAGCATGGCCGTTGGTGTCCCCCACTGGTCTGTGTCGCTGTAGGCCACGTCCGATCCACCTGCCTCTTGAAGCGGTGCCAGGACCAGACGGAAGCCGGTCTTGACTAAAGGACTTTACAATATGAAGAATAACGTGCGAAAGAAAATTGAAGGGTTAATAGCTCGAAACATTGCGGTCTCTTCTCAACCAGCAGTGCGGAAAAACCTTACCGAGATCACTGTGAGTGATGAGATCCAGTTAAAGTCATTGTTCTATCTGAGTAGTCGAAGAAACAATGGTCATTTAACGAAGGAGGAAAGAGACCATTGTAACCTATCCTCACTCTCTTAAAACCAATCAGATAAGATTAGTTTCCTCACACAGTTCCCAGGAGAAGGAATCGTTATTCACTCTTCAGGTTAATTCTTTCAGCTCTGTGGATTTTTAGTCAGAAGGTGGTGAATCTGTGGAATTCTTTGCCACTGAAGGCTGTGGAGGCCAAGTCAGTGGATATTTTTAAGGCACAGATAGATAGATTCTTGATTAGTACAGGTGTTAGAGGTTATGGGGAGAATGCAGGAGAATGGGGTTAGGGGGGAGAGATAGATCAGCCATGTGTAGGAAGGAACTGCAGATGCTGGTTTAAACCGAAGATAGACACAAAAAGCTGGAGTAACTCAGCGGGACAGAGAGCATCTCTGGAGAGAAGGAATGGGTGACATTTCGGGTCGAGGCATGATTGAATGGCAGAGTAGACTTGATGGGCCAAATGTCCTAATTCTACTCCTATTCCTTATGATCTTATGACCTTATGACTGCAGAGCCATTGAGAAATGCATCTGTTCCCACCGCATTTGCAACTTTCACTCAGTGAAATCGGGAAGCGTTGCAGAATCCAATATATAGATGATCTAAGATGGCGCCCAACCAAGGCGATTCTTTGTGTGCTCATCACAGAAGGGGATCTGCAATCAAGCATTACAATCGCTCCACTCTTTCAAGTCTCTACTCCGACCGCAACATTTCATACTTTAACTATGATAACATTATTCACGTTGTTCCCTTTATCATGTAGCTATGTGTCTGTACACTGCGGACGGCTCGATTGTAATCACCTATTGTCTTTCCGCTGAGTGGTTAGCACGCAACAAAAGCTTTTGACTGTACCTCTGTACACGTGTCAATAAACCACACATGGGTGAAGAATTGTGAAAACGAATCAACTAGAAATTAAAAACCATAATCCGACATAACTCAAAAATGACATGAAAGTGGTGTCCGTCATTACACAATACAGTTGGACTGTGCGTTATTCTTTATTCGAAAATAACTTTCAAGGACAATACTCCATCCTACATGGCCCAGCAACATTTAGACTTCAGAGAATGGTGCTTCTTGCTTTTAAAGTAAGGGCTCTCAATGTCTCCAACGACAACACCATTTTAATTATAGCTAAACGTTAACATTCTGTGACTGCATTTGATGTGTGTTAATGATAATAAATTTAGTGACAATAAAGTATAATTGAATAATTGAAAGATATAACTCCTGTATGGAAATGCATACTCAGTAATTTGTGATTAGCAAGCTGATGAAATGTGGCATATTTTTTCTATGGTAACCAGTAATCTACTCATGTAACCAAAGACAACCCATAGACGTTCAAGATTCAAGATTCTAGATTCAAGAGAGTTTATTGTCATGTGTCCCTGATAGGACAATGAAGTTCTTGCTTTGCTTCAGCACAACAGTACATAGTTGGCATGAATACAGAACAGATCAGTGTGTCCATATACCATTATATAAATATATACACACATGAATAAATAAACTGATAAAGTGCAAATAAACAGATAATGGGCTATTAATGTTCAGAGTTTTGTCCGAGGCAAGTTTAATAGCCTGATGGCTGTGGGGAAGTAGCTATTCCTGAACCTGGTCGTTGCAGTCTTCAGGCTCCTGTACCTTCTACCTGAAGGTAGCGGGGAGATGAGTGTGGGGCCAGGATGGTGAGGGTCCTTGATGATACTGCCAACCTTTTTGAGCCAGCGACTGCGATAGATCTCCTCGATGTTCATAGTAAAAGTTAGTATTGTGTGGATCTCAAGAGTAGAGTATAGAGTTGAAGAGTAGAGTTAGTATTGTGCAGTGTTCAAGAGCCTAATGATAGTTTGGGTGAAGCTATTCTTGACGCCAGTGGTCTCAGTTTTCAGATTCCTCTACCTTCTTCCAAAAAGTAGGAGTGTCGCCAGGGTGGTGTGTGTCTTTGATGATATCAGCTGCCCTTTTGAGGCAGTGCCTCCTCTAAATCCCTTTGATGCTGGGGAGGTCATTACCTTTGAAGGACCAGGCAGTGTTCGCCACTCTCTGCAATCTCCTTCATTGCCGGGCACTCGAGTTGCCAAACCAGGCCATGATACAACCAGTGAATATGCTCTCTGCTGTAAACCTATAGAAGTTCAATAGAATATTCATTGACATGCCGCTTCCCCTCAACCTTCTGAGGAAGTAGAGGCATTGATGGTCTCTTTCACAAGTAGGTTTATTGGCCTCTGTAAATTATCCCTGGTGTGTAGAGAGTGGATGAGAAAGTGGGATAAAGGGGCTGTCCCACTTGGGCGACCTAATCCGCTCGAGGTCACTCGCCTGGAAAACCTCGAGCTGGATCGACCGTCCGCGTTGAAACCGCGAGCTGGATCGACCGACCGCACACAAACACATCGCAAAGGCGGGGGCCAGGGAAAGCGGGGGAGCGCTGTTTGAAATTCACACCCGCGATGAAGAGGAAGGTTAAAGACGGCTGCACAGTGCAAGGTAAGTCCTTTAGAGAGCACGGAGAGGGGGGTGGGAGAGAAGGGGAGAGAAGGGGAGAGAAGGGGAGAGAAGGGGAGAGAAGGGGAGAGAACTGGAGAGAAGGGGGGGGAGAAGGGGAGAGAAGGGTGGGGAGAAGGAGTGGAGACACTTTTAAGAAGTATAATAAAGTTTAGCGGGCATTTAACCTACCGGTCAATTTTCCCTGGTCCTGAAAACTCCAATGAGCCAATCAAAATGCCCGGTCAGCGAAGGCGATTGCCTACGGCTGCCCTTGACTGCCTGTAACTAAATAGCGACCCCACTCCACTGCACTACGAGTCAAAAAGAACCATGCAGACCAAATTCTACTCGCAGACAATTTTTCAACATGCTGACATTTTTTCGGCGACATAGCTGAGGCCACGAGTATTCGGGAACTTCCCTCGAGCATGAAGGAGAGTTCCAGTGACCTCATAGGACCTCCTAGGACCATGTGTCAACCATGCTGCGAGTTTGAGTCGAGGGCAAACTCATCTAAACTCGCAGTGGGACAGCCCCTTAACATAGAACTAGTATGAACAGGCGATTGATGGGCGGCAAGGGACTCAATGGGCCGAAGGGCCTGTTTCCAAGCTGTATCTTTCAATTCAACGTGCACTTTGGCTTCAGGATATTGGTTCTTAGAACACAGATCTCCGAAGAGGCAAGTGTGAAATTGGCCATTTGACACAAGGGCTGGGAAAAATGAGAAATGATCTAATTGAAATGTACAGGATTCTGAGATCGATTTGACTTGGTGGATGTCAAGTGCCTGTGTCTTGTAGCTGCTGAGTCCTGAACCACCAATGTAGCCTGAGAAAAAGAGAACAGAAAAATATGTCATTCATTCCATATTGCTTTTACTTGCATGTTAAAAAAAAACATGTTTTATTTTTGTAATAAACAACTTGATTTCGGAAATATTGACATGAAGTTAACCCTGTCATGAGGGGAAAGAAATTACTTTTCAAAATCTAATGGGTGATGTTCAATATTGTCTGATGATTGCAAAATCAAATTGACTAGTTGTGATATTTTGTTTCTACCCTTTTACAGTGACTTTTCCCATTATGTGCTGTCTGGGGTTTCACTTATAAAGATTAAAATGTTAAACACACGAGTCAGAGCGAGAAGATCAACACATATCAACTGGAAAGATTGCAGCACAAGGAATAAAACAAAAAACCTGTTTGGATGAGGGAAGAAATGCTGTCATTTACACCATACTTTATTGCATCTTTCAGGAGTGCCTCCAAACACTTCACACAATGGATTGCTGGGGAGTGCAGTGTCCATTACTAAGTAAACAAATGGGACAATTATTTCACAAAGAGCAAGATGCCAGACGTGTCAGTGGCGTGAATCATTAGTTTGGCGACATCGGTTGTGGAAGAAATATTGGACAGCACATAGGAGCAGTGTTCCTTGAATAATGGCATTGAACCATCACATCTGTAATAAAACAGCCAGATGGGTGGTTATGTGATTTAAATCATCACTGCACTGCAAAATAGTTACAGCACGTGAAGAGGCTCTTTGGCCCATTGAATTCCTGCTGGTTCTCTGAAAAGCAATGCACTCAATTTCATTCCTCTGCTCTGCATTTGGGGGGTTTTCCTCGCATCTAAGGCTGCACAGTCACGCAGCGGTAGAGTTGTTTCCTTACAGCGCCAGAGACTCGGGTTCAATAATGACTATGGGTGGCTGCCTGTACGGAGTTTGTGCGTTCTGCCCGTGACCTGCGTGGGTTTTCTCCGGGATCTCCGGTTTCCTCCCACACTCCAAAGAAGTACAGGTTTGTACATTAATTGGCTTGGTATAATTGTCCCTGGTGTGTGTAGGATCGTGTAAGTTTACGAAGATTGCTGGTTGTCGCGGACTCAGTGAGCCGAAGGGCCTGTTTCCACGCTGTATCTCTAAACTAAATAAAACCCTTTCCAATGTATTCTACTTTTAAGAGTAGCAATTGAATTTGCTTTCACCATGCTCATGTCGTAAATTTCATATCATGCCGACATGTTGTGTGAAACAATTCCAATGTTTTGGCTTGTACATGCCTTATAGAAAATTCATTTCAAATAAATGGGCAGCACAGTGGCGCAGCTGACAGAGCTGTTGCCTCACAGCACCAGAGACCCTGGTTTGATCCCAAACTCGGTTGCTGTCTGTGCAGAGTTTGCATGTTCTTCCTGTTACCAAGTGGATCTCCTCTGGGTGCTCCGGTTTCCTCCAAAGACGTGTGGGTTTGCTGAATAATTGGCCACCGTAAAATTGCCCCTCACGTAGGGTGTGGATGAGAAAGTGGGATATAAAACTAGTGTGAACTAGGGTGATTTGATGATCGGTGTGGACTTCATAGCCAAAGAGCTTGTTTCCCTGTTGTATCTCTGAACTAAACTAAATCCTCTCTATCACCGAATTAAATAATCTGAGTATTGCAAACCTCTGCTGAATAATTAATTTTGTTATTCCAATTTACGTCAAAATATATTGCTTTATCTTCCAAAAATATGGACTAATACTGTTCTGAAAAATCATGATTTTACCAAATTTACAGATAAATCAGATTTAAAAAAAACAATGCATTGACCTAATTTACAACACCAGATCCAATGCTTTTCTAAAAGCTTTTCAAAGCATTCAAAAATATCTCTAATTCTTGACAATGTACGTTTTAGTTTTAGAGCAGGCATCTTCAATGAGATTTTCCCCAACCATTTGTAAGTTATATTGTAAGTTATATTTGAAGATAGTCTAATCTACTGTTTTCTTTGTAGCTTCCCCTATAATCCATAAGGAGTTGAATGCAAACTTTTAAATATAAATATTGCCACCTTTCACTCAGACAGATACTGTGCATAATTCTCAGTCGCTTAAAACCCTCGAAGGTGCCTTCAATGAAACAGGTCTCAATAAATATACCCATTTCAGTCAAATCACACCGTGCGACTGGGTAAAGTACAAAAGATCTC
Organism: Malacoraja senta; assembly: GCA_038087875.1. NCBI lineage: Eukaryota > Metazoa > Chordata > Chondrichthyes > Rajiformes > Rajidae > Malacoraja > Malacoraja senta. Next base: position 10,494,253 of record CM075983.1, on the reverse strand, counting down.
TTGTTGAGAGAAGGTTCACTGATAGTTGATCTTTAAAGAATTGGTCTAATAGAAAGTGACAAACGATTGTAATTGTGGGAAGATCACAGTATGAAATATTAATTATTTCTATTAACTGGGCAGGTGGAATTGCCCCTAAAGGGACGTTTCTGTCTTGGTTACATCACAAACCTGTCATTTTTTTATGAAGGCCTCACAACTGAAGTGATTTGTATGTCTCCTGGCACTCATCCACACTGAAATAACAATGCTGATTGAATGGGGCCACTTGAAGCTGGCAGCAAAGGTGAAAATAACTTAAATTTATTTCCTGCAAATCATATACATTTCTTACCAGCAAGGGTATATCATAGATTCATAGTCAGACAATATAGAAACAGACCTTTCATCGCAACACGTCCATGCACACCAAGATGCCCAATAACATCTGTGTTTGAAATGGTTGACCCAGATCATAAGTTCATAGGCTCCAGGAGAAGAATTAGGCCATTCGGCCCATCAAGTCTACTCCGCCATTCAATCATGGCTGATCTGTCTTTTCCTCTCAATCCCATTCTCCTGCCTTCTCCCTATAACCCCTGACATCCTTACTAATCACAAATCTGTCAGTCATTCTATCCATGTCTTTCACTATTCGGTAAGTTTCAATGAGGATCCCCCTCTACCACTCTAAATTGTTCCGATTCATGCACCTGACCAAATGTCTTTCAAATGTTGTTATTGAACTAGCCTCAACCATTTTGTCCGGTTTAAAATACTCATAAGTATAACCTTCGGAGTGAAAAAATCTGCTCCTCAGATTCCTCTTAAATCTTTCCATTCTCACCTCAAACTTACATCCTCCAGTTTGAGACTCCCCAATCCTGGGGGAAATAATCTGTGCATTCACCCTTTTTATTCCCCTCATGAATTGATAGACAATAGACAATAGACAATGGGTGCAGGAGTAGGCCATTCGGCCCTTCGAGCCAGCACCGCCATTCACTGTGATCATGGCTGATCATCCACAATCAGTACCCCGTTCCTGCCTTCTCACCATATCCCCTGACTCCACTATCTTTAAGAGTTCCATCTAACTTTCTCTTGAAAGCATCCAGAGAATTGGCCTCCACTGCCTTCTGAGACAGAGAATTCCACAGACTCACAATTCTCTGGGTAAAAATGTTTTTCCTCATCTCCGTTCTAAATGGCCTACCCCTTATTCTTAAACTGTGGCCCCTGGTACTGGACTCCCCCAACATCAGGAACATGTTTCCTGCCTCTCACATGTCCAATCAATTAATAATCTTATATGTTTCAGTAAGATCCACTCTCATCCTTCTAAATTCCAGAGTATACAAGCCCAGCATACACGATACAAGGCAATAAAACTTTATTCATCCCCGGAAGGAAATTGGCCAGCCAACAGTCACAACACACAACAAGGTACATGAAAACATGAAATTAAAATTAAACTAAAAAGTGAAAAAAAGAAATAGACAGGCTGGCTGCCGTGTGCACAGCGCCTTAACCAGAACAAACGAACAAACAAATGCAGGCTTATCCCCTGGGCAGAGGATTCTAAAACTAGAGTGCCCCCCTCCTCCCCCACGCTGGGTCCCCCTTTGTTCTCCCACCGTCTCTCACGGTGGTCCCCCCCATGCCAGGTCCCCATTGTTCTTCACGGCAGTCCCCCTTCACGCTCATCGACCATTGATCGCAGGTCGATCACGCGGCCCCACCATCATCAAGGTCCAACCACCACTGAGGCCCCACCACCGCCGAGGTTCCTGCTACTGCCGAACCTGCTGACCATCATTCCCCATCTGACAATGTCCCGTATGGTCCATATCCTTATAAATCTTTGTTGTCCATGTAGCTGTCCAAATGAAGAATTATTTGCCAGATGCAGATTTGACAATTCTCCAATTAAAACAGGAATTCCCCCCCAAAATGTAACCTTAACAGAGAGCCTCATGGGCTACACTGAGATGCATTTGACATTAGGTTGCAAGAAGAATTCTGTGTGGTGATGAGTGTTTACAATGCATATTAAGTTAGTTTGCAATGTATGCAAATGCGTCTTTCATTTAGTTGAGAGATACCATGGGGGTGCTGTCTGTATGGAGTTTGTACATTCTGCCCGTGACCACGTGTGTGTTCCCTGGGTGCTCCAGTTTCCTCCCACATTCCAAAGACGTACAGGCTTCAGTAAAATTGTAAATTGTCCCTAATGTGTAGGATAGTGCTAGTGTACAGGGATCGTTGGTTGGCGTGCACTCGGTGGGCCGAAGGGACTTTTTCCACGATGGATCTCTAAATTAAACCAATTCATTCATTCATTTCATTCATCATCGTTGAAGACATTAGCGACGCAGTGGTGCTGGTTTCCGACGGAAACGGTGACGGACGCACCACACATCTCTGTCCTCCAGTTCCTGCGGACTTCCGCTGCTGGAAGTATAGGATTTTGGTGTGTGTGCTTTATCATCATTCCTTACAATGCTGTGTACGACAGTGATCGCAACTTCTACTGAAGTGTGGATGGCCGTTGGCTCGCTAGGAGTTCATCTGCCCTTTGACAGGTCTTGTGTTTGGTCCTGCTGGGGGTCCACAGCCCCTCCTCACCTGGCAAACCAGCGGGGGGAGACCTGGTCGGGTTAAACTAAACTAAATGACAAATATGGCATAAAACAGCTGCTGAATATACTTAATTCTTGGCTTTTGTTCCCCTCTAAAGTAACATTAGCAAATTTGCAGATGACACAATGCTGGATGGCAGTGTGAACTGTGAGGAGGATGCTATGAGGATGCAGGGTGACTTGGACAGGTTGGGTGAGTGGGCAGATGCATGGCAGGTGCAGTTTAATGTGGATAAATGTGAGGTTATCCACTTTGATGGCAAAAACAGGAAGGCAGATTATTGTCTGAATGGTGTCATGTTGGGAAAAGGGGAAGTACAATGAGATCTGGGGGTCCTTGTTCATCAGTCACTGAAAGCAAGTATGCAGGTACAGCAGGCAGTGAAGAAAATGAATGGCATGTTGGCCTTCATAACAAGAGGAGTTGAGTATAGGAGCAAAGAGGTTCTTCTGCAGTTGTACAGGGCCCTTGTGAGACCACACCTGGAGTATTGTGTGCAGTTTTCATCTCCAAATTTGAGGATGGACATTCTTGCTATTGAGGGAGTGCAGCTTAGGTTCACGAGGTTAATTCCTGGGATGACAGGACTGTCATATGTTGATAGAATGGAGCAGCTGGGCTTGTATTCTCTGGAATTTAGAAGGATGAGAGGATATCTTATTGAAATATATAAGATTATTAAGGGTTTGGACACACTAGAGGCAGGAAACATGTTCCCGATGTTGGGGGAGTCCAGAACCAGGGGATGAGAAAAAACTTTTTCACACAGAGAGTTGTGAATCTGTGGAATTCTCTGCCTCAAAAGGCAGTGGAGGCCAATTCTCTGGATGCTTTCAAGAGAGAGTTAGATAGAGCTCTTAAAGATAGTGGAGTCAGGGGATATGGCGAGAAGGCTGGAACAGGGTACTGATTCTGGATAATCTGCCATGATCATATTAAATGGCGGCACTGTCTCGAAGGACCGAATGGCCTACTCCTGCACCTATTGTCTATTGTCTACTGTCTTTCTAACTTATTTACCTGTGCTGGGGACATACTCACTTTGCTATGTGCATCTGAGTTTCATACCTTTATCTAGTTGCTCCATGGACCACACAGAAGAGCAAACTGGGATATACTCTTGGATTTTCCTACTGTTACACTCTCATTCACTGCTCACCTGAGACTATATCTCATTTTGTTTTGTGCATTGCATAATTGGATATTTACTGCAAAATTCATAGTTGCTGGCCTAATAAGCTTTGCTCTATGGAAAAAAATCTCTTCTGTAAATAACCCAATTTAAATATGTAAATTGTACCCAATTATGACAGTCTATTATGTTAGCTCTAGTGGCACAAATATAAGATCAGCATTTTTTTTAAATTATTAGAGATGTTTGTTTTATAATTAGCATAATTTACAGTTACTATTTATGTCTGACCTCTCTCGTTGTTTCCCGGTTTAAATAATAATAGGATAGTGAATAGTGAAAGGTCTGGATAGAGTGGATATGGAGAGGATGTTTCCACTAGTGCGAGAGTCTAGCACCAGAGGACATAACCTCAGAATTAAAGGACGTCCCTTTAGGAAAGAGATGAGGAGGAATTTCTTTAGTCAGAAGGTGGTGAATCTGCAGAATTCATTGCTGCAGAAGGCTGTGGCAGCCATGTCAATTGATATTTTTTAAGGCAGAGATGGATAGATTCTTGATTAGTACTGGTGTCAGGCGTTATGGGGAGAAGGCAGGAGAATGCGGTTAGGAGGGAGAGATAGATCACCCATTATTGAATGGCGGGGCGGATTTGATGGGTGGAATGGCCTAATTCTGCTCCCTGTCATTTCTGACCTTATGAAGGATCATCAGAACATACTGTAGATAGGATGCCAACAAAATAACAATGTAAAATCAAGTTGAAGTGAAGTAAAAGTGATGTGAAGCACATTTGTGTCTGTTTTCTTAGCTTGAGGCACCATCATCATCTGTTTATTTCGGGTGAGTTTGTGTGTGTTTATGCATGTTTGTGGGTTAATTCACCTCTGTAAAATTGTCCCTAATGTGTCAGGAGTGGAAGCGAAAGTGTTGGATAATATAGAACTAGTGTGAACTGGGTGATCGATGGTCTGCATGGATACTGAAGGGTCTATAGAACAGATATGTTCCCCTCCCCTGACATCAGTCTGAAGAAGGGTCTCGACCCAAAACGTCACCTTCCTTCTCTCCAGGGATGCTGCCTGTCCTCGCTGAGTTACTCCAGCATTTTGTCTACCTTCAATTTAAACCAGCATCTGCAGTTCTTTCCTACACAGAAATGTTACCATGCTCTATATGTAATCTCTAAACATTAAACATTTCCCAAATGTTATTGGATGTGCTTGGAAATGTTATTACAATGTCTGACATTCAATAAGAATGAAATTTTCAAACATATCCTCAAATCATGAGGGGAATAGATTGGGTAGATGCACTGTGTTGCTTATCCAGAATAGGCGAATCGAGGACCAGAGTACATAGGTTTAAGGTGAAGGGGTAAAGATTTAATAGGAATCTGATGGGAGATAGTTGAGGCAGGGACCATCACAATGTTTAAGAAACAATTAGACAGGTACATGAATAGGACAGGTTTGGAGGGATATGGACCAAATGCGTGCAGGTGGGACTAGTGTAGCTGGGACATGATTGCCGGTGTGGGCAAGTTGGGCCAAAGGGCCTGTTTCCACACTGTATCACTCCACGACTCTATGATATTGGACCGAAAAGCACCAATCACCATTCACTCAGAAATGAATGTTTTATTGGGATTGACGACGGCTCAGATACAATAGAATTCAAGGGACGGTGAGATTAAATCTACACTCATAACCATTGCCACACACCTACCCTCAAAGTCTAGAGAAGTCTCAAAGTAAAAGACGAGTCTGATGATGGGTTGTGACCCGAAACGTCACCTATCCATGTTCTCCAGAGATGCTGATACCTAATTCGATGGAAGTCGAGGACTATTTGCTTTCAAGGCAGGCTTCCTTGAAGTGAAGTGAAACATTAATGTCATTCAAGATAGATACAAAAAGCTGGAGTAACTCAGCGGGTCAGACAGCATCTCTGGAGAAAAGGAATGGGTGATATTTTGTCAGGGGAAAGGGAAATGAGTTACAGACAATGAGGCTCAACAAGGCAACTTTGTCTAGCTAGTGACTCGTTTTCACAAAAAGCTGAGGTAGCTCAGCGGGACAGGCAGCATGTCTGGAGAGAGAGGTGCTGTCTGACCCGCTGAGTTACTCCAGCGTTTTGTGTCTATCTTCGGTTTAAACCAGCATCTGCAGTTCCTTGCTACATTACTCGTTTTCACCTTTAGCCCACAGCAAACAATGGTCTTTTTCCTTTATCATTGTAACTTTTTTGCATATCTTTCATTCATTTGTTCTATATCTCTCTATATCACCATCTATATCTCGCTTCCCTTTCTCGTGACTCTCAGTCTGAAGAAGGGTCTCGACACGAAAAGTCACCGATTCCATTTCTCCAGAGATGCTGTCTGATCCGCAGAGTTAGTCCAGCGTTTTGTGGCTATCTTCGGTTTAAACCAGCATTTGCAGTTCCTTCCTACGCAGAAATGTCACTCAGTTCCTTACAGAGGTTTCCCCGGCAGCTTCCTCTTTCTTTTATTGGTTTGCCAACTAAAAAATAAAACAATCTATACTATCACTAAAACTCTCATCTTGACCACTTCCAGTCTACGTTGTTTTTTAAATTCGTGCAAAAAAGGTACCCCATAGCGCTATGATTTTTCGCCACCTTACTCACCATTCTCCTCTGCTGCAAGTCAAATAAGTTTTGTTCCGATCGGTGAAATAGTACAAAACTTATGAAGGTTTAAAAATTGTAAAAACCACCCCTTCCGGAACCCGCTGTCAATAACAGCGGTGAGGGGAATAAAAAGTTGAAAGGGACGGAGTGTGTTGAGCATCTTGCAGAGAGTGAGTAGCGTGCGGGCAGAGAGCAGTGTGCGGAGAGAGAGCAGTGTGCGGAGAGAGAGCAACGAGCGGAGAGTGAGCAGATTGCGGGCTGCTTCTGCGGCGACCAGCACGACCATCCAAAAGCTGAAACGGAAGTCTCTGTGTGCAGCCGAAGAGGGACCGGGATCTACTGCGTGAGGCCGAAAGCTGAAGGCGTGTGGTGAGCGGAGTGCGAGCTGCATCTGCTGCGACCACCTCCCGGCCCCATACCCCCCTTCCCCCTCCACCCCCACCCCCTTTCCCCACCCCCCCCGTCCCCAACACCCCTTGCCCCCTCCCCACAACCCCCCTTCTCCACACAGCCCCCCTCCCCCACAGACACCCCCTCCCCCGCCCCCCTCCCCCACATCCCCCCCAACTCTCCCACACACCCCACCTCCCACACATCTCCCCTTCCCCCCCACACCCCCTCCCCACCCCCTCCCACCACCCCCACTTCCCCACCCCCTTCCCCCTCCCCCACACACCCCCTCCCCCCCTCCCCCCCTCCCCCACTTCCCCCACCGCCTTCCCCCTCCCCCACCCCCACCTTCCCCACACCTCCCCTTCCCCACACACACCCCTCCCCCGCACCCCTCCTCCCCCACACACTGCCTCCCCCCACACACACCCTTCCCCAACCCCCCTTCCCCCTCCCCCACCCCCACCTTCCCCACACCTCTCCTTCCCCACACACACCCCTCCCCCGCACCCCCCCCCACACACACCGCCTCCCCCCACACCCCCCCTTCCCCCACCCCCCCTTCCCCACCCCCCGCCCCTTTCCCCGCACCCCCCCACTACCCCACTCCCCCTCCCCCACACCCCCCCTCCCCCACACCCCCCCTCCACCACACCCGCCTCCTCCACACACCCCTCCTCCACACTTGCATTGCATTGGGGGGACCAGGCCTCCTGTGTGACTGGGACCCAACGGGTCCCACTTACTCTAGTTACATACACTAAAGGGCCTGTCCCACTAGGCGATTTTATAGGCGACTGCCGACTGCAGGTCGCTGAAAAAACGACGACTGGACTAATGGGCCTGTCCCACTTGGGCAATTATTCAGGCGATTGCCGGCGACTACGACAATGGAATTCACCGAAATCAGCACCGGTGACAACCTATGTCACCTGGAGACAACCTTTGTCATCCTGGTGACAACCTACGCCATCCTGGCGACAACCTACCACAACCTACAACACCACCTATGTCAGGAGAAGACACGCTATGTCAAGCCCAAGGTGGCCGACTGTCACCGAAAAGTTTTGAACATTTCAAAATCCAGCGGTGACCAGAAAAACGCTACGACTCTTTGGGCGAGTGAGGAAACTACTCACGACCAAGCAGGCAACACCCCAGCGACCGTGTGGCGACTGCCTAGTTGCCGGCTGTCGCCTAAAAAAATTACCTAAGGCCCTTAACCCTTTAGGTTGCCTTTGAGATAGGTTAGGCCAAACTGCCTTTGAGATAGGTTAGGCCAAACGGCCAATTATTATCTGTCCCCCTCACAAACCTCAGGTTAAAAGTCCAGGTTGGTTAAATTACATCTTCAGGATCGAATCTGAGTATTTAATGCAGGATTCCACTACAAACAAAAAAAATTGGTATCAACGCTTTTATACGTTCATAAGATCATAGGCGCAGAATTAGGTGATTGAGCCATCGAGTCTGCTCCACCAATCGATCATGGCTGATCCATCATTCCATCTCAATCCCATTCTCCTGCCTTCTCCCCATAACATTTGACACCAGTACTAATCAAAAATGTGTCAATCTCCACTTTAAAAATACCCAAAGACTTGGCCTCCACAGATTCACCACCCTCTGGCTAAAGACATTCTTCCTCATCTCTGTTCAAAAGGTATGTTCATTTATTCTGAAGCTGTGCCTTCTGATCCTGGACTCTCCCACTCATAGTCATAGAGCCATAGAGTCTTATAGCTTGGAAACAGGCCATTCAGCCCAACGTGCCCACACTGCCCCATGCCAACATGCCCCATCCACACTATTCCCACCTGCCTGCATTTGCCCATATCCCTCTAAACCTGTCCTTGTATCCTTGTATCCATGCACCTATCTATTCCACTCGTGGAAACATCCTCTCTACATCCACTCTATCCAGGCCTTTCATTGTATGTTATGTCCTTTTATTCTGAGAATTCTTAGATTTAGATCAGAGAGGTAATTTCACTCTGGCCACTTGAAGTGTCTGCCAGTCCAATTTCGATTGTGTAGGCAGGGTTACAAAGGGCCTTTTGTGAAACAACTTCAAGTTTCTAGGCTGTAACAGCTTGGTTAAACGTTAGCTCACTGACATGCTGCATGTACAATAAAGAGCTCGCATTGCCTCTTTACAGCAAATGCATCTGTCATTTGCCAGGCTAATCAACGGAGGAGCTAGATTTACATTGGCTGTCTGGTTGTTGCAATAGTTTGATCAGTCAACAGAAACCAAATGACTATAAACGCCAGCAGTCCCTGCACCCCTTCTGGCTGTTTCACCATCTGATTCATTCATTTATTGTTTTACTGACAAATGAAAATTCTAATAAATGACAGTATGTTAATAGCCTCCCTAATTTAATCAATCATTCTCTCTACGACCACATTCAATTCTTCTTAGAAGTGTAGCAGCCTATTTTCATAGCCTAGATATTTGAATAATGTTGGCTCTCTAATATTTTTAAATATCTTATCAGGCCATCTGGTGTGTCTCTGAGTGTTTGGCAATAATGGCAGTGGCCTGGCAAGTAAATAAATGCAAATGTTTGCCAACCAGTTCGCGCCAACGAAAGAATGGATCCACTGTGCTTATATTCATTGGAATTTAGAAGGATGAGAGGGGAATAAGGGATATGGGGGAAAAGCAGGAACGGGGTTCTGATTTTGGATGATCAACCATGATCATATTGAATGGCAGTGCTGGCTCGAAGGGCTGAATGGCCTACTCTTGCACCTATTTTCTATGTTTCTATATTTCTATGATCTTACAGAAACATATAAAATTCTTAAGGGATTGGACAGGCTCGATGCAAGAAATAGTTTCCAATGTTGGGGGAGTCCAGAACCAGGAGTCACAGCTTAAGAATAAGGGTTAAATCATTTAGGACTGAGATTAGGAAAAGCTTTATCAGCCAGAGAGTTGTGAATCTGCTGAATTCTCTGCCACAGAAGGCAGTGGAGGCCAATTCACTGGATGTTTTCAAGAGAGATTGACTATAAATATAGCTCTTAGGCCTAACGGAATCAAGGGATATGGGGAGAAAGCAGGAACGGGGTACTGATTTTGGATGATCAGCCATGATCATGTTGAATGGCGGTGCTGGCTCGAAGGGACAAATGGCCTACTCCTGCACCTATTTTTCTATGTTTCTATGTTTCTAACCTGCATTGGAACAATGCATAAACCTCACATGGGACAGTCTACCATCCCAAAAAAATTGCAAGAACCTTAAAAGCATCAACTAAATCTTGCAGGTATAATCTTGCAGGTATAATCTGTATAAATCAGCAGCCGCCCAAAGTCGTCTTTTAAGTATATTTATATTGATGATTGATTCCCATCACATATTTTTCTGGAATAATAATAAGCATTCTCTCGGTAAACGTATGAGGCACCACATCTCCAATGCAATGGATTGTAACACAAGGCAGTTTAACATTGTTGGAACTTTGTTTCACCCTCCATTAATTGTATACAGTCCTTGAGTCAAAGATGACCAAAGGACCAATGGGTCGACTGGGCTTATTAATGGATCGACTGGGCATTACTGGATTGACTGGGCTTATATTCACTGGAATTTAGAAGGATGAGAGGGTATCTTATAGAAACATATACAATTCTTAAGGGATTGGATAGGCTAGATGCAGGAAAAATGTTCCCGGTGTTGGGGGAGTCCAGAACCAGGGGTCAGTTTAACCAGAATAGGCCATTTAGGACTGAGATGAGGAAAAACTATTTCACCCAGAGAATTGTGAATCTGTGGAAATCTCCCCCACAGAAAGCAGTGGAGGCCAATTCACTGGATGTATTCAAGAGAGAATTGATTATAGCTCTTCGGGCTAACAGAATCAAAGGATATGGGGAGAAAGCAAGAACAGGGTACTGATTTTGGATGATCAGCCATCATCATGTAGAATGGCGGTGCAGGCTCGAAGGGCTGAATGGCCTACTCCTGCATCTATTTTCTATGTTTCTATGACCGTAAGATAAACTCAAGAGGAGGGCAAAAGTGGGCCTTTATCGTGATCTAAATAGTCGCTGGAGACTATTTTGGTTCTCTTTTCTGCTCGTCTGTTATTCATGTTGCCTGGAGCACTGGTGATGGCTGGGGGTATGTACAGGGATGGAAAGGGAAGACCAGTGGAATTCCTGTCTAGCTTGTAGCAGCCGTCAGGAGTGATAAGCAAAAGAATGTTTAGTTTTGTTTAGTTTTGTTCATTGTCATTTGTACTGTGGTACTGTGAGAAGCTTTGTTGTTGCACTCAATCCAGTCAGCGGAAAGAACTATACCTGATCTTCTTCTTGCCTAAGGCGTGCACAGCCTAAAGTTGCAGGACAACTTGTTCTATTTGATCTTATTTGATTGTGCACGGCAGGTTGATTGCATTCATCGAAACAGGGCAGACCACGTGAAGGTTGCAATCTCCCACCCCACTATACCTGATTACAATCAAGCAGTCCACAGTGTTCAGCTACAGGACAAAGGGAAATACGTTTAATGCAAGATAAAGTCCAGGAAAGTCCGATTCTAGATATTCCGATGGTCTCCAATGAGGATGATGGTAGGTCAGGACTGCTTTCTAGTTGGTGATAAGATTGGTTCAGTTGTCTGATAACAGCTGGGAAGAAACTGTCCCTGAATCTGGAGGTGTGCGTTTTCACACTTCTGCACCTCTTGCCTGATGGGAGAGGGGAGAAGAGATTGTGTCCAGGGTGAGACTCACCCTCGATTATACATACTGGCGGCCTTGCCGAGACAGCCTGAAGTGTAGATGGAGTCAATGGAAGGGAGGTTGGTTAGTGTGAAGATCAGTGCTGCATCACAATTCTCAGCAATTCCTAGCGGTCCTGGGAAGAGCTGTTCCCAAACCAACCTGTGGTGTACCCTGCCGGAATGCTTTCTCTGATGCAAAGTCTGGCAAAGTCAGTGAGAGTGTGTTAGTAGAGATGCAGTGTGGAAACAAGCCCTTCGGCCCATCCAGTCCGCGCCAGCCAACGATCCCTGCACACTAACACTATCCTCCACACACTAGGACCAATTAACACTTCTACCAAGCCAATTACAAACCTATACGTCTTTGGAGTGTGGGAGGAAACCGGAACTCCTGGAGAAAACCCACGCTACACACGGGGAGAACGCACAAACTCGGTACGGACAGCACCTGTAGTCAGGATCGGACCCGGGTCTCTGGTGCTGTAAGACAGCAACTCTACCGCTGCACCAATATTCCTCTTGATCGATGGGAGAGGGGAGAAGAGGGAGTGGCCAGGATGCGACGCATCTTTGGTTATGCTTGCATTTATATCTTCAGGATACTTGGAAAGGCAACTTTGTATTCTGGTATTTTAATTCTTCATGGATATTGTGACCACAGCACAAATCCCTGCAGAACTACTCAAGCCAATCTGACCACCTGCCCATTATTGCCATCAAGCTGTTTCCTACAATTCAACTAGTTCCCAAATCACTTCAGTAATTTGCCTTCAGTTGCACGAGTTTCAATTTTAGACTCTCAATTACTCAAGCATTATAATAGCTGGGTGATTTTATCAGAATTTATTAAGCCAAGAAACACTGGCTAACCTCATTAATCAATAACAGGTCAGTAATAGTTTCTGCATGTACAGTTATAAATGGGTGCATTGTGATCTTTCCATCATTTTGACCACCTGTTAAATTAAAGCTTAATAACATAATAAAATCTTTAATTGAAGAGATAGTAAAATCAATGCTCTTGTTGCTACTTTTGGGGAAAAAACCCAACTGGCTTAAGTCTGCCTGAGTGCACATGCAGTTACGCACTGCTTAGGAAGTCATACAACACCCAGCTCTGCTTGTTCAGCTATACTTAATGGCAGCAAACACCTTCTCCTAGCTAACAATGATTTTTTCTACATGTTCCGAGACCATCGTCCCCTTTGAAGTCTCATTCTCAAACCTTGCACTTCCTTATCTCTGTGTTTCCCTCTCCCCTGACTCTCAGTCCGAAGAAGGGTCTCGACCCGAAACGTCACCCATTCCCTCTCTCCAGAGATGCTGCCTGTCTCGCTGAGTTACTCCAGCATTTTGTGTCTATCTTCGGTTTAAACCAGCATCTGCAGATCCTTCCAACTCAACCCCTCCTTGGTGATGTTGAGGAGTTGGCAACCGCGGGAATCCAATGGACCAGTTCTAAGGATGTTGTGATTAATCCAATCATTGTGATTCCCTGTTTGGTTGCATTTCCATCCCCCCGATATCAAGTACAAGTGGTGAATGGTCAACCTGGTTCTTCTGCTGAGAAGGGCGGCATGGTGGTGCAGCGATGGCGTTGCCGCCTTACAGCGCCAGAGCCTCGGGTTCGATCCTGACATCAGGTGCTGTCTGTAGGAGTCCACCGAGACCATGCTGACCAGCGAGCATCCCACACATCAGCACTATCCTATACACCAGCGACAAGTTACAATGAACAGAAGCCAATTAACCTTCAAGCCTGTACATCTTTGGGAGGAAACCAGAGCACCCGGAGAAAACCGACACAGTCACAGGGAGAATGTACATAGAAGCATAGAAACATAGAAAATAGGTGCAGGAGTAGGCCATTCGGCCCTTCGAGCCTGCACCGCCATTCAATATGATCATGGCTGATCATCCAACTCAGTATCCTGTACCTGCCTTCTCTCCATACCCCCTGATCCCTTTAGCCACAAGGGCCACATCTAACTCCCTCTTAAATATAGCCAATGAACTGGCCTCAACTACCTTCTGTGGCAGAGAGTTCCAGAGATTCACCACTCTCTGTGTGAAAAATGTTTTGCTCATCTCGGTCCTAAAGGATTTCCCCTTTATCCTTAAACTGTGACCCCTTGTCCTGGACTTCCCCAACATCGGGAACAATCTTCCTGCATCTAGCCTGTCCAACCCCTTAAGAATTTTGTAAGTTTCTATAAGTTCCCCCCTCAATCTTCTAAATTCTAGCGAGTACAAGCCGAGTCTATCCAGTCTTTCTTCATATGAAAGTCCTGACATCCCAGGAATCAGTCTGGTGAACCTTCTCTGTACTCCGTCTATGGCAAGCATGTCTTTCCTCAGATTTGGAGACCAAAAATGTACGCAATACTCCAGGTGTGGTCTCACCAAGACCCTGTACAACTGCAGTAGAACCTCCCTGCTCCTATACTCAAATCCTTTTGCTATGAATGCAAACATACCATTCGCTTTGTCACTGCCTGCTGCACCTGCATGCCCACTTTCAATGACTGGTGTACCATGACACCCAGGTCTCGTTGCATCTCCCCTTTTCCTAATCGGCCACCATTTAGATACAAGTCTACTTTCCTGTTTTTGCCACCAAAGTGGATAACCTCACATTTATCCACATTATACTGCATCTGCCATGCATTTGCCCACTCACCCAGCCTATCCAAGTCACCTTGCAGCCTCCTAGCATCCACCTCACAGCAAACACTGCCCCCCAGCTTTGTGTCATCCACAAACTTGGAGATGTTGCATTCAATTCCCTCGTCCAAATCATTAATATATATTGTAAATAGCTGGTGTCCCAGCACTGAGCCTTGCGGTACCTCACTAGTCACGGCCTGCCATTCAGAAAAGGACCCGTTTACTCCTACTCTTTGCTTCTTGTTTGCTGGAGTAACTCAGTGGGACAGGCAGCATCTCTGGAGAGAAGGAATGGGTGACGTTTCGGGTCGAGACCCTTCTTCAGATGTGCTCTTACGGTGAGGGACAGTGCCCCCTTGTGGTCCTGGACTTTCCTAACACCACCAGTGGGATAGGGATTTCCTACCACCACAAGTGAGTTCACCCTATGGGGAGCGTTGGTGAGGTAAATGCTGAACCATGGTGTCGTTTCCCCCAATGCCGCACTCCCCGTTAAGAACATTACTTGCACAGACCGTGTAATCAATGCACGCACGTCTTCTGAATAACCTATTCCTTCACGATTCTGCAAAGAATCTCCCATTGCTCCCAAAGGAAAATCAATAAAATCACTCAATATCTGTGTCCAGCATTCTGGTCTTGCATAATTCATCAACATTCAAGTGCATTCCCTGGTGTAGCATTTCCAAGATTACAGCAGCACAGAATCCAGAAAATAAATCCCTACTTGATTATATGCATCCTCACTAACCATCATAATCCTCAACAAATCCTAATGAACTAATACGCCAACGTTTAAAAAAGAAATATTAAATCAGCATGCAGCAGCCTTCACATATCCAGTGCTCTGTAAGAAGTACACTTCTCTCAATCTGTACCTTTATTTAGCTGGGTAGAAACAAAGAACTGCAGATGCTGGCTTATGCCAAGGATAGACACAAAGTGCTGGAGTAAGTCAGTGGGTCGGGCAGCATCTCTGGAAAAAAAGGATGGGTGTCGTTTTGGGTCGGTGAAAAGTCACCCATCCTTTTTCTCCAGATATGCTGCCTGACCCTTTGAGTTACTCCAGCGCTTCTCTGGAATTCTCTGCCTCAGAGGGCGGTGGAGGCAGGTTCTCTGGATGTTTTCAAGAGAGAGCTAAAGATAGCGGAGTCTGGGGATATGGGGAGAAGGCAGGAACGGGGTACTGATTGGGGATGATCAGCCATGATCACATTGAATGGCGGTGCTGGCTCGAAGGGCCGAATGGCCTACTCCTGCACCTATTGTCTATTGTCCATTGTCACTTTGTTTCCGTCCTTTTATAAGTTAATATGTGATCGGAGCAGAATTAAGCCTTTCGGGCCATCAAGCCTACTTATCCCAACCCCATTCTCCTGCCTTCTTCCCGTAACCCCTGACACCCGTCCTAATCTTTGTTTAGCTTGTTAACTTTATATTCTGATGCTTAGATCTTCCGAAATAGTTTAGTTTAGTTTAGAGATTATCGGAATGATTTTGTAGTCGGATGAAACCCTTAGATATTCACATGTGTTTGTTTTTCAGCTGTCAGTGATAGACAAAGTAAATGATAACACATGAAAGAAAAATAATAGCTCTGGAGTAGTTCCATGCTAAGAGAAACACACTTGACTAGCAGCAGGGGGATTTCTTTAAGAACCCTGAAGATGGAACAGATTCTGTAGAAGCTGATTGTATGCTGTGCAAATGATATCCTTGAGGGGTGAGGTGTGTATTCTCTATCTCTGTGCATTTACTTTAATCTTTTTTTATATAAACTTGCAGTTTTCTTGCAGTTGCAATTTGAGGATGGATATTTAAATCTAGAGCTCAAATGTTTTGTCGTAGCTATTTTTTCCTCTCGAACCAAATTTGAATATTCTCCTAATCAAATATCCTGAATCGAAGCAATGTATCATGTTTGTCCTCTGGGTAAGCACACTTTGCAAACTCCAAGAATAAAACTTGATATTCACCTCATTTTGTTTAGTTTAGATCAGTTTAGTTTAACGATACAGCGCGGAAACAGGCCCTTCGGCCCACCAAGTCTGCGCCGACCAGTGATCCCGCACTATCCTACACGCTAGCAACAATTTACATTTATAACAAGCCAATTAACCTGCATGTCTTTGGAGGAAACCGGAGACCCGGAGAAAACCCACGCGGTCACAGGGAAATCATACAAACTCCATACCCGTAGTCAGGATCGAACCCTGGTCTCGTGCATTGGAAGGCAGCGACTGTACCTCTACGCCACCGTGCCACCTTTTGGTGTATTATTCTGAACTGCCAAGGATAATTACAGGCCGATTCTGTCAATTGCTTCTCATGTAAGCGTTTCTCTGCCAATTAATTTGAACTTCTTCCAGAAATATTTTAGATTATCTAATATTTTGATGTATATTCTCAGACGACATCAGAAAGCAAACTATTAAAGATATTGTAATGCACCAGAAATAATGACAACATGATACATAGAGTAGTACAGCACAAGAACAGGCCCTTTGGCCCACGATGTCTGTGCCGAACACCATACCAAGACCAACTCTTACCTACTTGCACATAATCCATATCCCTCCAGTCCCTGCATAACCATGGAACACAGGGGAGAGACAAGACTTTGCCTTCCATCACAGTGAGAAGGAGATTCACTGTGATGGATGTTTGTGTAAACTGTGTTGGTTGTGTGTCTTGGTTCTTTTTACTTGTTTGTATGACTGCAGAAACCAAATTTTGTTTGAACTTCTTTTGAGGTTCAAATGACAATAAATTGTATTTTATTGTATTGTATTGCCCATCCAAAAGTCTCTTAAATACCACTATCATATCTGCCTCAACAACCAACCAACCTTGGCAGCATGTTCCAGGTATTCACCACCCTCTGGAAAACCAAATTTCCCCCGCATAAGACCTTTAAACCTTTGAACTTTGCCCCTCTCACTTTAAAGCTATGTTCTCTTGTATTTGTTCTAACGGATGGCACGGTGGCGCAGCGGTAGAGTTGCTGCCTTCCAGCTCCAGGGACCAGGGTTCGATCCTGACTACGGGCGCTTGTCTGTACGGAGTTTGTATGTTCTCCCCGTGGCCCTCGTGGGTTTTCGCCAGGATCTCCGGTTTCCCACATTCCAAAGACGTCCAGGTTTGTAAGCTAATCGGTTTGTGTAGATTGGCTATTGCATGCTAGCCAATCATAGTGCTTGTTAGTAGTAGCCCTGCCTAGTACGTGCTTTTATAATATTAAGAACTCGCCTACGTAAGGCAGTAGATGTAGCAGCTCGGAGCTGTAACGTACTGCAGATCCTATGCTGTAAGTGCTTTAATAAAAAATGTGTTGTATCTTAACGTGTGCTTGGGTCATCTTGTTACAGTTTGGTATCATTGTAAATTGCCCCTAGTGTGTGAAGGAGTGTAGTTGTGTGGGGATCGCTGGTCGGTGCGGACTCGGTGGGCTGAAGGGACTGTTTCCGCATTGTATCTCTAAACTAAACTAAACTAAACTGTTTAAAATCTACATTTCTCATCGAAGAGTATTACTGTAATTCTAACCTAAAATATTTCTGTCTCACTGTGACAATTTCATAGGAAGTTGTGTCATGTCACATCATAAAGTAGATATTATGCTTACATGAATTGTCACTCAATTAATGTAAAAAATCCCAGCTAGTGTAAAATAATTTGGCAGTGCTTTTCATTTGGCAATCTGTGCTACATATAACCAGACAGAGTGTAACGCCTCCCATATCCTCTAATGCCATAATCACACTTTGATCAAAGATTCCTCAAACTATCTTTCAAAGATTCTCCTCCTCTGCATATTCATGAATTCACTTTACTTTCCCATCAGACACGATCAAAATGCCAGTCAATACTTTTATGTTTCTGAACGTGTCAGCCCGTGATTTCACTGCATACGGGAATCACTTGCAAATTCTGCCCATCACAAGGCTGTTTACTTCTCAGCTGAAAACAATAAAGAAAGTAAATTGTAACAAGTACAAGAAAATTGAAAGCCTAGGACTTTGTTCCATGTTATGGAAAAAAGCACGAAGCTGGTGACATGTGGCAGATCAACACATTTTTATGCTTCGTATCTAATGGAACCTGTCCTGTATGCTTTGTGAACGCAACTGGCAGCACGGTGGCGCAATGGTAGAGCTACTGCCTCCCAGCGCCAGAGACCCGGGTTCGATCCTGACTATGGGTGCTGTCTGTAAGGAGTTTGTATGTTCTCCCGTGACCCGCGTTCGCCTTCTCCGAGATCTTCGGTTTCCTCCCACACTCTAAAGACGTACAGGTTTGTAGGTTAATTGGCTTGGTATAAATGTAAAATTGTCTCTGGTCTGTGTAGGGCAGTGTTCATGTGTGGGGATCGCTGGTCGCTGGTCGATGCCGAAGGGCCAATTTCCACGCTGTATCTCTAAGCTCAAGTAAACTAAACTAAAACTGAATGATGCCAAGTATCTGTACAATGCATACAGCCATCTGCACCAGGTGGTGAGTTCATAAATTCGAGGAGCAGAATTAAGCCATTCGGATCATCAAGTCTACTCCGCCATTCAATCATGGCTGATCTATCTTTCCCTTTCAACCCCATTCTCCTGCCTTCTCCCCATAACCCCTGACACCCGTACTAATCAAGAATCTGTCAGTCTCTGGGGAAGATGACCAGGGGCAGGACATGGGGATCAGGATACTGAGGTTGGAGGAAGACTGTGATTAACAGTTAGGGAGGGGCTTAGATTACAGGGATCTGATGGTGGGAGGAAGCTGATAGAGGTTCACAGAAAAAGCCAAGGACAGTTCTCATTGGTAGTTCCAAATAATGTCCCTTCCACCCATATCCCCTCCCCCTCCAGCTTTACAATTCGCTCCTATTTAGTTTTCAGTTTCGAGATACAGCATGAAACAGGCTCTTCGGACCACCAAGTCTGCGCCGACCAGCGATCCCCGCACACTAACACTATCCTACACACACTAGGGACGATTTTTTACAATTTTACCAAGCCAATCAGCCTACAAAACTGTACGTCTTTGCAGTGCGGGAGGAAACCGGAGCCCCCCCACCCAGAGAAAACCCACCCAGGTCACGGGGAGAACGTATAAACTCCGTACAGACAGCACTCGTAGTCAGGATCGACCCTGGGACTCTAGCGCTTTAAGACAGCAACCCTAACGCTGCTCCCGCCGTGACACACTCCTCCTTTCAGACACCTTTTCTGTCTCCTTTTTTTACCTCTGGCATTTGCCACTTCCTCCCTTTCCACCTACATTCCTTCCTCTAGCTTTACAATTCGCAACTCTTCATTCCATTTGTCTCACACCTTCTATCTTTTTTATCTCTAGCCATTGTCCAACCATCTGTCTATCAAAAAACCCTCCTTACCTGCATCAACCTAATACCTGTCAGGCTTTGTCCTGCCCCTCTTCCCTTCCAGCTCCACCCCCACCCCACCCCGTCCCCCAATCAGCTTGAAGAAGTGTCCCAACCCGAAAGATCACTTCTACATGTCCTCCAAAGATGCTGCCTGGCCTGTTGAGTTGCTCCAGAACCTTGTGCTGTTTTTAGTAAACCAGCATATGCAGTATCTCGTTTCTACATATCACTTGCCAGGCTTTATCCTGCCCCCAACCTCTCTTTTCCAGCTTTCTCCCCCCCCCCGCCCCCCATTCCAATCAGTCTGAATGAGGGAGAGTTCCGACTCAAATGTTGCCTGCCCCTTCCTTCCGCAGATGCTGCCTGACCTGCTGAGATTTTCCTGCATTTTGTGGTGTGTTCCTGATTTCAGCATCTCAATTTCATGGCTCTCAAAACTGGTCAGGCAGTTCCTCTTTTAAGTCTCAGTGAAGCTGGACTCATGTCAATGTGGAGGTTGAATTTTGCTTGAATGCCTGACACATAAGCAAATAAATCTTGCATGAATCTTGGTCGAATCTTGGCGTTGGGATGCCACAGGATTCTTCCCTGTGCTTCTCATGGTATTTTACAGGAGCACCACAAGGAGTATGACATCCTATCATGCTACATATAGAACATCTACACTATAGTTGTTGAAGCAAGTCAGAGTTACAGAGTCACAGAGTCATGCAGCACAGACACAAGCCTTTCGGCCCGACTTGTCCATGCTGACCAAGAGTGTTTCGCCAATATTCCTCAAATCTTGGGCTGGAAATCTTCGACGCGCCATTGTCTCGATTCCTCCCGGATCGCCGCGTAGAAGCCCGGGTCGGGGCCCGTCCGGGGCCTCGTGGCTTGGAGTCCGGGTCGGTGGAGCGGCCGACGGAGCCCACGGCTGGGGCCTGGATCGGCGCCACGGAAGCGTGAAATGGGGCGGCGGCAGCGGTGAGGCCTCGAGAAGATGGGGCCCCGGCGGTGGTGAAGCCTCGCGGCGGCGACCATGCCTCATGGGTCGTCCCCTGGATGACGGTCGACAAGAGCGTGGAAGACCACCGTGGGGGGGAGGGAAAGAACAATGGAGGATCTGGTGTGGGGGGACCGTCGTGTAGGAGGTGGGGGGAGAATGATGGACAATGGGGACCCGGCGTGGGGGAACTGTTGTGGGGCGGGGGACAAAAGGGGGAGCTGGCGTGCTTTGTAACTTTGTCAGCGCCATAGGTGGCTGCTATTTGTATACATTGTGTATGCAAGTAAAGAATCTCACTGTGCCTAGTCAGTTGTGACAATAAAGTATTCCTATTCCTATTCCTAAATCTTTCTTATCCATGTACCTGTCCAAGTGTCTTTTAAATGCTGTGATATGACCTGCATCAACTACCTCCTCTGGCAGCTTGGTCCTTATGCCCAAAACTCTCTGAGTGAAAAAGCCCCAATGGTTCCTCGTAAATCTAGCCCTTCTCACCTTTTACCTGTGACCTCTGGTTCTTGATTCCCCTACCCTGGGTAAAAGACAAGTAATTTTCTGCACTACGCTTATGATTTTTGATACTTTTCAAACTATAATAGAAATATTTTAAAATATAATATTGCCTGTTGTCTCGATAAGTAACTGGAGATTCGGGAGAGTACTGGAAATATACGAACATGAGTCCACTTTAGGATCATATCTTTATAGAGCCATACACTGTTGAAACAGGTTCTTTCAGAGTGTGGAATCCAAGCCAACTATAAAGCACCCATTTTCGCTAATCCTGCATAAATCCAAGTTGATTCTCCCCACATTGATTTCATTGTTCCTCTGTCTCTTTAAAATGCTAACATCGCACTAACATCTGTGCAGGAAATGTATTCTCCAGAGTGCAAATTTGGTATTCAGTAGGAAACAAATGCCAACACTTGTCTTACACAGACGGTCTATGGTGCTTGTGTATCGGAAGTTGTAATTACGGATCTAAATCAGTTCCGTGATTTCCTTAGTTCCTGCGTCTCCTTAACCAGTCAGATTGAATAATGTTCTGAATAATTTTTACTGAGGCACGCGGGATCTAAATTAGAAAATGTCACAGACTTAAGCGCCTGTCCCATC
The DNA here is from genome assembly GCA_038087875.1 of Malacoraja senta. Taxonomy (NCBI): domain Eukaryota; kingdom Metazoa; phylum Chordata; class Chondrichthyes; order Rajiformes; family Rajidae; genus Malacoraja; species Malacoraja senta. The sequence continues at coordinate 10,472,567 of CM075983.1, read as the reverse complement.
AGCAAGCGACTGCATGCGGCAAGCGCGACCTAACGTGGTCGCTTGAGCCGTACGGCCTCGCGGGGCCGGTCCCACTTCGATCGCCGGAGCCGTATGGAGTTGTGCGGAGCTGGTCCCGACATTGTTCAAAAATTCCGCGCCGCAACGGCCTACGGCAACGGACCGCAGCCGCCTTGACGCCGTATGCACCGCCTCGACGGGGGTGCGCAGCGTCTCGACACTGTACGCAGCATCTTGACGCCGTACGCAGCGTCTTGACACCGTACGTCACCCGCGAACTTCCCGCGGACTTCGCTCGAACTTCACGTCACTCACTCGACCTCCGCGCGGCCCCCGCTTCCAGTTTGGTCGCGCTCGCCACATGCAGTCGCATGCTGGTGGGACCGGCCCTGTACGGGGATCACTCGACCTCCGCGCGGCCCCCGCTTCCGGTTCGGTCGCGCTTGCCGCATGCAGTTGCATGCTCGTGGAACAGGCCCTTTATAGAGAGTCATAGAGTGATGCAGCATGGAAACAGGCCCTTTGGCCCAACTTGTCCATATCGACTAAAGTGTCCCATCTCCGCTAGTCCCACCTGCCTGTGTTTAGCCGATATCTGTCCAAACCTGTCCTATCCATTTACCTGTCTAACTGTTTCTGAAATGTTGGGATAGTCCCAGCCTCAACTACCTCCTTTGGCAGCTTGTTCCATACACCCACCACACTTTGTGTGAAAAAGCTACCCCTCAGATTCCAATTAAATCGTTTCCCCTTCACCTTAAACCTATGTCCTCTGGTCCTCGATTCACCTACTCTGGGCAGGAGACTCTGTGCGTTCACCCAATCTATGCCTCTCATGATCACCCCTCAAGCTCTGCACTCCAAGGAATAGAGTGCCAGCCTACTCAACCTCTCTCTATAGGCCAGTCGCTCTAGTCCTGGCAACATCCTCGTAAATCTTCTTTGTACCCGCTCCAGCTTGACAACATCTTTCTTATAACACATTACTCCAAATGCGGCCTCACCAACATCTTATGCAACTGCAACATGACTTCCCGACTTCTATACCAAATACTCTGACTGACGAAGGCCAATGTATCAAAAGCCTGTGTACTGTAGAATAATTAAATCGATTCAAAATGGGGGCAGCAGAGCTTCTGCCTTATCGTCATAAGGTCGTAAGGAATAGGAGTGGAATTAGGCCATTCGGCCCATCAAGTCTACTCTGCCGTTCAATCATGGCTGATCTATCTCTCCCACCTAACCCCATTCCCCTGCCTTCTCCCCATAACTTCTGACGCCCGTACGAATCAAGAATCGCTGGAGGCCCAGGTTCGATTCCAACCTCGGCCAATGACATGGAGTTTAGACATTCTCAAACACGGATGCTCCACAAGGATGCGCTCACAGCCCCTTATAATACTCGAAGGTAGACACAAAATGCTGGAGTAACTCAGCATCTGCAGTGCTTTCTAACCCTTATTACACTCCCTGTACATCACAACTATATTGTGGCAATATTCTGCTCTAACTCCAGTAACAAGTAGTGATGACACCACCGCAGTGGGCAGGATCTCGAACGATGACGACAGAGAACTAGGAAGGAGATACCGAACTTAGTAACATGGTGTCAAGCCAACAACCACCCCCTCAATGCCAGCAAGATGAAGGAACTAGTTATTAACTTCATCAAAAGGGTTTGAGTGCATACCCCCTTCAGCAACTGTAGAGATGGTCGAAATATTCAAGTTACTATGCACAAGTATCACCAACAGATTTTCCTGCAACAAACCACATTGAAACTATGGCCAAAAAAGCTTCTTATGCCTCCACCTCCTCAGAAGACTAAGAAAGGTTGGCATCTCTCCAACCACCTTTCCCAACTTCTACAGATGAACCATAGAAAGTATTCTATTGGTTTGCTCACATCATGGTTTGGCAACAGCTCTGCCCAAGACCGCAAGAATTGCAGAGAATTATGGAGGTATCCCAGTGCATCACATGGACCAGCCTTCCCACCACTGATTCTATCTACACGTCAAAGTGCTTCGGGGAAACAGACAACCCAACCAAGGACCAATTTCACCTGAGTTATTCCCTCTTCTCCTTTCTCCCATTGGGAAAAAAGATACAAAAGACTGGCAAACACATACAACCAGATTCAGGAACAGTTTGTTCCCCCACTGTCATCAGACTACACGATCAGGCGGCACCGTGGCGCAGCGGTAGAGCTACTGCCTTATAGCGCCAGAGACCCGGGTTCCATCCGGTGCTTGTCTGTATGGCGTTTGTACGTTCTCCCCGTGACCGCATGGGGTTTTCTCACAAAACTTTGGTTTCCTTCCACACTCCAAAGACGTACAGGTTTGTAGATTAATTGGCTTGGTATAAATGTAGAATGTCCCTAGTATGTGTAGGATAGTGTTAGTGTGCGGGGATCACTGGTCGGTGAGGACTCGGTGGGCTGAAAAGGTCTATTTCCACACTGTATCTCTAAACTAAACCAAAACGTAAATGTTGTTTTAGTACCTATTTCAACTATCTTCTCGTTCCATGTACCCACCACCATCTGTGTTAAACTGCTGCCCCTCAGGTTCCTGTAAAATCTTTCCCCTCTCACCTTAAATCTATGCCCTCAGCTCCTTGACTCTGTACTGCAAGATAGAAGAATCGGTGCATTCACATTTATCTTACAACTTATTTTCAGTTTATGTTTCAGTTTACCACAAGAGATATTTAAAATGCTATTTTGATGACATATTTGTATTTGTTAATGCAGCTGGGCTAAGTTACCACGCAAGTAAAAAAAAACTATTTTATTTTTAATGAAAAGGAAAGAAAATAATCAGTTTTGTTCCATCTTGTTGCGTGAATGCACTGGCTCATGAAAGGTTTTATATTTGTGACTGTGCAACTGAGTTTAGTTTGTCAATTTAATCCATTATTTAGATCAACACCATTTTAAGCGCAATTTACATCTGCTTTTGCTGGATGTCCCTACATGGCACCTTTCATGGACTTAAACTATCTCTTTGTGCCAATGAAATACTTAAAAGTATATTCAATCCTGCACCATCAGAACTGCTGCAGCCAATTTATCTTCATTGGTGATAAATGATCAAGTAATCTATTTTTTGACATTGATGGCACAGTGGCACAGCAGTAGAGTTACTGCCTTACAGCGCCAGAGACCCAGGTTCGATCCTGTCCTTGGGTGCTGTCTGTACGGAGCTTGTACGTTCATCCCTGTGACAACGTGGGTTTCTCTGGGTGCTCTGGTTTCCTCCCAAATTCCATAAATGTGCAGGTTTGTAGATTAATTGGCTTCTATAGCTCGTCCCTAGTGTATAGGATAGAGCTAGTGTACGGGTGATCGTTGGTTGGCATGGACTCAGTGGGCCGAAGAGCCTGTTTCCATGCGGTATCTCTAAACAAAACTAAAACTATTGGGGAATAAAATATTAGCCAGGGTAGGATATAACTCCCCTGTTCGTATTTGAAATAGTTGAGGTATTAAATGTTGCCTGGTGTACCAAAAATAACTGATTTGCTCTTCCTCGCAAAAGAGCCTTCAGACTTTTCACGTCCATTGAAAGGTAGCTCGGCTGATAATAACGCACTTCCTCAGTGCCTTGGTAGACAAAAATTCTGGAGAAACTCAGCAGGTGAGGCAGCATCTGTGGAGAGAAGGAATAGGCGACGCTGAGTTTCTCCAACATTTTTGTCTACCTTCGATTTTTCCAGCATCCGCAGTTCTTTCTTAAACAACTCCTCAGTGCCTTGAATTAGTCTAGATTTAGTGCTCCTATCTCTTGACCAGGACGTGAATAGCAGATCTGAATTTGGTCCAAGTCTCAACAGTATTTTGCACCTTTACTTTTTCCTATCTTACCTTCCAACATAACTTAAATCATCTTATTGATTTTGTCTCTCACCATCTTTTCTGTCAATTTATTTCTTAATACGAACAGACATTAAGGAGTTCACCTTGATATCTGCTTAATCTTCCTTCTATATTTATGTGAATATCCTTTTCTATTCATATACACTAATGCAAAGATATGCTGCATGTAGCCTTAACCATCTTCTTTCTAAATTATAGAATTTAAGTTGATCAATTCTGCTCTCAAAGGTTAATCCTCTTTTTTTGTACAGAACATTTTGCAGCATAGTTATGGAGCAATTTGAATGAGACTGCTTACAATGGTGTAGATTTTTGGGATCTAACGTTTGAATAAGGTTAGAATATAACTACCATTTCAAATGTTATGGACTTTTATTAACGCGTAAAAGTAAAATGGCATGAAAATATCTACATTTGTTTCATTACCATTCAGCCTGACTACCTAAGATCTTCCTGACTTTGTCAGTGGATGCTTATGCAAACTTGGACCTAAACACCAAGCAGTTACCTTTTGCTGATAACTTAACACTCTACAATTTGCCCAATGAGACAGAAAAGTGGCTTGATGCTTGAGCGTTAGAAAATACATTTAACTTGTAAATGCAGTAAAAATGGATAGATTTTGAAAAGCAATCATGCAGACTGCAAGTTCTGCCCTTTGGTAGAGTATTCCAGTCAACTTTAGGGTCTGTGTAGGAAGGAACTGCAGATGCTGGTTTAAGCTGAAGATAGACACAAAAGCTGGATTAGCGGGACAAGGCAGCATCTCTGGCGAGAAGGAACGGGTGACGTTTCTGGTCGAGACCCTTCTTCAGAGTCTGAGGTGATGCTGTCTGTCCCGCTGAGTTAATGCAGCTTTTTGTGTCTATCTTCAACTTTAAGGTCTGATTGCCATCGACTGCCTTGGGCTTTGTGAATGAATGAATGAATGAATGAATGAATGAATGAATAAATGAATGATACTTTATCGTCACCTGAGATGTCACACACAGCGCGATTCTTGGTTTTGCATACAAAAGAGTCGGCACATATAAGGCGCCGACAAAGTTACAAAGTATTCCATTTGGTCCCCAATGGCACCCCTTTGTTCCCTCCCCCCAACGCCAGGTCCCCCTTGTTCTCAGCGGCCCACCCATTCTGGGTCCCTCCTGTTCTCAGCGCCCCTCACACACCTGGATGAGTGCACAAGGGACTTTGGGCTTTGTGCACTAGGACTTCTGTTTTTGGACTTTATTGCACTATATTCGTGCACCATATTGCTTGTTTTTCACTTCGTGAACTTCTGTTTGTTGTCGATTATGGTATCCACTGAAGTACTGTGGTTACAAACCTGTTGTGCTGCTGCAAGCATGAATTTCATTGCACTGTTTTGGGACATATGGTAATAAAACAGCCTTAACGTTGACTCCCTTGGATCATGTATGCATGGATCATGAGCCAGAGCAGGAATTCTCCTGGTAATACAGTTGAATGCACTGACAACTTTGATACTCTGAAGTTACGTAGAAACAAATAATCTCTTGTAAAAACAAAAGGAGTGGAATCAAGGATAAGTCGTTGGATATTTGAAGAATAAATTATTCTTTGATTAGATTATGGTTGGTTCTGGACTTTGGTCACTTTTCTACCTTGAATGTTACACACTTGGACACAATATACAAAGGACAATTAACCTACAAACCTGGATGTGCAACCTGTGCGGTCACTGGGAGAACATTCAATCGTCGACATTGAGTCTTATCCCTTGATTTCAAACATGTACTGATTTTAGCCTTGCACACCTCCAGCACAAGGAGTCAAGGAAATAACCACTATACATGAAGCTACAAGCCTTTAGGCTGTGCAGTGGTGGGAGGGAATAAACTTCAAACCTGAAAGACCTTTATGAGGAATAAAACAAACTGAGGAAAAAAGAGACACCACTCGGGAATATCAACAGGCTTTGTGTGGGTAGGTATATTATGTTTTTGCAGATCATCTTGATTATTTTTTATAGGATTATACCTGTTTCTCCCATATTTCCCTGATGGCTAAATTGATTTATATATGAAAAAAGAGTAAGAAAAGAAGTGAGACGTAGATTGTGATCTATAGGAACCATAACCGATACTCATGACAATGTGAGGCAAGAGGATCAACTCAAAATCACTTTTAATTTCAAATAAAACAGAGACCTCTCTCTGAAAGAGCAGAGTCATACAGAATGGAAACAGGCATTTTGGCCCAACTAGTCCATGCCAAACAAATGCCCAGCCAAGCTAATCCCATTTGCCCACATTTGTGGATGTATGGACTGTAGCTGCCGGAGGAGGTATTTGAGGCGGGTACTATTGCAACATTTAAGATGAAATTGTACACGTACATGGATGGGGCAGGTTTAGATGGATAAGGGCCAAACGCAGGCAGGTGGGACGAGTGTAGATGGGACAGGTTGGTCGGTGTGGGCAAGTTGGGCCAAAGGGCCTGTTTAGACATCCTATTACTCGATGACTATCACTCTGTGATGCATATTCCTCAAAACGTTTGCAATCTATGTAGTTGCCCAAATGTCTTTTAGAATGTGTAAAAGAAAATGACAAATGCCACAGATGAAATGATTGCATCGGAGATTTTTTGAAGGAAGTAGAGGGAGACAGATATTTATGCAAGCATGGTGTACCAATGAGTTAGGAAAGGCATAAGATATGCTTGCCTTCATCGGTTGAGGCATTCAGTACAAGTAAAAAACTCATGTTGCAGCTATATAAAACTTTAGGCTGATTTGAAGTATTTTGTGCCATTCTGGTCACCATATTACAGCAAGGCTGTGGAGGCTTTGGAGAGACCTCATTGAAACATACAGAATAGTGAAAGGCTTAGATAGAGTGGATGTGGAGAGGATGTTTCCACTAGTGGGAGAGTCTAGGACTAGAGGTCATAGTCCTAAAATTAAAGGATGTTCTATTAGGAAGGAGATGAGGAGAAATTTATCTAGTCAAAGGGTGGTGAATCTGTGGAATTCTTTGCCACAGGAGGCTGTGGAGGCCAAGTCAGCAGATATTTTTAAGGCAGAGATAGATAGATTTTTTGACTAGTACATGTGTCAGGGGTTATGGGGAGAAGGCAGGAGAATGGGGTTAGGAGGGTGAGATAAACCAGCCATGGTTGAATGGCGGAGTAGACCAGATGGGCCGAATGGCCTAATTCTACTCCTATCACTTATGACCTCATGACCTTATAATATAGGACGTTTGCAATAAGGAGAGGTTGGACAAGCTTGGATTGTTTTCTCTGGAGCTTCAAAGACTGAGGAAGATTGTCATAGATAGTGTACACAGTCAGAATGCTTTTTTTTCTCTGGGTGGAAACGTCAAATACTAGAGGGCATAAGTTTAAGGTGAGGGGGGCAATGTTTCAAGGAGATGTGCGGGGATAGTTTCTTGCACAGAGAGCGGCGGGTGCCTGGAGTGCGTTGCCAGGGGTGATGGTGGAAGCAGATGTGATATTTTAGGTAGATACATGAACATGCTGGGAATGGATGGATATAGATCACGTGCAGCCAGAAGGAATTAGTCTAATTTGGCATCATGCTCAGCACAGATATGGTGTGCTGAAGGGCCTCTTCCTGTGTGGTGCTGTTCTATGCTCCATTCAACTAGGGGTGTGGTTGGCAGCAGCTCCGTGGATATCTACATTGAGAAGTCAAGCAGTTAAGGGGGAAAACATTCTGCGAGTACTGAAACAGAACTAATTTCCTTTACAATGTTTAGTGGTGTGGGAGATTACGCTGCAGCATCAGTACTAACAAGGCACCAGATGCTGGAGAAACAAATCAAAGCATATTGTGGAGGTAAATAAAGCATTATTGATAAAGTGAAGGAAATATGATAGAACTATGGAAGAAATCAGTATTTTCTCAAGAACAGGGAGCACTGTACAAGCACACACTACAAAATGGATATTTAATATATAAATGGGCGGATGGATGGATGACTAGAAACATGTCGATAAACACAGAGTGCTAGAGTAACTCCGCAGGTCAGGCAGTATCTCTGGAGACATTAGATAATAGACAATAGGTGCAGGAGTAGGCCATTCAGGCCTTCGAGCCAGCACCGGCATTCACTGTGATCATGGCTGATCATCCACATTCAGTATCCCGTTCCTGCCTTCTCACCATATCCCCTGACTCTGCTATCTTAAGAGCTCTATCCAACTCTCTGTTAAAAGCATTCAGAGAATTGGCCTCCACTGCCTTTTGAGGCAGAGAATTCCACAGATTCACGACTCGCTGGGTGAAAATGTGTTTTCCTCATCTCCTTTCTAAATGGCCTACCATTTATTCTTAAACTGTGACCCCTGGTTCTGGACTCCCCTAACATCGGGAACATGTTTCTAGTTTCTAGCGTGTCCAATCCCTTGATAATCTTATATATTTCAATAACATGTTTCAAACATAATATGTTTCAAGAACATGAAGTGCAGGAGGTAGCCCCAATGCAGTCTACAATGTGGCTCTGTGAATTCTGCATGGGTGCAGGTGGTAGCCACGATGTCCATGAGTTCTGCATGGGTGCAGGAGATAGCCCCATTGGGCTGCATCGGGGGCTACCTCCTGCACCCATGCAGAACTCACGGACTTTATTAACTCTGCTCCATCCCGCACACAAATTCACTTGGGCCATCTCTGACATCTCCCCACCGTTTCTTTATCTCACCGTCTCGATCACAGGAGATAGACTATCAACTGACATATATTATAAACTTACTGACTCCCACAGCTATCTGGACTACACTTCTTCCCACCTGCCTCCTGCAAAGACTCTATACCCTACTC
>CM075983.1:10399606-10463668 GCA_038087875.1 Malacoraja senta | reverse complement strand
ACTGGTTAAGCCAGTTTTTTGTAACCTACCTCTCTGCATCAATTACCCAAGTTATAAATGTAGTTTGCTAACACAGTCTTGCCAAAGTCATCAATAAAAAAGTAATCTGGTCACATTACACTTCAAATGCTAAACAAACAATAAAAGTAATTTCAGTATGCAAGTCCAACTACTACTAGTTAATATTAATGAATCCCAACTAACACTGCCATACAGTGTGACATTTATGCAGCTGTTTATTGGCATATTAAACTGCAGAAAGTAAATTAATTGCAATTACAGTTCATGTATCTTCTTAAAATAAGATGGGGCATTTGGGCATAATAAATGCTCATTTAAAGTTAATAGATTAGACTTCAGTTGATTTAAATGTTAAATATTTAAAGTCTGATTTAAACAACAATCATTTCAAATCATCTTCACGTCTTCTTAGGCCCCCTTTGGTCGTGGCTGACCATGGGTGTCTCCAGGGTGCTATTCCGTATATGGAGGATGCCAGTGCGTGACTTTGTTTAACGTGGGGAGACTGGTGCACAGACAGCCACCCCACGGTCCTTGACAGATCTGGGTCAGGATCCAGTGGCATGGAGTCCCAGGCGACCGGGGACCGGTGACGTCACACCAGTCAAAATACCAGAATCATCATTCACATTTAACGTAGAATTTATTCAAATATGTATTCAATATTTATTCAAATATTATTCAAATATTCAAATATCATCAAAGACCCCCACCATCCTGGCCACACACTCATCTCCCTGTTACCTTCAGGTAGAAGGTACAGGAGCCTGAAGACTGCAACGACCAGGTTCAGGAATAGCTACTTCCCCACAGCCATCAGGCTATTAAACTTGGCTCAGACAAAACTATGAACATTAATAGCCCATTATCTGTTATTTACACTTTATCAGCTTATTTATTCATGTGTGTATATATTTATATAATGGTATATGGACACACTAATCTGTTTTGTAGTCAATGCCTTCTATGTTCTGTTGTGCTGAAGCAAAGCAAGAATTTCATTGTCCTATCAGGGACACATGACAATAAACGCTCTTGAACTTGAACTTGAACTATCTTGGCTCAAAATACAACATATCAAAAAAAAGTCACCAATAAGGTGATACAGTGGCTTAGCTCTTTACTAAACTTTGTTAAACTCTGAAGGGCCTGTGGAGAAGAAACTCTATGGCAAGTTTATCTGCGAGTTTAGGAGAATTTGCGCTCGCCACAAGCTCTGCACGTGGTCGTAGGTGGTCACTGGTAAGTCTCCTTCATGGTCGCTATATTTAAGAGGGAGTTAGATGTGGCCCTTGTGGCTAAAGGGATCAGGGGGTATGGAGAGAAGGCAGGTACGGGATACTGAGTTGGATGATCAGCCATGATCATATTGAATGGCGGTGCAGGCTCGAAGGGCCGAATGGCCTACTCCTGCACCTATTTTCTATGTTTCTATGTTTCTATGAGAGGGGTTCCCGCATAGCGGTTAATACTCGCAGCCTCAGTTTGGTCGAGGAAAATGTTTCAGCAGGCTGAAAAATTTTCCTCAAGTAAAAATTGGTCGGCATGGAAAAAATCGATACTTTTTTACTTTTAGGTTTAGTCAAAGTAGGTTGTAGTAGGTCGGCACGTTATCGTAGGTGATCAAAGGTAATCAAAGGTAATCTAAGGTAGTCGAGGTAGATCGAGGGGATTATATCGAAGCTGGTCGAAGCTAGTCTTCAACATAGTCGAAGGAGGTCGAAGGAGGTCTTTTACATAGTCGAAGAAGGTCATCTACATATTTGTAGGAAGTTCTCTACATAGTCGATGGAGGTCGTAGGAGGTGTTCTTACTTAGTCGAAGGATTCCAAATTTTCGGCGAGACAACAGGACCATGACACTCTCCTAAACTCGCAAATAAACTCACCATAATGGGACAGGACCTTGAAACTGCGACACGGTGACACAGCGGTAGAGTTGCTGCCAGATTGACCCGGGTTCAATCCTGACTATATGGGTGCTGTCTGTACAGTTTGTACCTTCTCTCAGTGACTGTGTGGGTGTTCTCTGGGAGCTCTGGTTTCCTCCCACATTCCAAACACGTACAGGTTTGTCGTTGAATTGGATTTGGCATAATTGTAAAATTGTCCCCAGTGTGTAGGATAGTGTAGCGGATCGCTGGTCGGCACGGACCCGATGGGCTGAAGGACCTGTTTCCACGCTGTATCTCCAAACTAAACTAAAGTGCCAGTGACCTCTGTTTAAACCTGAGTGTGTGGAGTTTACATGTTCTTCCCATGAATCTGTGAATTTTCTTTGGGTGCTCCAGATTCCTCTCACATCCGAATAACGTGTAGGTTGGTGGGTTCATCAGCCACTATAAGTTCTAGATGAGTAAAATCTGGTGAGGAGATGGGAATATGAAAAAAATAAAATGGGTTAATGTAAAAAATAGATGCCCTGTGATCAATGCAGGTTGGTGGGCCAAAGGATCTGTTTTTATGCTGTATCTCCATGTCTCCATTACTTTGACAAACAAGATTTCCATTGATGCAGCAACGTTCAGGTTCCAAGGCATTTTGCAATGAATTAAATATTTTTGAAGTATAGACACTTATATAATGTAGGAAACAAACTGCGTTATTTTGCACTGTGACTTATCAAAGGAGAAAGTGATATTGATTATACGATCAATTGTAGTACTATTCGTTTGGTGATGAAAGTTGTGAAGGACATCAGTGAGAAGTCTACAACATACCTCCAATATTGTTGCATGGATTTATTTTACAGCTGTTATAAAAAACAATTTAACCTCTCATCCAAAATCTCTGATAGTGCAGCTTGCTTCAGCAGAGCTCAGGTTTCTAAACACACCTTAAGCCCATCATCTACTGACTCAGACAAGGGTTTGCTACTATTGAGCAAGCAGGAGAGAGATTTTTATATTCTCAGAGTTTTCCAATATGGATTTGTTTGCATTGTTTGCATTTGTTTACAATTACTCAGCCCTTACCTTCCTCTATCTCATGCCATGTTCCCAAGATAATCACTTTGATTGGGATTCAGGGGTGAATGCCAAGGAAAGATTGTCCGGAGACTCCTTAGGCCCCCCTCGGTCATGGCTGACCATGGGTGTCTCCAGGGTTGGAGATCGCCTGTGCGTGACTCTGTTTAACGTGGGGAGACTGGTGCACAGACAGCCACCACAAGGTCCTTGACAGATCTGGGTCAGGATCCAGTGGCATGGAGTCCAAGACGACCGGGGACCCTTTTCTGCTGCAACCTTCATCCTCCTTCCCAGCCGCTGTGACGCTCCACTAAAGTCAGCCATCATCCTCCGCCTGTTCCACCGTTGATGTCTTGGATGGATTGCTCTTTGTCAGAGACCTCCCCCTTGACCTTGCCGCCATGGGTGGCCCTACCAGGTGGGTAGCTCCAGACGGCATCGCTCTCAGGATCTCAGGACCACACAAGCTTCTCCACCACGACAAGGTGTCAATCCACGGAGACTATTGCTTCATGAAGTGCATCACAGCCAAACCTAATGTGTCGGAAGGAACAGCAGATGCCAGTTTAAACCAAAGATAAACTCAAAAAGCTGGCGTAACTCAGCGGGTTGGACAGCATCTCTGGGGATAAGGAATAGGTGACGTTTCGGGTCGAAACCATGCATCTACACCTTTGTATTCTTATATGATTAAATCATGGGTGAGTCAAAGACTGCTTTAGAGTTCTGCATTGAAGATTTAGAAACTATGCCATATATGAGTTCACCATTCATTTTTCATCAGGGAATTTGTCTCTGACAGCTATTCCACATTTACTGTATGTCCATAGAGTTCTGTGAATCAAAATATTTTTCAGTTTGGAGTGGAGACAATAGCAAAATTTGGTTTTGGTCAGAAGTAGAATTTACTGAAATTTGCTGGTCAAGGAATGATGACTGCATTTATGAGTTCTGGGAGCAGAATTAGGCCATTCAGTCCATCAGGGCGAATATAGGGGCCATATAAGGTGGCACAGAGACCCGGGTTCTATCCCAACTACGATCCTGACTACGGGTACTGTCTGTATGGAGTTTGTACGTTCTCCCCGTGATTGCGTGGGTTTACTCCGAAAATTTCGATTTCCTCCCACACTCCAAAAGATGTACAGCTTTGTAGGTTAATTGGCTTGGTATAAGCGTTAATTTTCCCTAGTGCGTGTAGGGTAGTGTTAATGTGCGAGGATCGCTGGACTCGGCATGGACTCGGTGGGCCAAAGGGCCTGTTTCCACGCTGTATCTCTAAACCAAACTGAACTAAACTAAAGTCTACTAAGGCATTCAATCATGGGTGATCTATCTTTCCCCCTCAACCTCATTCTCCTGCCTTCGCCCCATAATACAATACAATACCATTTATTGTCATTTGAACCTCAAATGAGGTTCAAACGAAATTTGGTTTCTGCAGTCATACAAACAAGTAAAAAGAACCAAGACACAACACAATTTACACAAACATCCATCATAGCGAATCTCCTCCTCGCTGTGATGGAACGCAAAGTCTTATCTCTCCCCTGCACTCCCCATTCTCCTCCCGATGTCAGAGTCAGAGCCCCCGGCGGGCGATGGTAAGTAAGTCCCGCGGCCATTCAGGCCGCGCCGGGCGATGCAAGGCCGCCCTCCGGGTCTGGATGTTGGAGCCCCCGGTAGCGCTAGCAAGTCCCGCGGCCATTAAAGCCGCGCGGGGCGATGTTAGACCCAGCTCCAGGTCATCTTCAACCCCGCAACTCGGGCGGGAGAAGTTGCCGTTGCGGGAGCACCGAAAAGCGGTCTCCCACCAGGGACCCGCGTGCTCCCGATGTTACCGTCCACCAGACCCGCGGCTGGAGCCTCCGAATCTCTGGGGTCGGGTCACAGCCGCGCGTCACCACAGCTCTCCACGCTCCGAACTCGGCCAGCTCCACGATGGTGAGTAGTCCGCAGGCTCCGCGACTGGAGCCCCAGGCGTTCCGGTTGGAGGCCGCTCCACGGTGCTAGGCCCCAACGACAACGGAGACCCGACAGAGAAAGGTCGGGTCCTCCATACAGGGAAGAGATTTTTTTAAGTTTCCTCCTTCCCCCCCACCCCCCCCCCCCCCCCCCCCACATATACACAGTTAAAAACAATATAAAAAAACACAAACAACTACATTTAACTAGACAACAATTTTAAATAGACAGACGGACTGCAGTCGAGCCGCTGCCGTTAGGCGCCACCACTTCCGGACATAACGCCTGATACCCGTACTAATCAGGAATCTGCCAATCTCCGCCTTGAAAATATCCATTGACTTGACATCCACAGCCATTTATTATCAGTTCCATACTGATTTCACTGATTTTTATTTAAAGACATTTCTTGTATATCGAATTCGATGACCTTGATTGCAACAAATAGAATTATTAGAAATGAATTTTAAAATGATAGGTAGTCAAAAATGCTGGAGAAACTCAGCGGGTGAGGCAGAAAATCTACAGTATAACATCAACAATATCCCATGGATGCCTACTAATTATTCTACTAATAACATTCTTGTTCTTTGGATTTTAAGAGGAGGTGCAGAATATTCTGTGTGTTATTCAGGAATTTTCTCAATTGGAGCAGAGAATAACAGATTTTTCTACCAAAGCAAGTGGACGTAGATGATGCTTATTTGTACTGATGTTTAGTTACGAGATGCAGCGCGGAAACGGGCCCTTTGGCCCACCATGTCCGCACCAACCAGCAATCCCCGGACACTAACACCACCCTACACGCACTAGGGACAATTTTACAATTATACCAAGCCAATTAACCTGCAAACCTGTACGTCTTTGGAGTGTGGGAGGAAACCGAAGATCTCGGAGAAAACCCACGCAGGTTACGGGGAGAACGTACAAATTCCGTACAGACAGCGCCCGTAGTCAGGATTGTTATTGCATTGACAGCCAAGGAGAACTTAGAAAAATAATATGGTAAAGCTGTGTTGGGATAGTATTCCCTCTTTGTAGCATAGCGCAGGAGGATGAGGGCTGATCTTTTAGAGGTGTATTAAAGCATGAGAGGAATAGTTCGGGTAGTTGCAGAGTCACTTGCTCAGATTATGTGAATCAAGGACCGGAGGACATAGGTTTAAGGTGAAGGGGAAAAGATTTAATAGGAATCTGAGGGGTCACTTTTTCACACAAAGGGTGGTGGGTGTATGGAACAAGCTGCCAGAGGAGATAGTTAAGGCTGGGACTACCCCCAACTTTTAAGAAACAGTTAGACAGGTACATGGATAGGACAGGTTTGGGGGGATATGGACCAAACGCAGGCAGGTGGGACTAGTGATGCTGGGACATGGGACATGTTGGCCGTGTGAGCAAGTTGGGCCGAAGGGCCTGTTTTCATGCTGTATCACTCCATGACTCTATGACTCTAAGAACAGAACCAGTATCCCCACCACATCACTGAAATCTATTGCCGGTGTGGAGTTCCTATCCTTCTGATTATCTGATTCTGAGATGTAACTGTCACAGCTGAGGAGACTCATTCTTCATTACATTTTTTTTTTGTGTGACAGGCAAAGCTAAAGTAGATGTGGAGAGGATGTTCGCACTAGTGGGAGAGTCTAGGACCAGTCGGCAAAGTCTTTCAATAAAAGGACATATCTTTCGAATGGAGATCTCTTCTCCGGGAGATGAGAATGAATTTATTTAGCCAGAGGGTGGCATAACTGTGGAAATCATTGCCACAGACAGCTGTGGAGGGCACGTCATTGGGTATTTTTAAAGCGGAGTTTGATCGGTCCTTGATTAGTAAGGGCATCAAAGATTACGGGAAGGCAGGAGAAAGGGGTTGAGAGGGAAAAACAGATTAGCCAAGATTGAATGGTAGAGCAGGCCCGATGGGCCGAATGGCCTAATTCTGCTCCTAAGTTCTGATCTTAATTGGGAGGACCCACTGCTGCAAAACAGATTACCTTCCTGTTTTCACATCCCAAGGAACGAAAGTAATGATATTGTTCTGTATTTTAGACAAGCAACCAAGCTTTGGCAATTTAAAATTCCCTTAATTTGAAAAATACATGTTAATATATTTTAATTAAGTATTTCAATTAGCATAATCAGCCAATATGAAGAATGGAATGGATAGACGTGCCCAAATTAGCTGCAGTTATTTCTTACAGCACATGTGAATGCATAAAGAAGTAATGAATACATTTGGTGAGCAGAAGGCTAAATTGCTAAGTAGGGTGTAGACTATACCTCACTAACAGAAATGTGGCTGACATCTGAACATTCCTGACTTCAAATTATTTAGGAGGGATTAAGTAAAGAAATAGGTAGAAGAGATTGCGGCGTTAATTACAGCATTAAATCTTGGATAATAGAGGGGAGTTGCAAATTTAATTCCACATGGTTTGGGGTAAAGAATAAGGAGCCTCAAGCTGTTGGATTTTGTCAGGAGACCTCGAGCAAGGAGAAAATAAGTCAATAAAAGAGATGTGTAAACATTTTTGATTAGTACGAGTGTCAGGGGTCATGACGAGAATGGGGTTAGGAGGGAGAGATAGATCAGCCACGATTGAATGGTGGAGTAGACTTGATGGGCCGAATGGCCTAATTCTGCTCCTATCACTTATGAAAATGCAGAAGATAAACACAGAGTGCTTGAGTAACTCAGCAGGTCAGGCAGTATCTCTGGAGAAAAAGGATCGGTGACCTTTCGTGTCGGGACCCTTCTTCAGGCGGGTAAGCGAGTACTTCTTCAAATAAAGTTCGCTTAAATTAGATGGCCAAGATATATTAATGTTTGGGAAGTAAGTGGAGGATTCCTGCACATTTCTGACTTCTTTCTAGATCAATGTGGCTTATGGGGAACAAACGTTTTGACGTATATAATGCTTTAGAAATGAAATAGAGTGAATAAATAATAGAAAAGTGGAGGAATATGAATAAAGCAACACGTAAGATGTGATTAACACTAAATTAAAATATTATGGATGCTGGAAATATGATATTAAAAAAATGAAAAAGTTGGGAATATTCAGGTCAGAGAAGTGAAAGGAAATTAATATTTCAGGTCTATAAACTGATTTTACTTCAGAGTCACGTGAGTGACTACGTGAAGAAGAGCCCATCCAGCCGCACACGCGTCATATCGTCAGACGCATAGCGCAGGGAGAGCCCGCGCGGCGAGCATCTGGGAAAGGGTTTACTATGCGTAGGCCTATGGGGAAGCCAGCGCTAGAAATACCTGAAGCAGGATGCCAATTCTCCCCCTCCATGAGGAGGATTATTTTACGCAAAGATTCAGAGACGAATCATATGAGGACCAGAGCCCAATAACAGAGCCTAAAGGACCAGGTTTGGCACAATATATAAAATTTGTGGTTCCAAAACTATCAGGGGAACCATTGGAAGATAAATTAGCAATGTCAATAAATTATTTGCCCTCCCAGCAGCTCCAGGTTCTTACTATGCATGAGCTGTCAAAAAATATGAAACCCGCAGTATTGAGCACTGCAAGCAGTCTCAGCGGTGAAAAACAAAATTTAAAAAAATGAATGACAGAGGGTGTTGAAATTGCTGGTCAGGCATTATGGCTTTGGCCAGAGGTTTGGATGGAGAGCACATATCTGTATCACAACAAGGTTGACTTAGCACTCATGTGTAGTGCGCACTTTGAAATAAACTGTATTTATAAAAGTGCTATAAGACCTAACATATACCCTAAGTTTGCGGGGCTCGGTAAACCATCTAATATTTAATTGTCTAAAATCTGTTTTTGGAAAGAATCTAGCCAAAAAAGGGTAAAAGACCTCGATGAAGCTGTCGGTGATTGGCAGATCAAATCGAAGGCAGTTTTCCCTACCAATGTGTGGTGACTGGGAGCAGTGAAGGATCAAATCGGTCTTTCCCATATTTGCATTATTCGCGCACTCCTCCTGAGGTATGTGGAGGTTACAATATTCCCACTAAGATCAGGGGATAACAATTGCCATAGGCAAACCCTGAGGTAGGGGGTCTGGTTCTGTAAGAGACATATTAATGTTTTACACTTACAAGTTGGGGAAGATTACAATTCTTCCTAAAAGAATGTCAATCTGATGTATTTATACTGTACAGTATTGTGGGGTTTAGAATTGAATTCTACCCATATTTGGATTCTCCTACTCAGCATATTACAAACCGGACACATATTTATCAAAATAAGAGAATATGCAGATTCAGGCAGAACATGAAATATTGTGTAAAAGGGATAATTAAGAAGTCAGTCCACCATCACCACCAATTTATGCCAAGTGTTTTATTAGAGCAAATAAGGATGGTGGGTGTAGAATTATTCTAGATCTGACAAGTCTTAACCCTTTTTTGTACAGTATAAAAAACAGTTTTGAAGACATTTGCCAATACTATACAGCCAATTTCAAGAAAATGCTATATGGCTAGCATAGATCTTAAGATGCATATTACTGTGTGGCTGTATATGGTAATAATTATAGATATTTAAAATTTAACTGGATGAGTCAATTATGGCAATTTAAAGCATTGTATTAAGGTTTAGCCTCAGCTCTGAGACTATTTGCCAGGTTGTTGGAACCAATCTTAGCACTACTAAGAGCTCAGGGCCATTTGGTAATGGCCTATTTTGATATATTCTGATTGTAGGAAACACCCGGGCTACAACAGAACCATGAGTGTCAAGAATCAAGCTCACCTTGGAGAGGCTGGGATTCATTATCCATCCAGATAAATCCAAATTATTACCAAGCACAGTAATTGATTACTTGGGTTTCATTATTACATGAGAACACATTGTAGTGATTCAGCCCAAGGATAAAAGCTGCATTTAATTGGAAGTTGTATTAAGCTCATTACAGAGCACCTACCCTCAATTAGGCAGGTAGCAAGCCTGCTTTGCAAACTATTTGCTTATTTTCGGCTGTACAATTTAGATCGCTGCATTATCAGCATTTACAGCAAGCATAGGTACAGGCATTGAGAATACATTCAGGGCATTTTGCCAGGCCCATGTAATTGCCAGTTGCAGTTATTACTGGAATACTATGGTGGATCATGAGTGTCTCAAACGCTTCCAGAGAGATCCTGGTTGAAACACTTCCCATTATTCTACAGACTAATTTTAGTGCTCTAGGTTGGGGTGATACTTATAAGTATTTCCAGCTGTGGAGGTAGATGGAATGTGGAGAAAGTATCTTTGATCCAATAACAAGGGATCATTTAATGAGAGTTTTAGGAACATTTTATGGGCCTAAAGCTTATTGCTCTAATATGCAAAGTTTGCATGTTTAGGTACAGATTGACAACACTACGGAATAGAAACGTATGTTAATCATTTGAGTGGTATTAAGTCAGAATCTTGTGATAGATTGGCTAACGTGACCTGGACCTGGTGTTTTTACCAGAAATATTTGGTTTTGGCAATCTACCTACCAGGTAGATTCAAAATAGTTGCAGACTCAAGGTCACGTAAATTCAATGACAATACAGAATGTATGTTGGATCGTGACAAATTTAATAAAATTGTTGCACGGTTCGGGATGCCAGAGATTGACTTGTTTGCATTCAGACTTAACCACCAATTACCTAAATATGTGTCATGGGAACCTGATCCTGGGGCAGTAGCAGTGGATGTTTTCTCGCTGCATTGGGGTAGAATGATTTTTGCATACATTTTCTCCATTTTGCCTCATTTAGTCAGTGTATACAGAAGATCAAACAGGACTCCGCTTTGGGAGTATTGGTGGTACCAGATTGGACCTACACAACCATGGTACCCTCTGGTGTTAAAAATGATCACAAAGCCTCTTATGATTTTCCCAAACAGAATAAACCTGTTTGTGCACCCTATAACTGATGATTCACATCCTTTACATAATCGTATTGGTTTGTTGATTTGCAGATTCTAAGGTGTGCCATATCTCGGAAGAGGACTATCAGATCATACTGTGGATGTTATTGCTGAAACTTGGAGGGATAGTACCCAGAAGCCGTACATTTCTTACATAAGGAAATGGGATATGTTTTGCTTAAGGCAGAATATTACATATCACACTGCAGACATCTCAGACGTGTTAGAGTTTCTGTCAACTCTTTATTTTGATTGGCAGTTAAGCTATAGTGCTATCAATACTGCAAGGAGTGCCCTCTCTGCATATCTATGGAGGGAATCAGAACAAAATCTTGTAGGGTCACACCCTTTGATCTGTAGATTTATGAAGGGAACTTTCAATTCCAAGCCTCCTAGACACAGGTATACAGAAATCTGGAATGTAAGAGATGTGTTAATGCTCTTTCGTCAATGGACTTCTATTGCAGCGCTGTCCTTGGCCTAAATTACCATGAAGGTAGTCATGCTCAGGGCACTGGTTTCAGCACAGAGAGTGCAAACATTGCAGAAACTACAAATAGACATGATGGAAATAGCAACAGATACTATTACGTTCTATGTCTATGATTTGCTTAAACAGAGTAGACCTGGAATCACAGGATGTAAGTTGGGGTTTTCAGCATATCCTACGGATCCACGTCTATGTGTAGTATTACATTTACGATGTTACATTGAAGCCACCAGAACCTTAAGAGGTGCAGTATCAGCATTCTTTTTCAGCCATAAATAACTGCATAAGAAACAAGATGGCTGAAGCAGGTGTTGCTTGATGCAGGTATTGATACTGATAAATTTAAATCTCATTCTACTAGGGCACCATCAACATCGGCGGCCAAGGATTTGGATGTTCCAATAGAACATATCCTCGCGGCCGCAGGACAAAGTGAAAGGAGGTTTCACAAGTATTACCATAAGGAGATTATAGTACCTGTGGTTATTTGGTGGTGCTGTTTTGGATTCAGTATTAAGTTTCCCCTTGTGATAAAGGGGTTACTATTGTTGTGATAAATTAACCATTAACTGGTTGCATCTATGTTATGGTTATGCATTGTTGATTGCTTTACTCATTTAGAGTCAATCAATGCAGTGAGACGCCTGGATTTGAATCTACGGCGTGAAATCACAGAGCTTTGAAATCTTCACGTAGTCACTCACGTGGCTCCGAAGTAAAATAATAAGATTAAACGAGAACTTACCAGTTTGAAGTTTGATCTTTATTTAATGAGGAGTTACGATGAGGGACTACGTGCCCTCCACTCCCACCCCTCATAAAGGTCAAGCTGATAGTTCTAGTTTTCACGTATCTTACTATCATACTTCAGTAATTATTATCTGTGATTTCACACCGCTGCTTTGAAGATTGACGCGTGTGCGGCTGGACGGGCTCTTCTTCACGTAGTCTCTCATCGTAACTCCTCATAAAATAAAGATCAAACTTCAAACTGGTAAGTTCTCGTTTAATCTTACTATTATCAAACTTTCACCAGCATTCATCAGACTTGAAATGTTGACTCTGTTTCACACTAATGCTGTCTGCCTTGTTCATTACTTCTGAAAAGTAATTATCTCAAAATAAGGTTGAGAAATTAAAGATGCAAGTACGACCCACAAAAAACGTACTTTCAAGTCAGCGTTAAACGTGAGTGGAGATCTTATAGATGTGCACAAAATCATGAGAGGAATCGATTGGATAGACGCACATAGTAGGGTAATTGAGAACCAGAGGACACGGGTTTAAGGTGAGGGGGGAATGATTGAAGTGGATCCTGAAGGGTAACTTTTATACACAAATGGTGGTGGGTGTGTAGAATGAGCAGCCGGTGAAGGTAGTTGAGGCAGGGACTATCGCAACATCTCAGAAACATTTAGACAGGTACATGGATAGGAGAGGTTTAGAGGGATACTGGCCAAACGCAGGCAGGTAGGATTGGTGTAGATGGAATATGTTGGTCGGGTGTTGGCAAGTTGGGCCGAAGGGCATACTTTTGAAAGCTAGCAGTTTGGATAAACAGAAGAAAAAAGGATATTGACAGCAAAAACAAAATTTCCAATATTTATTCCAATAACAATAATAATAATGCAGCCAATAATTGCTTGATTTGACGAATGTCGGTATAAGATTAATGCAGCAAAATGTGAGACAATATATTTTACATGTATTTATGAGAAAATGAACTCCACAGTGAATGGAGGCTGAGATTTGCATTCTTGAAAGTGGCAGCTCACACTGATAATAATTGCCATAAAAACACATACAATGCAAAAACAAATAGTTAACTTTCAACCTCTCTTAATTATTGTTTTGTTTTGACACTCTGCTTTATCAAAGTTGTTTAAGCAATAAAGTGCAGAGGAAATTTTTCAAGGTAATACTGGGAATGTGGAGGGTTAGTTCTAAAGAAAAGAGTGCAAATGTAAAATCTCTTTCTGTTAAGTGGAGACATACGAGAGATGTGAAGAAGGTGAGAAAGATCTTTAGAATTGAAAGGCATAAATAGCCAAAAGGACAAAGGGGGAATTTATTGCTTTGCCCAAGGATGTCAAACACCTTCAGGGAAGGAGTAAGAAGTACTGAGGAGATACAAGGAACTGCAGATGCTGGTTTACAAAAAAAAAAGACACAAAGTGCTGGAGTAACTCAGTAGATCAGGCAGCATCTCTGGAGAAAATGGAGAGGCAACATTTTGCGTTGGGACCCTTCTTCAGTCTGTTGAATGGTTCCGACCCGAAACATCACCTATCCATCTTCTCCACAGATGATGACTGACCCGTTGAGTTACTCCAGCACTTTGTGCCTTAAGAACTACTGAGTCGGTTTCCAGTTTATTAAGAAAAGGAATAGATACTTATATGAGAAGAAACAGTTTAAAAGTGCAGAGAAATAGAATTGACTGGGTACTTCTTGCATGAACAGGCCCAGTAACGACAGGCTGGACAGCCTTCCTCACGAGGAACTTATAAGTCACTGATAACTGGCAATTAGTTTCTAATTTTAGACTTGAGCAACCAAATGAGTTTTGTTAATTAATTATTGCTTCATTAATTTTCCTTTCAGTCGTGCAGTCCTGTGTGTGATTCCTTGATTTTAATCTACATATTTTGTTTTACTATCTGTAATTTTCCATGCTGCCTCATTATATAATATTGAGTCATTGAGTGGTCACGCTGATTCCTTGATCAAAATTGGCCTTTCACTTTTTATATTGACGTTAATAACTGGGTGTATAGCCAGACAGTTAATATAACAAAATCTCACTTGATAACTGAGTGACATTGGTGGTTAATATTGTTTTGTTCCTACTAACCTCTTTGGTTACTGGTTAAGATATTGTTCATAGGAAGCCAATTCAGTTCATCCTAACTAATTGTAAAGGTAAAAGATGCACTCCCACCTCCCCTATATCTATTTACTAAACTTCCTTCTTCACGGTCATGTATGGATTCTTAATTTAGGTTTAGGTTTATAGTAATTATTGCCACGTACTGAGGTACATTGAAAAGATTTGTTTTGCATGATGTTCAATCAATCAGATAATATTGTACTATATACACTGAAGCCAAAGTCAAGTACAATGGATAGCCACAAAGTGCTGGAATAACTCCACGGGTCAGGCAGCATCTTCAGAGAAAAAATAATAGGTGACGTTTTGGGTTGGAACCTTTCTTCAGACTCTAGGAAGGAATTGCAGATGTTGGCTTATTGGAAGGAACTGCAGATGCTGGTTTATCAGTCTGAAGAAAGGTTCCAATCCGAAATGTCACCTATTCGTTTTCTCCAGAGATGCTGCCTGACCCGCTGATTCCTCCAGAAGTATCTACCAGCATCTGCAGTATATTCCGACTCAAGTACAATAGATAGACTGAACGGGGAATATACAGAGTACACACTGTAAGCATTGTAGCACATCAGTTCCAATTCCAGAGACATTGTCCACTTCCTACAATGGGGGAGAGGTGAATCGGACAGTATCCTAGTTTATGGAATGATAGTCCTAAAGCCTGATAACTGGGCAGAAGAAGGTGTTCCTGAGTTCTGAGAGATGACTCAGACCGTTCTCTGAAGGGAGACCATAAGAATGCTTTTATGCTTTTATGTCTCCTGCCCGACGGGAGTGGGGAGAAGAAAGAATAGCCGGGGTGGGGAAGGTCTTTAACTGTGTTGGTTGTTTTCCCAAGACAGCAAGAAGTGTAGATGGTGTCAATGGTGAGAGATATCTAATCGTTTATCACACAAGGAGTTTCCTGACATCAGGCTAGTATTTGCCTTTTGTTAATATAAACTGTGAGCTTTGTCCAGCAGTAGTTATCTAATTTGTAATATCCCGCATTCAATATTTTATAAAGTCCTGTTGTTATTCGCCATGATGATATTTCCTGCACAACTCTCCAGCCTAATTTCTCCCAAATCAAGACTGCATTATAGTATGATTTCTCCACAAACTCACACCATAGAAACCGATGATGCAGAAAGCAGAATTAAATACAAATGGTAAAATTAAAATCTAGGGCACCATTTTTTTCAAAAAGACATCAACAGTGGCAGGAGTTTTGCTTATAATTTATTGAAAAGCAATCATGTCATGTCTGATTATAGCAATGTTACAAAATTTTGAGATTTTAAAAATCTAGTCTGCAATTTATCCCATCAAATAAAGCATAAAAATAAGTTTAATTTGACACCTAATTCACTTTAATATCTTCAGTATTAAAAAAGTTATGGCCATTTTCATACTCGGAAATTAGCATCTTGTTCCCTATTGCTTTTCCATTGACTTAACAAAAAAGCTGTGATCAAGGACAGTCAAAAGCCCATAACTTTCTTAAAAATTAAAAGAACTGAATTAAATTTTCAGTTATTATAGATTGAAGCATTCTGAAACAAATATGAAACAATGTTACTTGGATGACCTGAAATTAAAGCATATAATTAGTTAGTTACCCAATTGTAGCTAATTACAAAATTCAATTACTAGATCTAAACATCTATCAATTTCTTAAGAAAAGGTTAACATTTTTAAAAAGCCTAAGTGTCCAAATAACATTCACACAATAATTCACAATATAACATGATTTTAAAATCTCATTGTCATGAATTTATAGGCCATATGGAAGGAATTTAGTGTTTAATTCCTGTAAATTAATGGCCATTTAAATCATCTTGCGAGTGGGATTTTGTGGAACGCGCTGGTTTGGAACGTTGCATTTGCACTGAATTTAACCCCAATATCGGCAGGAAAAATACTGCCGGTTGGTATATTTAAAGAATCACATTTTCGCAAATTGAAATTGTTATTAAAGGCATCCTAAGAAGCTAGTTTATATGAAAAAATAAACAGTGTACCTTGCCTTGTCCCGTGCGTGAAATCTGTCCCCGTTGTCGGCTTTGACGGCTTTAGAAGATGCTTTTTAATTTACTCCTGTTATGAAATTATCCAGTCCAGTTTAAAATAAATTTAATAAAACCGATGTTGAAGCGATTTTTCTTCAGCTTCTAAACAGCCTTTCAAAATCGATTTGAATAGCCTGGAGAAATACCGCATTTTAAACCCGCCCCCCTCTCAAAGGCGCCAAAGTTGCGCACACGGGCAGTGACAGAACTGCAGTGCCGCTGAAGGTAAGTTTTGTAACATACCTACTGATTACATGATCGAGAGAGAATCCATACTGTGTGTTGTACTGTCAGAAGTGGGATCTATCAGGATGCACCCTTTAACTATGATGGGGCATTATCTATCTTCTTCCATTGAAAAGTGCCTTGTATTTATTTTTTTTCTCAGCAGTTTAAAATGAAAGGTGATATCTTTATTGCATTTCCCGCAAGAGAATTCAACTTTCTCTCTGATTATCTCATTCGACCATTACTAAATGTTGGGATTTGCCAAAGTGGTCTGAAGGAACACATCAAAATTACATTAAAATCACTTAGCGCCCCTAAGCTTTAGAGATGTAACTGTGTGCCTCTTGTTTACCAGAACAGAAAATACCTTGGGTGGCACAGCGGTAGAGTTGCTGTCTTACAGCGCCAGAGACCCGGGTTCGATCCTGACCACTGGTGTACGGTGTTTGTACGTTCTCCCTGTGACCGTGTGGGTTTTCTCCAGGTGCTCTGCTTCCTCCTTAACTCCAAAGACGTACAGTTTTGTAGGTTAATTGGCTTTGGTAAAAATTGTAAATAGTTCCCAGTGTGTGTAGGATATTGCTAGTGTGGAGGATCGCTGGTCGGTGGGCCAGGGGACCTGTTTTCGTGCGTATCTCTAAACTAAACCAAACTAAACTAAACCAAACTAAACTAAGAAAATACTGTCAACATTCAGCAGATCAGGTAACAACTATGGAGACAGAAACAGCTCAACGATCCTTCTTCAGAAGATTCTGATGCCAAATCCACAGACACCACCATCAACTCTTTGTGATTCTATCTCATCTGTCTCGTTATGTTTGACAAGATGTTTTTTTAATCCAATTACTCAGATTTCTGGTTCTGTTATGACCCCATTACAGGAAGGATGTGAAAGCTTTGGAGAGGGTGCAGAAGAGGTTCACCAGAATGCTGCCTAGATTAGAGGGATTGCTATAAGGAGAGGTCGGATAAACTTGGATTGTTTATTCTGGAGGATCAGTGGTTGAGGGGAGACCTGATAAAAGTGCATTAAATTAGGAGAGGCATTTATAGGGTAGACACTTAGAACCTTTTGTCCAGGGTGGAAATGTCATATACTAGCAGATATATCTTTCAGGTTAGAGGGGAAACGTTAAAAGAAGATGTGGAGGGCAGTTTTTTACACAGAGAGTGGTGGATGCCTGGAATGCGCTGCCAGGATTGGTGATTAAGGCAGATACAATAGTGGCATTTAAGAGTCTATTGTGTAGGCACATCGATATGCAGGGAATGGAGCGGTATGGATTATGTGCAGGTAGATAAAAGACGGTCGTGACATGACGTTTGGAACAGACATTGTTGGCCAAAGGGCCTGTTTTTGTGCTGTAAGCACAGGTATAGGGTGTGTCTAAGTGCGAGTAATGGGAGTGAGTGTGTTCAGGGTTCCCAGTTATGCTCAGCTTGACCCTGCCTCCGATTGATCCGAGTCGGGGGGGGAGAGGATGCTATGTGGAGGGAAGGCATACGGTGATGTCCCAGTCCCAATGAGCAGAAGATGTCTGCAGCTCTGGAGCAGAAGGAGAATCCATGCCAATCCTTCCTGCTGGTCACCCAAACGTTTTTTCTGTGTAAGGAACGTCTTTGAGTTAGGCTTTAACTGGGGGAGGACACGGGGTTCTTCACATTGCAAGCAGTTTGGATCATTTATTTACTCAAGTAATTTAAGTAATAATTATTTAAGTAATATTTACTGAAATATTTATATTTAGCCTAATATTAAATAATTAATATTTACTTAAATTGGTCTATTTCACTGTTTTTATGAAGAGCTAGATGGTGGTGTGTGATGTGTGAACAGTGTCGTTCCTTGTGATCACTTGTTTTCCATTTTCCAGCAACAGTAATAGGTGACAACGTTAAAAAATATATATATTATTTGTAAATCAGAACAGTAGCAGCAGTTCATACGGAATCAGACCAAGGCATACACGAGTGAGGTTGTGAGAATCTTGCTGCCTGGACGAATCCAGAAGATATTTACTTCACAAATGGTGGGAAAAAAATGTCATTTAGTTTGGAGATTAGAAATTAAACAGAAGTATTTAGTCTTAAAATTGTCAAATCAGAATGCAGTGGGCTACTGACATTTAATTTTTCCATTCCGGCTTGAAAATTATGATGATCACCATAGAATTTAAACACAATATTCAATGATATTCCCATCAAATGAATGATTAATTTGTGATGAAAAGCATTTGACAGCAAAAGGTAAAGAAGATAGGAGATAGTGTTTCTCTCATATACTTGAAAAAAAAATCACAGCAATATGTTACAACTGTTTTATCTGCAGTATAATGCTTACTTCATGGGAGTGAAAGATGTTGAAATCCATTGCTGAGATGTTTTTTAATATACAGCATAGTAACAAGCCCTTTGGCCCACTGAGTTCACACCGACCATCGATCACTCATTCACACTATCACCTGTTCTATGTTATCCCACATTCTCCTCCACTTCCGACACACTGAAGGTAATTTACAGAGGCCAATTAACCTACAAACCCACGCGTCTTTGGAACGTGGAGGAAATCGGAGCACCTGGAGGAAACCCACACAAGTCACACGGGGAAAGTGTAAACTCCACTTAGACAGCATTCAAGGTCAGGATTTCAGTTTTGAAGGCTATTTCAATTTAATAAGGCCAGTACTGGCAGCTATGTCTGTTTATAAATATACTAGACCAAATGCAGACCCATTGGGTCTGTTCCCACAACGCGCGGTTGCAAGGGGAGGGGACGGCCTGAGGCGTCACACACACACTAACCAACCTCTCACACACACACACACACACTAACCAACCTCTCACACACACACACACACACTAACCAACCTCTCACACACACACACACACTAACCAACCTCTCACACACGCACACACACACACACACACACACACACACACTAACCACCCCCATTGATATTATATTAAGAAGGGAGGGAGGAGAGGGGTAGGGCC
Organism: Malacoraja senta; assembly: GCA_038087875.1. Taxonomy (NCBI): domain Eukaryota; kingdom Metazoa; phylum Chordata; class Chondrichthyes; order Rajiformes; family Rajidae; genus Malacoraja; species Malacoraja senta. Next base: position 10,444,171 of record CM075983.1, on the reverse strand, counting down.
GCCCAGCAGCCGTCGGCCTCAGAGTGAGCCTCAGCTCCATGGCCTCACATCCTCGGCGCTTCAGACCCTGAGTACGGGGAGGGGGGGGGAGGGTGGAATGGGCGGGCGTGATCCCGAGTGAGCCTGCGGGCCGCCATCGAGGACGGCGAAAAGCAGCGGGGGAACAGCCGATCTGTGGCTTCTGCCAGCGTGACAGAGCCGGGCCGGGGGGGGGGGGGAGTGGAGGAAAGCCGGGCCGGGGGGGGAAGTGGAGGAAAGCCGGGCGGCAGCTGAGCTCGTCGGCGGCTCTGAGCGAGCGGGGGGTTGGAGCGGGCGGGCGGGCGAATGTAGGAGTCCAGATGCGGGAGGCGTGGCGCGAGTGTACTTGGAGCGGGGTGGTGGGGAGTGGAAAAGAGCCAAGCTGCCAAATGAAGAGAGAGAGAGAAGCAGCTTGGATTGGTCGGCATGTGGGCATTGTAACGTCAGCAGCTGGTAAGAGCCGTTTAGATTTTAAAAATAGAGTTTTGTTTGAGTTTTGTGATCAATTTTACTCAAAATCTGGGGAAATAATTGACCAAGGAGTGGATGTGCGAATGTAAAAGTAAAATCACTAGCGAAATGGTAAAAATCTCATCATTTTTGCGTCTGGTTTTCGCGGAGGAACGAATCAAAGGCAAAATGCCGTACACCCACACACACACAGAGTTTTAAAAGTATACTAGACCAAGTGCAGACCCATTGGGTCTGGTCCCCGAACGTGCTTCAGACCCCGGGGTCTGGTTCCCGAACGTGCTTCAGTGTCTTGACGGCGTAAACAGCGTCTGGATGGCCGTACGCAGTGTCTCGACGTTGTACGCAGCGTCTTGATGGCGTACGCAGCGTGTTGACGGCGTAGGCGGCGTATGCCGTCAAGACGCTGCGTACGACGTCGAGACGCTGCGTACAGCCGTCAAAACGGTGCGTACGCCCTCAATGGGGCAGTGGGCCCACAGGCCGTTGACGCACCGGCTCTGTCACGCTGGCTGAAGGCAAAGATGGGTTGTTCCGCCGCTGCTTTTCGGCGTTCTCGGATAGAGGACGGCGAAAAGCAGAGGGGGAAGAGCCGATGTTTGGCTTGAGCCGGCAAGAGAGAGCCGGCCTGGGGGGGGGGGGGGAGGAGAGGCTGGCGGCAGCAGCGTAAATCGCCAGCGAAATAATAAAAATGTCGGCGTTTTTGGAGGAGAGCCGGGCGACAGCAGCGTAAATCGCCAGCGAAAAAATAAAAATGTCGGCGTGTTTGGAGGAGAGCCGGGCGCTTGAGCCAGCGTGAGAGAGCCGGCCCGGGGGTGGGGGGGGGGGTAGTGGAGGAGAGGCTGGTGGCAGCAGCGAAAATCGCCAGCGAAAGAATAAAAATGTAGCCGTTTTTGGAGCAGAGCCGGGCGGCAGCAGCCGTTATGGTGGCTAGCCAGCAGGAGGCGACAAAATTAGTGAGTGGAGGGGGGGGTGGTGTATTTTATTAAAAAATGTGTACATAAAAATGTCTAAATCTAATGAGGAGTATATTAGGGTATGTAAAAGTGTAATGTCTAGCGAAATGGAAAAAATCTCAGAGTTTTCGCGTGTGGTTTTGGCAGACCAAGGAATCAAAGGCCAAATCTGACACCCACAAACACACACACCAACCCCCACACACACACACACACACACACACACAGAGTTTTAAAAGTAGATAGATAGATAGATAGATAGATAGATAGATAGATAGATAGATAGATAGATAGATAGATAGATAGATAGATAGATAGATAGATAGATAGATAGTTCAGAGTTACAAGGGGAAATTTACATGCATGAAGGTTAAAGTGTGAAAGTTTCAACAAAGTATTTCTAAAAGTGCATAGCATATATAACACGTATGTTGATTATACTTAATGCAATAAATAGCTAAATGTTTCTAAAGAGTGCAAGTCTGGTCCAAATGTTAGGGTGAAAACTTTTAAATGCTAACATCATAGATTGGAGACAACTAATATTACTGACAAGGTCTTGACTTTTACAAACTGTTCAAGCTAATTGTGTTGATCCCTTTTAAGTTGGTACAGTCAGATGAGTTCAATTAATGGGTTGCCGTAGGTTTAATGAAGTCAGTTTATGGACAAATGAACCTGCTGAGTGGCAGAACGAAACCCAGTTCACGAACAGCGGTGTTAAATTGGTTGAGGGAATAACATGCATATCCCCTTAAGCTTTTGCGCCTGCTCTTATCTCAGAATATAGCTTTTGCATTGTTTCTTTTTGAACGGGAAGCTGCCTATTTGTATTTACAACCGCAGCCTTAATCTAACTCCCAACTGACACAAGCCTCCACCACAAAAGTCATCAAGCATCACTACTAATTGGTAATCTTACTGACAGTAAGAGTAAGCAGCTTAAAAATAAAATAGAGTCCTCTGATGAGGTTAGGAATGGGCACATTGTTAATTGCCAGTTTAATTAAAGACAGCCTGCAATGCATTTGACCCTTATCATTCCTGACACAGGAATTCTTGAAGTTGACCCTGCAGAACCAATATTGTATTGGAGGGAAGGGAGACCTTAAGGGAAAATGGATTTAACTGTTGGACGCATGACGTTACTAATTTTCCCAATTTTAATTTAAAAATCACAAAACGTAGGTTAAAAGGACATGTTTCCAATTGGTTCTTTCTCTTCATATCCACCATCGTTTTCACCCCTTTCCAATATCCAAATGTCCTGTCGAATTTAATGGAGCAGTCTGCAATTGTGTGTGGAGAAAAAATGAGACATTGATCTGAAATGTGTTCTCGGTTTCTCTCTGCAAATAAACTTTTATTTTTATTTCAGTTCTCTCACATGTACAGAATCTTTCTATTGTATTGAAATATTGGTGAGAATTCCTCAAGGACATATTTTTAATACTGGAGGCATCTGTAGAGAACTCATAAGATCATAAGTGATAGGAGCAGAATTAGGCCATTCGGTCCATCAAGTCTACTCCGCCATTCAATCAAGGCTGATCTATCTCTCCCTCCTCACCCCATTCTCCTGTCTTCTCCCCATAACCTCTGAACTGAAAGAATTGAAAGAAAACTTGGTGCAAAATTGTGTAGGAAGGGACTGCAAAGGCTGATTTATACCGAAGATAGACACAAAATACTGGAGAAACTCAACGGGGCTTGTTCGCTCGTGTGTCAGACGACGTATGGCTCGCAGTTGGCTTCTGTCGTCGTCCAACATGTTGACAGGATTGGTCACCCAACGCGTCACAGAGTGCATCGTGTCGTCGTTTCCGGGGATCACCACGAGGAGGTTTCTGTCATGATACCCACTCAACAGGGTAAGGCAGCATCCCCAGAGAATAAAAGAATAGGTGACGTTTTTGGTTTGAAACCTTTCTTCAGACTTGTTTTGGCTCGGAGGGGGGAGTGGTGAGAGAATAGTTTACAGCAAAATAGGTGGGAGAATGGGATGGCGCTTAAGATGGTCTGAGGCTCAATGACAAAGAGGTGAGTTCCGGGTAGAAGGCAATGTTAACTTAAGCAGTTCCAAATCTAGTTTGGTGATCAGGTGTGTGGGAAGGAACTGCAGATGCTGGTTTACACCGAAGATAGACACAAAATGCTGGAGTAACTCAGCGGGACAGGCAGTATCTCTGGAGAAAAGGAATGGGTGACATTTCGGGTCGAGTCCGAAGAAGGGTCTCGACCTGAAACATTACCTATTCCTCCTGCGTTGATCATGTGTTGAGCCCTTGAGACCATTGTGGATTTAGGATTCGTGAGCGACAGGAGACAGGACTGTATTAGGGTTGTGGGGACTTAAAATTGAGAATGTAGAAATGTGGTTCACTTTAATCCCGTGTAGTGTTCGTAAAATCTAATTATTCCAGGAATGCTCAAGTATCATAACTTTATGGTAGTGACTCCCCACCATGACATCACGATGCACATCTGACAGAAGAACTGCAGCAGGGACACTAATACAAATTGTGCCAATTTTCAGTTTAAGTTTCTGAAGTAACACAAAGCTTCCTGGAAAATATTGTAGGTAGACAAAAATGCTGGAGAAACTCAGCGGGTGAGGTAGCATCTATGGAGCGAAGGAAATAGGCAACGTTTTGAGTCGAAACCCTTCTTCAGATCCTTCTTCATTTTATCTCTTTTTTTTGAAGAAGGTTCAACCTGAAACATTGCCTATTTCCTTCGCTCCATAGATGTTGCCTCACCCGCTGAGTTTCTCCAGCATTTTTGTCTACCTTCAATTTTCCAGCATCTGCAGTTGCTTCTTAAACAACTGGAAAATATTGTTATGTTTTTACTCCTGGAAAAAAATGCCTTATTACTCATATAAGAAACAGCACCATGTGACCGAATTTCTAGGCGGAGAATATTGAGGCCCAATACAGGTTGTGGTTGTCATGTGTAGGAAGGAATTGCAGATGCTGGTTTACACCGTAGATAGACACAAAATGGTCGACTAACTCAACGGATCAGGCAGCATCTCTGGAGAGAAGGAATAGGTAACATTTTGTGCCAAGACCCTTCTTCAAACCCTGTAATGTCTGATCCAATGATGATTGGCAAAGTTCCAGATTTGCTCAAATGTTGTGGAACTAGAGTTTGGTTAGTTGAGGATGGGAGCCATTTAAATGGAATATCAGGATGAGAGATGATTATTCCTATCTCAGGAGAAGAACACAGAGCTATGGATTTGAAGGATCTTAAGTGATGAGCTTAGTGCAAGGAGTCAATAAGGGGACCCCCATCAATGTTCAACATTGCTATGGATGGCAGGCAGAACTTAATTGGGAAGGCTATGAATTTAGAGGAATGAGGGTGTAAGAGTTGATATTGATGACTTGTTTCGAAGTAGAACTGAGGAAAGAAACAAGGAAAATAACTTTGAAGATGCCTTCTTGTAGATGGAGTTGCTAACCGTATTGTTGAGAAGATGGAATAGTGGGGCTGCTACATGGAGAGAATATCCCTGAGGAATGGAAACATTGTATCTCTTTATTCAGCTTAAAATGTGATGGTAGTTTGCGCATATTTGCTAATGTGTTGCATCGGTTTCCATATGTCACTGTTTACCTGCATTCCAAGAACCTTTCATCACAATCTGCCATCCTCTCCCACACAATCCCAGAATTTAAAGCTGTGATCAAAACGTCCTCAGCGTGCAACCTACCCACTCTTAATAAAATAGAACATGCATTCTCTCACTCTCTTGCAATTGTTAGTATTCTGCATTGCCCTCGGCTGTCTGAATCTTCCCTTCACTGTTATAATACTGCCTCGCCGAAATGTCGTGCATTTGCCTCCATTTTATATGGATTGATGAAGAACGTTGAGCAACAAAGAATGTGATACAATAGAACAGAATTTGGGAAAGCACGGAACGAGATCAGAACCTTCAGCCCTCAATGTCCATGCCGAATGTATTGACAAGTTAACTAATGTCATCTGCCTCAACTTGATCTATGTCCCTCTATTGCCTGCCTATCCATGTGCCTATCTAAAAGCCTGTTAAATGTCACGATCATGTCTGCCTACACCACCACCCCTGGCACCACTTTCAAGGTATCCAGTGGCGGAAATCCCGGGGAGGAGCAGAGGGGACACGTCCCCCCTCTGTTTTGAGAAAAAAAAATTGTAATCTGGATTTAAAAACTCGGTGAAATCTCCGCTTTCTGCGAGACAGTGGGGGTGGGACTGCTGACCGAGGGCGCCGATTGGACGAGAGAGACGTCGGTCAGCAGGCAATGGGGGCGGTACATGATGATTGAGTGCAATGATTGGAGGGGGGAGGTGTCGGTCAGAGGTGGAAGTGGGGGGGAGGGGGGTGGAACGGAGGATAGAGCGTGGTGATTGGAGGAGGGAGACGTGCCCAGGTCATAGTCCTGGACACAGACCTGCGCCTCATCCACAGCCAGGATCGATCCTGGCTCTCCGGCACTGCAATCGCTGCCGAACCGCCACTGGACCATCCCCGTCTCCACCCGAGTGCCCCCCACGCCCGGGGGTGGCCAGAGACGCCGGGAGCCAGACGGGCTTCCGACTCTGCCTGTCCCGCCGGTTTAACCTACAGCCCTGCCTGGACTTACGGGAAATATGGCCCAGATTTACAGCCAGTGCGGAGAAGCAGCGCTAGCTCCACGGCGTGTGTGTGAGTGTGCGCATGCGCGCGCGGCCGCCAAGAAATTGTGTCCCCCCTGTCCCCCGGTCCCCTCCATATTTTGATAGCGATTTCCGTCACTGCAGGTACCCACCACTCTGTATGTAAAAGACTTAGACATAAATACTTGTGGATGCTGCAGTATGACAAAGGATAAGACAGCTGTACAGCACAACAACCTTTAGGCATTCATTGACACACATCAATGTTTCTAATAGGTATTCATTGACGTACCTGAATGTTTTGGGATGGGTATTCCTTGACGCACACTACAAGGTTCTTGATATTGAAAATTAAATTGAATTTCAGAATAGTACAGTGACTGGGACTGTAAATAAAGTGTGTCTGGTAAACGAATGGAAGTTGTCAAAGAGTCCAGTTGATCGGCGACGACATACTCAGCAAGGGAGGCACAGTGGAGCAGAACTAGAGTTGTTGCCTTACAGAGCCCGAGACCTGGGTTTGATCTTGACTACCTGCGTTGGCTGTATGGTATTTGTAAATTCTCCCTGTGACCACATGGGTTTTCTCCGGGTGCTCCCGTTTTCTCAAATTCCAATGACGTGCAAGTTTGCGTGTTAATTGGCTTCTGTGCGTTGTCCCTTGTGTTAAGATAGGACTAATGTGCGGGTGATCGCAGGTCGGTCACAGTGGGCCATGGGGGCTTGTTTCCATGCTGTATCCCTAAACTCAACTAAACTAAACTAAGCATTCCTCTATGTTTAAGAAGGAACTGCAGATGCTGGAAAATCGAAGGTAGACAAAAATGCTGGAGAAACTCAGCGGCTGAGGCAGCATCTATGGAGCGAAGGAAATAGGCAACGTTTCGGGTCGAAACCCTTCTTCAGACTCCTTCCTCTATGTTTATTTGTTTCTAGTTTAGAGTCACAGCGTGGAAACAGGCCCTTCGGCCCACCGTGTCCACACCGACCAGCGATCCCCGCACACTAACTCATTGGGAACAATTTTACATTCATATCAAGCCAATTAACCTACAAACCTGTACGTCTTTGGAGTGTGGGAGGAAACCGAAGATCTCAGAGAAAACCCACGCAGGTCACGGGGAGAATGTACAGACAAGCACAGACAAGCACCCGTAGCCAGGATCAAACCCAGGTCTCTGGCGCTGTAAGGTAAGACAGACACAGAATGCTCGGAAGACAGTCATAAAATGCTGGAGTAACTCAGCGGGTCCGGCAGCATCTGTGGAGAAATGGAATAGATGACGATTCGGGTCAAGACCCTTCTTCATCTATGCTCAGTATAGAACCACCAGCTATCTTCACTTGGTGCAAGTAACAAGTACACCAGGACAGTAGGGGGACGCAGAGGCACTGAAGAATGATAGTTTGGTGTGGAGGCCATAAATGTTTGTATAATGTAATGGAGATTGATGACGCACAAGTAGAAACAGCTGCTCAACGTCAGCAGGCTTCGCAGCTCATAACTGTGGCCAGATATCAGATCAAGCGGCGAAGTAAACCTTTCTGGATGCAGAACCAAAAATGGGTTATTTTTTTTTACATTCAGAATGCCTCATCTAATTCGAAAGAAAGAGGTTAAGCAGGCTTGAGTGCTTCACAGAAGAATGCCAAAATAAATATTAAGATTCACGTTTTATTATCAGCACAATAGGAAATCATAAATAAATGCTTCTTGTGTTCAGTGGGACTTGCGAGCTTTGCTAACACGAATCTTCAGGTATATCCAGTGCACACTATTTTTGCGCAAGTGACCATTAATTATGTGTTTAGTTTTACGTGCTAACCAGTCAGCTGAAAGACAATACATGATTACAATCGAGCCATCTGCAGTGTACAGAAACATGACAAGGCAATAACGTTTAGTTTAATATGTGAGCGTTAACTTTACAAAAGTAAGCGCAAAACGCCTCCTGCTAATCAGCGTCCAATCTGTTCTTGCACAGTGGCGAACATTATTTTCATGACAAAAGTATCACTGCTGTTGAATGGTTTTGCTCAATGCTGTAGGCAACCAATACTGTTTCCTTCATAAAACGAAACAGTATTGGTTGCCTAAAGCATTTAGCAAAATCCTTTCAGCAGCTGCGATACGTTTTCCACAAAAAAGATGGAAATGTCATTGTCTTGAGTGCTTTATTCACATTTACAATCACATTCACACCAGATATAATGGGAAGTCTAAATATGATGGCTATATGTGGTTGGCAATTCTGTATGCACATAATGCTCAAACTAATTATTATTTTTCTCCTCTGTGTGTGCGGTGCATTTGGTTATGGATGCTGTTGGGCATGAAGCAGTGGAGTAAATTGGTGACGTTGCTGTTGAAACATTCAGGCACGTCGCACGTATGCTTGAAGTACAGAAGCAAGCATTAACCTGTGGTTAAGTTCACAAGGACGAGGGGGGGGACCTCATTGAAACTTTCCAAATCGTGAAATGCCTGGATAGAGTGAATGTGGAGAGGATGTTTCAGTTAATTCTGGCCAAATTGGAGAGACCAGGACATTAAAATTGAGTAAAGGCTTCCGGGCTGCTAGGCCATTTGGTCAATTTAAATGTGCCTTCTGTCGAAGCAGGACAAGCTGCAGAATGGTGCCAGTTTGTCTAGAGCCTGGATAAGAGCTGCAGGAAGAGAATGAAACATCTGCTGATCCTGACAATGAGGTGCAAATTGCATGGAATGGAGTGGATGAATGCAAACCAGACATACACTTTGTATATAATGTTGCAAAGCTTTACTTTGCTAGATGTTGATTGGATTAAGTATTGTGCCTTGTCTCGGTTTCTTGAATATCTGGGCAAATGTTGCTATGTTTGCTTCCTTTCATATAAACATATAAACATAGAAAATAGGTGCAGGAGGAGGCCATTTGGCCCTTCGAGCCAGCACCGCCATTCATTGTCATCATGGCTGATCGTCCCCAATCAATAACCCGTGCCTGCCTTCTCCCCATATTCCTTGATTCCACTAGCACCATTTGAATACATTGTATTAGTCACTGTATTATTGGGTTAGGGAAATGTTTATCATGTACTGGGTTAATCGATATCTGTTATTGGACTGTAAAGAGACCACACCTATGTGGTTTGGCCCCTTAAGATTCAAGAACCTATAAAAGGCCACTCCCACAAGGTCCTGTGTCAATCTTCTGGGAGAACGCTTAGGACTGCGTGACCTTCTGGAGTGTCTCTGCTTGAGCGAGGCTAGGAGGGCTTGATCAGGCAGATACGAGGATCGAACCCGCGGTGGTTAGGTACAGTAGTGGAACTGTAATTGTGTTTTGTCAAAATAAAGTTTAGATGCGCAAGTGCTTGACTCAGTGAGTTTTAACTGAAACTAGACTGGGGGGAAGCTTAGAACGAGCTATTTACATTTCCACTAGTGGGAGAGTCCAGGACCAGAGGACATAGCCTCAGAATAAAGGGACGTACCTCTAGAAAGGAAATGAGGAGGAATTTCTTCAGTCAGTGGGTGATGAATCTGTGGAATTCATTGCCACAGATGGCTGTGGAGGCCAAGTCAATGGAGATTTTTAAGGCAGAAATTCACAGGTTCTTGATTAGTATGGGTGCCAGGGTGTTATGGGGTCAAGGCAGGAGAATGGGGTTTAGAAGGAAAGATAGATCAGCCATAATTGGATGGCGCAGTAGACTTGATGGGCCAAATGGCCTAATTCTGGTGCTAGAACCTTTGAACCTATGGCGAGCTTCTGCTCGAACAAAAGCAGAAGGGCACAATCTTATCTGAATCTATTCCATAGAGTCTGGCATCTGAGGCAACCATGAAATTTTCTGTACTTAGTTTAACTTAGTGTAGAGATACAACGTGGAAGCTGGCTCTTCAGCCCACCGAGACCACGACGACCATTATGCTATCTCACTTTCACATTCACTGCCAACAAACTACGGGCAAATTACAGAGGCCAATTAATCTACAAACCCACGCGTCTTTGTGATGTGGAAGGAAACCAGAATATCAGGAGGAAACACACATGGTAACAAGGAGAACATGCAAACTCCACACAGACAACACTCCAGGTCAGATCCAAACCCAGGACTGTGAGACAGCAGCTCTACCAACTGTGACACGGTTGGATCAGCCATATGGATTAACACCTCTAGTATTTGATTTAGGACACTGCAACGCTCACTCCAACAGCATGATGTTCCTTCAATGGTCAGAGGCAAATGGTGTCCATACCCTTCCCTGTCATAAGTCTAATGATGATAATGATAATAAAACATGCCATGCTTGGAGAATGCTGCATTATTTTAGTCATGGAGTGATACAGCGTGGAAACAGGCCCTTCGGCACAACTTTCCCTCACCAACCAACAAGTCCCATCTACACTAGTCCCATCTGCTTATGTATGACACATATCATTCTAAATCCCTCCTTATCCAAGTACCTGTCTAACTGATTCTTAAATGTTGCGATAGTCCCTGCCTTAACTACTTCCTCCGGCAGCTTATTCCATACACCCACCACCCTTTGTGTGAAAAAAATTACCCCTCAGGTTCCTATTAAATCTTTCCCCCCTCAACCTACATCCTCTGGTTTTCTGGGCAATATTTGCCATTGGCTCAGTATTTCCACAAACTTAAGATTTCATGGTTTGTGAATTAACATCATGTTGAATTGTTTAATCAGTCAGACACAATTATCTCCTCATGCTGGAAGGTCATCAAATCTCCGACTTGAGGTTGCTGTGATAATGTACTAGTCACCTTCGATAACCACCACTTAGAATGTTCATGTGTGGCAGGGGAATGCACTATCATGTGGACCAGGTTCTTGCAAGGCATCTTCAATGTCTGTAACCCGAAACATCACCTATCCATTTTCTCCAGAGATGCTTATGTGTAGGAACGAACTACAGATGCAGGTTTAAACCGAAGATGGACACAAAACGCTGGAGTAACTCAGCGGGTCAGACAGCATCTCTGGAGAGGAGGAATATGTCACGTTTCGGATTGAGACCCTTCTTCAGACTGAGAGTCAGGGGAAAGGGAAATGAGAGATAGAGACGGTGATACAGGGAGATATAGAACAAATGAATGAAAGATATGCAAAAAAGTAACGGAAAGAGGCCATCTCCAGATAATGCTTCCTGAGCTACTGAGCAACTCTAGCACTTTGTAACTGTTTTTGTAGTCCAACATCTACTGTCTGAAGAGGGGTCTCGACCTGAAACGGCACCCATTCCTTCTCTCCAGAGATGTTGCCTGTCCTGCTGAGTTACTCCAGCTTGAAGTGATAAACGTCTATCTTCGGTTTAAACCAACATTCGCAGTTCCTTCCTACACATTTCATCTGCAGTTCCTTGTTTCTCCATATCTTGAAACTAATTTGTTAAAGACAATAAGTGATACATGCACATTCAGGTCCACCATTGGCACCAACGTTTTTACTATTTTTTTTTCCTTCGGCAAGTTACTCAGTCATGTAACATACCAGTGTTTTATATCACTGCTCCACACGCATGTGTAATTATCAGTAGTCTTCTTCTTCCTCGTGTCCGGCCATCTTCTATATCACGTCTTTCCGGTCGGTCAGTGACGATTGACGGTCGGTGGTTGCAGAATTGGCTACTTCAGTCAGTCACTGTGATACAGTTTCTGTTGTCAGCATTGCGCCAAGTAGAGGGTTCTGCTTGCATCCTATTATCAGTAGTCAATGGACATTATTGGTATTTTAAAAGCTATGAATGTTTGAATGCTTGAAATACATTATGAGACATAGTTTCCAGCACAGATTTTCTATTTGCATTATGCTGAACATTACTCAGTTATGCTGATCCTCTCTGGTGCTCTGCTGAAATCGTATTAGGCCTGATGGCAACTGGTGTATTGCGCTCAATTCTGGTTGCCACATGATACAAAGAATGGCGTAGTTATTAGAGAGGCTCCGGAAATAGAGAATGTCTCTTGGGAAGAGGGACAATAATTATAGGGAAACTGAAATAGATTTCTTTGGAGAAGACCCAGGGGAGATTTGACAAAATAATGGGATGGAGATAAAGGTGGGCAACTTTTTTTGTTGAACGAATGAATGAATGATACTTTATTTTCACATGTGACACGTCACAGTGAAATTCTTTGTTTTGCGCACCACACAAAGTATACAAGAAGTCGCCACGTACAGGGTGCATACAAAGTTACAAAGTGCTCATTGTAGTCCCAATGGTCCCTCTTTGTGCTTGACGGCCTCCCCACGCTGGTCCCACTTTGGTCCCTTGGTGGCCCACCCCCCCCCCCCCCCCCCCCACACGCTGGGCCCCTCTGTCGGTGAAGAGGCAAGAGGCCACACCAATACAAATGTAGGAATAAAAATTACGAATGATATGAAGAAAAGATGATTTTTTTATAGAGTCGTAGAGTGATACAACGTGGAAACAGGCCCTTGGGCCCAACTTGCCCACACTGGCCAACATGTCCAGGCTACAATAGTCCTACCTGCCCGTGTTTGGCCCATAACCCTCCAAACCTGTCCTATCCATGTACCTGTCTAACTGTTTCTTAAACGTTGGGATAGTCCCTGCCTCAACTACCTCCTCCGGCAGCTTGGTTCATACATCCTGCGCCCTTTGTGTGAAAAAGTTACCCCTCAGATTCCTATTAAATCTTTTCCCCTTCCCCTTAAACCTATAGAAACATAGAAACGTAGAAAATAGGTACAGGAGTAGGCCATTCGGCCCTTCGAGCCTGCACCGCCATTCAACGTGATCATGGCTGATCATCCAACTCAGTATCCTGCACCTGCCTTCTCTCCATACCCCCTGATCCCTTTAGCCACAAAGGCCACATCTAACTCCCTCTTAAATATAGCCAATGAACTGGCCTCAACTACCTTCTGTGGCAGAGAATTCCACAGATGCCCTCTGGTCCTCGACTCACTTACTCTGGGCAAGAGATTCTGTGCATCGACCCAATCTATTCCTCTCATGATTTTATACACCTCTGTACGATCAGCCCTTATCTTCCTGCACTACAAGGAACAGTGTCCCAGCGCACTCAACCACTCCTCCCAGCTCAGACACTCTAGTTCTGGCAACATCCTCGTAAATCTTCTCTCTACCCTTTCCAGCTTGACAACATCTTTCTCATAACATGGTGCCCAGAACTGAACACAATACGCTAAATGCAGCGTCACCAATGTCTTATACAACTGCAGCATGATCTCCCAACTTCAGTTTCCTTTCACACTCTAAAGATGCACAGGTTTATAGGTTAATTGGCTTTGTATAAATGTAAATGATCTCCAGTGTAATGAGCAGGGGTCGCTGGTTGGCGCGGACTCGGTGGGCCGAAGGATCTGTTTCTGCGCAGTATCTTTCAACTAAACTAAACTGCAACCAATTTGTTAAAACATGTGTTCCTTACACAGAATCATCATTGATTCTGCTTGAGTTTTCTTTGAATTTATACAGTACGTGATTGAAATCTGGAAATGAACTGTCTGCAGATGCAATGGAGGCAGATTCCGTGGATAACAATAAAACTGTAAAGGGCCTGTCCCACGAGCATGCGACTGCATGCGGCAAGCGTGACCTAACGTGGTCGCTTGAGCCGTATGGCCTCGCGGGGCCGGTCCCACTTCGATCGCCGGAGCCGTATGGAGTTGTGCGGAGCTGGTCCCGACATCGCGCGGGGCTCCGAAAAACTGACACTGTTCAAAATTTCCGCGCGGCAACGGCCTGCCGGCCCGCAGCCGCCTCGGCGCCGTACGCACCGCCTCGACGGGCGTGCGCAGCGTCTCGACGCCGTACGCAGCGTCTTGACGCCATACGTCACGCACGAACTTCCCGCGGACTTCGCTCGAACTTCACGTCACTCACTCGACCTCCGCGCGGCCCCCGCTTCCGGTTTGGTCGCGCTCGCCGCATGCAGTCGCATGCTGGTGGGACCGGCCCTGTACGGGGATCACTCGATCTCCGTGCGGCCCCCGCTTCCGGTTTGGTCGTGCTCGCCGCATGCAGTCGCATGCTCGTGGGACAGGCCCTTAAGGCTATGGCGAAAGGGCCAATTGGTCGAACTAAAGAGTTGTTCTTGCAGAGGACGAGGACGGACACATTCAAATGAATTGCCTCCTTCTATGCTGTAACCATTAGTTAATATAATGAAAACAAGAGTGGAACATTTAAATTGTTTTTTAAATTGTTCTTCAGGTAATATTTTGGGGGTTCAGGGGTTGTGGGGGAGTGTGTGTGTGGGAGAGGGGTGTGGGGGAGGGGGTGTGAGGGGGAGGGGGGGTGTAGGGGATGGGTGTGTGGGGGAGGGGTGGGTGTGGGGGGTGTGGGGGGTGTTGGGGATTGGGGTGTGAGGGAGGAGGGGTGTGGGGAAGGGGGGTTTGGGGGAGGGGGAAGTAGGGGTGAGGAGGAAGGGGCTGTGGGGGAGAGGTGTGTGGGGTGGGGGAGGGGGGTGGGGAGGGGGGGTTTGGGGGAGGGGGTCTGTGGGGAAGGGGCTGATGGAGGGGGAACCTTCAAAAACTTCATAACTTTTGTACTATTTCTCCGATCAGAACAAAACTCATTTGACGCAGAGGAGAATGGCGAGTAAGGTGGTGAAAAATCGTAGCGCTATGGGGGATCATTTTTGCGCAAATTTAATGACAACGCAGACAGGAAGTGGTCAAGATGAGAGTTTTAGAGATATAGATAGATAGATAGATAGATAGATAGATAGATAGATAGATAGATAGATAGATAGATAGATAGATAGATAGATAGATAGATAGATAGATAGATAGATAGATAGATTAAGGGCACAATTTGACAACGCATACAGGAAGTGGTCAAGATGTGAGTTTTAGTAATAGATATATAGATAGAGATGTGCCTATCTTCTGTGAATATAATTAAGTGGTAATTTGATTATGACACCATAAATATGTTCAATTTGTCCGTTTCAGAAGCAAAGAGATATAACTATAAAACTGGAAACAAAATAAATGTTTCTTCTTCTTCCTGACTACTGGCCTGGAATAGTGATTAGAATGAGATCTGGTGGGAAGAAGGCATTTGTTGACATCCTCCTGACCTTATCAAGAAAGGATGTGTCAGCGTTGTGCTAACACTCTTCTACATCTGGCGTCCAAGTGCTTGCATTAAGCACTTGAAAGTCAGATGCGTAAATCCCAGATGAGGAGTAAAAGTCTCACCACGCTCCTTGATGGTTTGTTTTAACTTCAAGTAGTCCAATGCAGTATCGTGGATGTTACATTTTTACACATTTTTTGCTTTGTGAATTGTGCACAGTTTTATCGTGTGACCTCAGAGTTACCGGAAAATAAGTTCGGGCTTTCAAACTTATTTAATTTTACAGTGATTTTTTAGCCCAAATTTTCAACACATTAGCCCACAGCCTGTTTAGTTTAGATACTGCGCGGAAACAGCCGGCTCCGACCACCGATCACCCCATAATCTAGCACTATCCTACGCACCAGGGACAATTTACCATTTTACCAAAGCCACTTAACCTGGATGTCTTTGGAGTGTGGGAAGAAACCGAAGATCCCAGAGAAAACCTGTGCAGGTCACGGGGAGAACGTACAAACCCCATACAGACTGCACCCGTAGTCAGGATCGAACCCGGGTCTTTGGCGCTGTAAGGCAGTAGCTCTACCATTACGCCACCATGCCGCCCTGTTATTGAACATATATTGCCCCCTTAGAGAGTTTGATTTAGCTCTTAGGGCTCAGGGAATCAAGGGATATGGGGAAAAAGCAGGAACGGGGTACTGATTTTGAATGATCAGCCATGATCATATTGAATGGTGGTGCTGGCTCGAAGGGCCGAATGGCCTACTCCTGCGTCAATTTTCAATGTTTTTATGTTGCATCTTGGTTTGAACATAATGGGTAAAATTCACCCTCGACCTCGTGCGATAATTGGATTGGACTCGGCTTCTGAAATTTGGCTTAATTGTCTTTGATTAAACAGAAGACAGAACGGAGTTCAATCTTCAGTGAATACTTTAGAGACCAAATTTCTATAGTAATGTCTTTATTCAGTGAAATCCTTATCAAGATTGCTTTGTTCCATCTTTGAAAAGAAAACACTTTACAGTGCAGACTGGATAATGAGTGCAAGCCTTGACTTGGGGCTTGAACCTGCAATCCCAGCATGAGTTCTCTTCATGGATTTTTATTTTAAATTTAATCAGCACAGAGTTATTGAAGTGAATTGCAAAATTCAGGATATATTTAAGATGGTAAGTTATCACCTGAAAATCATATTACAACACAGTTTCTCAGTGTTGTATGATTGCAAATCAAATATTTTTTTAATGGATTTAAATGTAGTAATATTCATTTTCAGGTTATCTTGATTCTCTCTGGAATTTGTATTGATTTATTTTATTTTTTTTAATTTTATTTTTAATACTAAAAGAGAGAAAGAGAGAATAGATAATAAAAATGAGAAAAACATGTGATGTACGGTGTGTGAAAAGGAAAAGGGGGGAAAGAGGGAAAGTGAAAGTGAAAAAAAAAGAAGAAAAAAAAGGAGAGAGAAAGAGAAAGAGTAGAAAGTAGGAGATTATAGGAGATAGTTATTTATATTCTTGACCATCCTTCACCCAGTCCTGAAACAGTTGGTTTCTACGATTTTGTTGCACCATATGCTTCCAAGAAGTCGATAAATGGAGACCAACTCGTTAAGAATTGGTCTGGTTTATCTGTTAGGAGGAATCGCGTTTCTTCAAGATGTGCGGTGTCCAACATGTTTGAAATCCACATTTTAAGCGTTGGTATGGGTGTATTTTTCCAAAATTTAAGTATACGTTTTTTTGCCGTTATTAACCCATAATTAAAAAATGAATTTTGAAATGTGTTCAATTTGTTCCCGTCTTCCGTTACTCCAAGTAGAATCATTTCAGTGTTAGGCTCCATTTTTATCTTGAATAATTTTGTAAACATTTCAAAGATATCGCTCCAGAATTTATGAAGTTTTATGCAGGAAACAAAAGAGTGTGTTATAGTGGCATTTTGAGATAAACATTTATCACAAATGGGAGAAGTATTTGGATAGAATTTATTCAGCCTAGTTTTTGAATAATATAATCTATGTAACATTTTAATTGAATTAAGTTATGTCTTACATTAATCGAACATTTGTGTATATATATCAAATTCTTTTCCCATGTTTCTTTCATGATTTTTATCATTAATTCTCTTTCCCACTCTTCTCTAAGTGCCTCTGCCGATGGTAGTTCTATATTTAAAATATTATTATATAAATATGATATTAATTTCTGTGAGTCAGCCTTAATATTCATTGCTTCTTCCAGTGGGTCTAAAGTTATAGTTTGATGTCTTTGTATGTATTTCTTCATGAAGTCACAGATCTGAAGGTATTTAAAATATTGGTTATTTTTCAGCTTAAATTTCAATTGTAATTGTTGGAATGATAACAGATTTCCCATTTCATACATATCGCCGATCCTTTTAATTCCCATTCTTTCCCATTGGTTATATGTTTTATCGATAAGAGATGGTTTAAATGAAGGATTAATCACTATTGGCGTTAACAATGATAGGTTTCTTAATTTTAAAGTTAATTTTATTTGTTTCCAAATTCTTATTGTATTATGGATAATTGGGTTATTCTTATATATTGTGTTGTTCAGTTTTTTCGGGGAGAAGACGATCGCTCCTATATTACAAGGAGAACAATCCTCTTTCTCCATTCTTATCCATTCTGTCTGTTGGGTAGGACTGTCCAACCAATAAATTATATTCTTAATATGCACTGCCCAATAATAATACAAAAATTTCGGAAGTGAAAATCCCCCAACGTCTTTGGGTTTACACAGGTGTTTTCTTTGAATTCTATGTGATCTATAGTCCCAAATAAAGTTGGTAATATTAGAGTCTAGTTTTTTGAAAACGTTTTTTGGTATATATAATGGTATAGATTGAAATAGGTATATTATTTGTGGTAAAAAGATCATTTTTATAGCGTTTATTCTGCCTATTAATGACAACGGGAGTGTTTTCCAGAATTTAATCAATGCGTTCAGTTTATTTTATAAAGGCATAAAATTAGCATTAAATAATGATTTGTATTTTATAGTAATTTGGATACCCAAATACTTAAATTTTTCTGTTGCAATTTTAAAGGGGAATTTTAATAGGTGTGTCGATTCTTGAGGTTTTAACGTCATGATTTCACTTTTATCCAATTTATTCTGTATCCTGAAAAAGAACCGAATTCCTCTATTAAATTTAATAAGTTTGGTATGCTCGTTTGTGAATTTGTAATGTATAGAAGTATATCGTCTGCATATAATGAAATTTTATTATTTGAGTCCTTAGTATTATATCCCCGAATATTCAGATGAATTCTTATACTTTCAGCCAGGGGCTCTATCATAAGGGCAAATAGCAGGGGTGATAATGCACAACCCTGCCTATTGCCCCTCGATAATTGAAATTTTGGAGATAACATATTATTAGTTAATATTCTTGCCGTCGGTTTGTCATATAATAATTTTACCCATACAATAAAATTCTCTCCCATATTACATTTTTGCAGTACTTTATATAAATACTGCCACTCTACCTGATCAAATGCTTTCTCTGTGTCCAGAGAAACAATTGATATATCTTCTTCTTCCGTTTTATGTGAGTACATTATATTAAACAGGTGTCTCAAATTATTAAATGAATGTCTTTTGGGTATAAACCCCGTTTGATCTGGATTTATCAATTTACTAATGTATTTACTCAATCTTCTTGCTAAGGTCTTTGCTAAACTTTTCTGATCTGTATTTAAAAGTGATATAGCTCTATATGAGCCCGGTTCTTCTAAATCTTTATCTTTTTTTGGTATAGGCGTAATAGTTGATTCAGCTATTGTTTCTGGTAGTTTATTTTCTTTAAAGGCGTGAGTATATAATTTAAGTAAACGTGGAGCCGTTATCTCGTGAAATCTTTTGTAAAATTCATTGCTAAAACCATCTGGGCCAGGCATCTTACCATTTTTCAACTAATTTATTGTTTCTCCTATTTCTTCAAGTGTAATCTGAGCTCCTAATTCCTCTTGTTCCGAGAGGTCAAGTTTTGGAATATTACAGTTATCTAAAAAAATTATAATTTTACTATCTTCTATTTTAGTTTTAGATGTATATGGATTTTGATAAAATTGAGCAAATCTTTGGAAATTCAACCAGCCTTGAGTCCCTTTTGGGTCAATAAGAAAGGCTTCAAATCAGGGGTGATTGGGATGCTCTACTATCCACCTCACCTGTGACCCTCGGACTACCTTTGATCAGACTTTACTGGCTTTACCTTGCACGAAACGTTATTCCCTTATCATGTATCTGTACACTGTGAATGGCTCGATTGTAATCTTGTGTTGTCTTTCCGCTGACATCATGCAATGAACGTTTTTCACTGCACCTCGGTACACGTGACAATAAACTAAACTAAACTGATTTCTTTTGAGATTTATGGGGGAATGTTTTAGGTCCTCAATCACAATAACTTTCAATGTCGTACAGGTTTGTTGGCTAATTGGCTTCTGTAAATTGTCCCCAGCGTGTAGGATAGAACTGGTGTACGGGGGGTCGCTGGTCGGCGTGGACTTGGGGGGGCGGAACGAGCCTGTTTCCATGCTGTATCTCTAAAACACTAAAACTAAAACCATAAACTAATCTGATGCCCATATCTGAGATTTTTGGTGGTGAAGCAATGACTGGAGCTATCCATGGTGCCCATTGCAATGCCCATTCTTTGAGATGCACTGGAGTGTTTATACATTTCAATGTTGGCAATTTTAAGGTCATGTTCTCTTTTCATCCCGCTGCTCTCCTCACAAAACTCCTGAATCCTAAATGAAGGAAGTTTTCAGCATTTGGCAGTCCATCTAAATGATTTTAATTCTTGTGCGAGATTTACAGTGTGCACAGATTAACTTTCAGAATCAGAGAATCATTGAGTTGAACAGCAAGGAAACAGGCCCGTTGGCCTATACCCGCCAAAATGGCACATTGGGCTAGTCCCATTTGCTTAAAATTTGGCTAACAGCCCTCTAAACTCTTCCAATCCATTTCTCTGTCCAAATGTCTTTCAAAAGTTATAATTGTATCTGCGTCTATAAATTCATGTTGCAAATAACTCCAGATACAGATAACTGAGTTAAAAAGGTTGCCCATTCCTTTTGAATCGCTCATCTCACACCCTCTAGTTTGAGAATCCTCTACCCTGGGAAAAAGACTGTGTATTTAATTTACCCATGCCCCTTGTTGATCAAAAAGGTCATTCCTCAGCCTCCTACATGCCAAAGAAAACAATCTGAAGAAGGGTCTCGACCCAAAACGTTACCCATTCCTTCTCTCCAGAGATGCTGCCTGTTCCACTGAGTTACTCCAGCATTTTGTGTCTATTCCCAGCCTATCCAACCTCTCCCTGTAACTCGAGTCTGCAAATCCAGGTAACTTCCCTGGTAATCTCTTCTGCACACGTTTACTCTTTATGACACCCTTCCTGTAGTTGGGAGAGCAGAACTGCACACAGTAGTCCATGTGTGGTCTCACCTTCAACTTGTACCATTGCATCATGATGCCCCTACTTTTGTACTCAATGCCTTTCCAAATAAAGGTAAGAATGCCAAACCTTCATCACCACCTTGTCCACCCGATTCACCATTCACAGAGAACCATGCACCTGTACTCCCAGATATCTCTGTTCTACAACACTGTCCCAGGGCTCTACCATTTACTGTGTAAATCTTTCCCTAGTTTGACACACCAAAGTACAACATCTCACACTTGTCAGCGTTATATTCTTTTGGCCATTCGTTGGCCTATGTTCCCAACTGGATTTTATTGTAAACTGAGATATTCTTCCTCACTGTCCTCCTAATGTTGGTAGACACAAAATGCTGGAGTAAATCAGCGGGACAGGGAGCATCTCTGGAGAGAAGGAATGGGTGATGTTTCGGGTCGAGATCCTTCTGACTGAGAGTCAGGGGAGGGGGAGGGGAGATACAGAGATAAGGAGGTGTAAGGTGTGAGAACATCAAAGGGGGTGGAGATGAAGGAAAATGGAGAATAGATCATTGTTAGCCAGGAGAAGATAACAACAAAGCAAACTGAGATAATGTGTAACCAGGGACAGTCAGACTGGTTGGAGAAATGGGAAGGGGGAGGGATGTGGAGAAAGAGAAAGCAAGGGTTACTTGAAGTTAGAGATGTCAATATTCATACCACTGGGGTGTAAGCTGCCCACATGAATTAGGAGGTGCAGTTCCTCCAACCCACTCCTAATGTTGGTATTATTTGCAAATGTTCTGTTGCCAACTTCATATTCTATCCCATTTCAAAATGTCTACATGTATGGGTGGTATGCTTCTACCCTACAGCTCTGAAGCAAATATAAATGTGGCATTCCATCTTGAACTTTGAAGGGGGTGGTGATCATCTGAAAGTGAGTTGTGTAGTAAGATCTTCTCGCAGGTGGTGGTGACTCTGAAGTTCTCCACCTCAGAGGGTTATGGAGACAAGATCATTGGGAGTACTTATGGGCCTGTTCCTCTTCAGTGATTTTTCAGCGGACTCCGGCGATTGTGAAGTCGCCGGCAGTCGCCTGAAAAAACGGCAACTGGAACGGCGGCTGTCAGAGGGAAACACACAAGCACATCGCTTCCTTCACCAGCCTGTGTGAATTTTTTAGACAGCGCTCCCCCCGCTTGCCCTGTCTAAAAAATCCACAGGGTGCAAAGCCAAGATGATACAGACACACACCACGATGAACAGGAAGGTTGGCGCTGTGATTAAGACGGCTAAAGCACAGTACAGTAAGTCCTTTAAAAGAGGGGGGGGGGGGGGGAGAGAGGGGGGAGAAAGAGTGGAGACATCTTTTAAGAAGCCAGAGAAACACGGCTGTGAAACTCAGTGGACATTTAACATATCCTTGGTTCTGAAAACTACTGCTCAGCTTTTTTTCCCAATGAGCCAATGAAATTCACCGGTCAGCACCGGCTACAACCTACAAGAACCTCCTAGAGCTTTCAACCTCCTGGCGACCCACCTAAGGCACGGGAATTCTCGCTACTCTCCATGGCGGCTTCATTCTAGTCGCCGCTAATTTTCCAACATGTTGAAAAATGCGCAGTGACCATAATGAGGCCGCGACCAGTTCCCAGAAGGCGGGAACTCCTCGCGACCATGAAGGAGACTCCCCGGCAACCACCCGCGAACATGTGGTGACCATATGGCGACCGCATTGTTTCCTGCAGTTGCCTAAAAAGTGACCTAAGTGGGACAGGCCCATTAAGGAGAACATAGATATATGTTTGAAAGATCGGTTAATCAGGGCTATGGGGAACTGGCTCAGAAGAGGGAATGAAGCATTGGCAGATCAGTTATGATCATATTGAATGGCGCAGTAAGACTTGAGGGGCTGGAGGAGCTGTCCCACTTGGGCGACCTAATTGGCGAGTTTAGAAGTTTAGGAGAGTTTAGGGCCTGTCCCACTTGGGCGACCTAATCTGCGAGTTTAGAAGAGTGTCTTCGACCTTCAAACTCGCAGCATGGTCGACACATGGTCCTAGGAGGTCCTATGAGGTCGCTGAAACTCTCCATCATGCTCAAGGGAAGTTCCCGAATACTCGCGGCCGCAGTTAAGTTGCGGAAATTTTTTCACAATATTGAAAAAATTTCCGCGAGTAAAATTTGGTCGGCATGGTTCTTTTTGACTCGTAGTGCAGTGGAGTGGGGCCGCTATTTAGTTACAGGCAGTCGAGGGCAGCCGTAGGCAATCTCCTTCGCTGACCGGGCATTTTAATTGGCTCATTGGAGTTTCAACATCAGGGAAAACCGACCGGTAGGTTAAATGCCCGCTAAACTTGATTAAACTTCTTAAAAGTGTCTCCCCCCCTTCTCCCCCACTTCTCCCCCCCTTCTCCCCCCCCTCCTTCTCCCCCCCTCCTTCTCCCCCCTCCTTCTCCCCCCCTCCTTCTCCTCCCCTCCTTCTCCCCCCCCTTCTCCCCCCTTCTCCCCCCTTCTCCCCACCCTTCTCCCCCCCTCCCCCCTTCTAACCCCCCTTCTCCCCCCCCTTCTCCCCCACCTTCTCCCCCCATTTTCTCTCCTTCTATCCCCTTCTCCCCCACCTCCCGAACTCTCTAAAGGACTTACCGTTACTGTGCAGCCATTTTACCTTCATCTTCATCGCGCAGACAGTGCTCCTCCGCTTTCCCTGGCCCCCTCCTTCGCGATGTGTTTGTGTGTCTGTGTGCGGTCAGTCGATGCAGCTCGCGGTTTCAACGCGGACGGTCGATCCAGCTCGAGGCTTTCCAGGCGTGTGCCCTCGAGCTGGAAGGTCGAAGACACTCTTTTAAACTTGCCGATTAGGTCGCCCAAGTGGGACAGGCCCTTTTGAAAAAATGTCATGTTGAAGACCTCCTTCGACTATGTAGAAGACCTCCTTCGACCTCTTCGACTATGTTGAAGACTAGCTTTGACTAGCTACGACTAGCTACGACTAACTTTGGGAAAATTGGACACCGAACAGTGGAGAGTGAAGATGACCTCCCTTCGACCTCCCTTCGACTATGATGAAGACTATCTACGACTACCTACGAATAAAAATAGTATCAATTTTTTCCATGGCTACCTTTTTTTACTCGCGGGCATTTTTCAACATGTTCAAAAATACGCCGCGACCTAGCTGAGGCCTCGAGTACACGGGGACTACTCTCGAGCCTGAAGGAGAGTTACAAAGACCTCCTAGGACCTCGTGTCGACCATGCTGCGAGTATGAGTCGAGGGCAAACTCGCTAGAACTCGCTGATTAGGTCGCCCAAGTGGGACAGCCCCTTTAGTGGCCTATTCCTATCCTTATTGTATTATGTTCTTGAACCATCCTCGTCCTGTGCAAGATCAGTAAGGTAATGGGAGAGTGGTGCCATTTATTACATTTTATAATGAACGTTATCACTGAACTGGGCAGTATAGGTAAGATTTCATATTGTCACGCCACTCACAGAAGTGTAGAATCAGATTTCACACATATGAGTTGAATAAATAATATGTGTGTCCATCCTAAGGTAAATATAATCAAGTGAACCTGGATTTGGTCTTGACATTTCCTCTGTAACTCTGCAAGTAGTCCCCAGCAGGTTAGCAAATTGACAGCACTACGAGCACATGCTGTCTGTAATGTTTCAAACATGGCAATCATTCATCTGATCGTAGGGTTTTGGTCATAATCTCCTGTTGGTTGTGAATAACTGACTTGTCACTCAGTTTCTATCATTGTTTAAACCAATATCTGTGGCAGATGCATGCACACAGAAGGTAAATTATAAACTGAGGTTACAATAATCACAATCCGCATTTGTATCAACAATCCATGTTATCCAGAGATGCAAAATGCTGGAGTAACACAGCGGGTGAGGCAGCGTCTCGGGAGAGAAGGAATGGGCGACGTTTCCGGTCGAGACCCTTCTTCAAACTGAGGTCCAGAGATGCTGTCTGATTCGTTGAGTTAGAGCCTTGAGAGTCGTTGAGTCATACAGCATGGAAACAGGCCCTTTGGCCTAACTCATCCATGCCCGCCCTTTGCCCACATTTGGCCCATATCCCTTTAAACCTTTCCTATCCATGTACAAGTTACTCCAGCACTTTGTATCTTTCTTTGGAATAACCAGCATCTGCAGTTTCTTGTTATGATATTGTGTATAAACTACTTTTGAAATGTTTATATGAGGGACTGGAGGAAGCCACTAGAGTGGTCATAGAAATCCAAAGTTTCCTCTCTGGCCTTCATTTGCTACCAGGATCTGCCCAGTGTCTCAAACATTCCCAGCAAACTTTGCACGATCTAACTGTAAATTCAGCTCTACATTCCTGTCTAAGTGTGGTAATCTTTCATACTTTGTTTAGAATAAATCAGGTTCAGAATACATTTATTAGCCAAGTTTGAATACATACAAGGAATTTGACGTTGCATATTCCACCGCCTCTTGATTTCCCCGCTGCCTCCACTTCACGGTCCGCTCTGTGTAGTTGAAAGCCAGCCAGTTGCAGTGCATTGTCCGGGGTCGACTCACACAGCCAACTTGTGTGAAGCACAGGGCAGCGGATCAGCCAAAGTCCTTGTTTGTTTGGCACAGGGGCTGCGGTTCATCCATCTTATTGTTGAGAGAATTTAGATTTGCAAGGAATATACTTGGGAGCGGTGTGCGCAATCCTCGTTGCCGGAGTCGGACGAGTGCTCCAGAGCGCTCCCCATGGGTCCTCCTATGTCGCAGGGCCTTGGACATGAACACATCCCCGCCGACAGGTATGTCCAAATAATCCAGCGGGGAGAGAGAAATCCGGAATAATGTTTGGAGGAACCGAATGTCTGATGTTAATGAGTTCCTCTCTCATGAAAGTGCCTATCTCTGTGAGATTTCCCATATATGCAAGTGAACAAACAAAGACAAAACAGCAAGGCACAGTACACCGTGGCAGCCATCGTCGGCAGCATCTCAGTTCTTCTTGAGCAAGCTTTCATCTACCTCAGCTATAAAATATAAAATCTTCAAAGCCATTGCTTTGGAAGCAAGAACCAGAGGACATACTGTAGGTTTAAGGTGAGGGGAAAGATTTAACAGGAATCTGAGGGGCAGGTTTTGTTGCACATAGGGTGGTGGG
Organism: Malacoraja senta; assembly: GCA_038087875.1. NCBI lineage: Eukaryota > Metazoa > Chordata > Chondrichthyes > Rajiformes > Rajidae > Malacoraja > Malacoraja senta. Next base: position 10,418,386 of record CM075983.1, on the reverse strand, counting down.
AATGTGGTATGAGCTGCCAGGGGAGATTGTTGAGGCAGATACTATAACAGCATTTAAAGGACATTTGGACAGGTATGTACATGGACAGGAAAGGTTCAGAGGAATATGGGCAAAAGGCGAGCGAGCAGGTGGGACCAGTGTAGATGGGGAACCTTGATCAGCATGGACAAGTTGGAGTGAAGGGCCTGTTTCCATGCTGTATGACTCTGTTTCTCTATGACTGCCCTTTGAGGAATAAAGTCCGTAAAACTCGTGATCGTTTGACACACAAAACAAATCCTTCAACTCTTATTATTAGACAATAACCTCAAGTTCGAGATTATCCTACTAGAGAAACATCCTATCCACTTCCACTTAGTTTAATTTAGTTTTGATATACCGCGCTGAAACAGGCCCTTCAGGCCACCAAGTCCACAATGACCAGCGATTCCCACCCACTAGGGACAATTTACATTTACACCAAGCCAATTAACCTACAAACTGTACGTCTTTGGAGTGTGGGAGGAAACCGAAGATCTCGGAGAAAACCCACGCAGGTCACGGGGAGAACGTACAAACTGCGTGCAGACAAGCACCCGTAGTCAGGATTGAACCCTGGTCTCTGGTGCTGTCAGCGCTGTAAGGCAGCAACTCTACCACTGCGCCACTGTGCCACCCTCATTGGCTATATTTAAGAGGGAGTTAGATGTGGCCCTTGTGGCTAAAGGGATCAGGGGGTATGGAGAGAAGGCAGGTACAGGATACTGAGTTGGATGATCAGCCATGATCATATTGAATGGCGGTGCAGGCTCGAAGGGCCGAATGGCCTACTCCTGCACCTATTTACCATGTTTCTATGTTTAGAAAAGAGTTTTCGAAATGTTATATGTTACTCATTACATAAACCACAGAGCTATTTAAACCCAGCATGTACAGGTAACTATCTTTGCAAAGGTACTTTTGGAACTAAACTAACAATTAACTTGAAGAGCCAAACTGATTTAAAGAATGTAACATTCTTCAATAGTAGTCTATTTTATAAATTAATTGACAAGCTTTGTAGAAATAATAACATGAGAGGAATAGGCAGAATAAATGCACAGAGTCTCTTGCTCAGAGTAGGGGAATCGAGAACCAGAGGACATTGGCTTATGGTGTGGGGGGAAAGATTTAATAGGAACCAGAGGGTTAACCTTTTTACACAAAGGATGGTGGGTGTATGGAACGAGCTGCCAGAGGAGGTGGTTGAGGCTGGGACTATCACAATGTTTGTGGGGCCACAGTTTAAGAATAAGGGGTAAGCCATTTAGAACAGAGATGAGGAAAAACTTTTTCACACAAGAGGGTTGTGAATCTGTGGAATTTTCTGCCTCAGAAGGCAGTGGAGGCCAATTCTCTGGATGCTTTCAAGAGAGACAGATAGAGCTCTTAAAGATAGCAGAGTCAGGGTGTTAATCCTGGCCAAATTGGAAAGGCTAGGACCCTAAAATTGAGTAAAGGCTTCGGGGCTGCTGGGCCATTTGGTCAATACAAAAGTGCTTTCTGTAGAAATGGGACAAGTTGCAGAATGGTGCCAGTTTGTCTAGAGCCTAGATCAGAGCTGCAGGAAGAGAATGGGAACGCAGACCCTGACAATTAGGTGCAACATGCATAGAATGGATTGGATGAATGCAAACCAGACATATACTTTGTAAATAATGTTGCAAACCTTTACTTTGCTGAACGTTGATTGGATTAAGTATTGAGCCTTTTGTCTGGTTTTCTTGCATATCTGGGCAAATGTTGCGATGTTCGTTTCCTCTGAGAAACACTGTTTGAATACAATGTATTAGCCACTGTATTATTGGGTTAGGGAAATGTCTGTCATGTATGGGGTTAATCGATATCTGTAATTGGATTGCAAAGAGACCACCCCCATGTGGTTCGGCCCCTCGAGGTCCGGGGACCTATAAATGTCCACTGCCAATAGGTCCTGCGTCGATCTTCTGGGAGAGCGCTTAGGACTGCGTGACCTTCTGGAGTGTCTCTGTTTGAGCGAGGCCTAGAGGGTACAGTAGTTGGAACTGTAATTGTGTTTTGTCAAAATAAAGTTTGGATGCGCAAACGCTTGACTCAGTGATTTTTGACTGAATCTAGACTGGGGGGAAGCTTAGAATGTGCTATTTACAAGGGGATATGGGGAGAAGGCAGAAACGGGGTACTGTAGCAATGTTACAAAATTTTGAGATTTTAAAAATCAAGTCTGCAATTTATCCCATCAGATAAAGCATAACAATAAGTTTAATTTGACAACTAATTCACTTTCATATCTTCAGTATTAAAAAAGTTATGGCCATTTTCAAACTCTGAAATTAGCATCTTGTTCCCTATTGCTTTTCCATTGACTTAACTCAAAAGCTGTGATCAAGGACATTCAAAAGCCCATAACTTTCTTAAAAATTAAGAGAACTGAATGAAATTTTCAGTTATTATAGATTGAAGCATTCTGAAACAAATATGAAACAATCTTACTTGGATGACCTGAAATTAAAGCATATAATTAGTTAGTTACCCAATTGTAGCTAATTACAAAATGCAATTACTAGATCTAAACATCTATCCATTTCTTAAGAAAAAGTTAACATTTTTAAATAGCCTAAGTGTTCAAATAACATTCACACAATAATTCACAATATATCATGATTTTTAAATCTCATTGTCATTAATTTATAGGCCAAATGGAAGGAATTTAGTGTTTAATTCCCGTAAATGAATGGCCATTTAAATCATCTTGCGAGTGGGTTATTGTGGAACGAGATCGTTTGGAACGTTGCATTTGCGGTGAATTTAAACCTCATATCGGCAGGAAAAATACTGCCGGTTCGTATATTTACATAATGACATTTTCACAACGTGAAATTTTGATTAAAGGCATCCTTAGAAGCAAGTTTATATATAAAATAAATGGCTTTCCTTTACCTGTCCCGTACATGAAATCCGTCCTCGTTGTCGGCGTTGACGGCTTTAGAAGATTATTTTTAATTTACTCCTGTTCGTAAAATATCCAGTGACGTTTCAAAGAAATTTAATAAAACGGCAGTCGAAGCGATTATTCTTTAGCAGCTCAACAGCCTGACAGACATCGATTTGAATAGGCTGGAGAAACAAGGTATTTTAAACCCGCCCCCCTCTCAAAGGTGCCAAAGTCGCTCACACGGGCAGTGACAGAACTGCAGCACTGCTGAAGGTAAGTTTTGTAACATACCTAGGTACTGATTGTGGATGATCACTGTGAATGGCGGTGCTGGCTCGAAGGGCCAATTTGGCCTACTCCTGCACCTATTGTGTATTGTCTATTGTTTAGGAAACATTTGGACAGGTACATGGATAGGATAGGTTTGGAGGGATATGGGCCAAACACAGGCAGGTGTGACTAGTGCAGATGGGGCATGTTGGTAGGCATGGGCATGTTGGCCCAAAGGGTTTGTTTCCATGCTGTATCACTCTCTGACTCCATGACTCTAATATCAGGAACATGATGAAATCATACGCACAATTGCAATCCATTGGAAACTGGAACTATTTTTTATGCCATTTTCCTTTTTAATTTCTGTCAGATTTATTTGTGGTAACAATCAAGAGATTATTGGATTTAGAAAATAATACAGATTAAATTCAGTCTAAAAACAGCTTTGGTTTAAAATTTAAATTAAAATTTAAATACATCACCAGTGATAAAGTTCATATTGTTCCCTTTAAACCTCCAGTAGCACAGCAAAGCTCAGGCACTGCTGATATAGAAAATTAATTGTCGCTTCTGGTCACATCTGGGACATGAAAAGTCTGCTGATCTCCATTCTGCATTGACATCAGTGTATTTTATCTTGTGTGGCACTGGCTTGTTCGTCGAGGGCTGCAAGGCAGTATTTCAATTTCCCAGGATTTAGTTAACAAACTGAACTTGTGTGGGATACAAAGAGGGACGACCACTCCATCTAAATTACTTAACCCGGCAGAAAGCCTCCGCTTTAATGGCCTTTGCTGGCGGGTTTGCCCAACTGACACCAAATTCACTTGCTATGCAAGAACAGTAAGCAGAGTATGTGACAGGAATGCTGCTTTAAAAAAGGAAAAAAAAGGGTTCTTAGATTGGTAAACCTGTGAAAATATTAGAGATTCCCAGAGAAATTGTTAATAATAATCTATGAAACTATGTTTCCATTAATAATAAACAGTTTTTTTTTAACAATACATAGACATTGCCACTGTAAAATATCCCTCAATGGTTTCTTTATTCTTTAACATCATGTGACTTTCATATGAAGAAAGACTGGATGGACTTGGCTTATACTCGCTAGAATTTAGGAGATTGAGAGGGGATCTTATAGAAACGTACAAAATTCTTATGGGGTTGGACAGACTAGATGCAGGAAGATTGTTCCCGATGTTGGGGAAGTCCAGGACAAGGGGTCACAGCTTAAGGATAAGGGGGAAATCCTTTAAGACCGAGATGAGGAAAAACTTTTTCACACAGAGAGTGGTGAATCTCTGGAACTCTCTGCCACAGAGGGTAGTTGAGGCCAGTTCATTGGCTATATTTAAGAGGGAGTTAGATGTGTCCCTTGTGGCTAAGGGGATCAGGGGGTATGGAGAGAAGGCAGGTACGGGATACTGAGTTGGATGATCAGCCATGATCATATTGAATGGCGGTGCAGGCTCGAAGGGCCGAATGGCCTACGCCTGCACCTATTTTCTATGTATCTATGTATGTATTCCAAGGTAGAGTAAAGTACTTGGCCAACAAAGATGATCAAGGAAAAGTGGAGCTCCTTTTATAGTTGTATGGAAACTAGGTTTAATTTTATTATTGTTCAAGAGATTTTTTCATAAGCACATGTACATGCAGGGAATGGCGGGATATGGATTATTGGCAAGCAGATAAGAGTTGGCCTTGGCATCATGATCAGCACAGGCATTGTGGGCTGAAGGGCCTATTTCTGTGCCGCACTGTTTTATGTTCTACGTTCTATAGTGCAGTAAAAAATAACTTTGTTTTGCATGCTATTCAATCAGAACAGAGAATACTACACATAAATATGTTCAAGTCAAACTCAAGTCCAATAGGTAGAGTGAAGGGAAAGGTACAGATTATGGTTTTCAACGTTAAAATACAACAATTCCAGGAACAAGGGGCAGCACGGTAGCGCAACGGTAGAGTTGCTGCTTTAAAGCGCCAGAGACCCGGGTTCGATCCTGACCACGGGTGCTGTCTATAAGGAGTTTGTACGCTCTCCCTGTGACCTGCATGGGTTTTCTCCGGGTGCTCCGGATTCCTACCGCACTCCAAGGACGTACAGCTTTGTAGGTTAATTGGCTTTGGTAAAATTGTAAATTGTCCCTACTGCGTGCAGGAGGTTAGTGTACGGGGATCGCCGGTCGGCGTGGACTCGGTGGGCCGATGGGCCTGTTTCTGCACTGTATCTCTAAACTAAACCAAACTGAACAAAGTCCTATGTCAGCAATGAGGTAGAGGAGAATTGGACTTTTCCCTAGCTTATGGAAGGACTGTTCAGAAGTCTGATAACAGAGGGGAAAAAAACATTCATGAGTCTGATGATGTGCAGATTCAAATTTCTGCATCTTGTGCCAGACTGAAATTGGGCGAAGAAGCAATGACCAGGGTGATCACGTTGGCTGCTTTCCTGGGGCAGTGTGAAGTATACATGGTGTTAGTGGTGGGGTGTCTGGCCTGCGTGATGGACTGGGCTGTGGCCAGAACTCTCTGCATTTTCTTGCTGCTTTGGTCAGAGCTGTTCCCAAACCAAGCAGTGATGCAACCTAACAGTATGGTGCAACTGGAGCATTTGGTGAGACTCATCGGAGACATGCCAAATTTCTTGAGTCTCCCGAGGAAGTGGAGCTCCAAGAAGACCTTTAGGAGAAGTGAAATTGAAATTGTCGTGCCTAACACCTGAAGGAACTAGTTTCAATTAATTTTAAAATCCATTGATTGACAATTTACCAAGTTTGATTCAGTCCTCCATCTTGCAACATAGTTATTGGTCTGACCCAAACATAAAGAAACGAAAACTACACAAAGCAAAATGTTTCAGATCTAAATTGCCATGTGTAATATTAAAATCCATACTTGTTTGTTTGTCTGTCGGTAATATGTATGAATTTTATGGGGCTGGAGGAGAATAAATCCTTTCAGTACATTTCAATCCCAATTCTGTTTGTCTCATGATAAAAATTGAGCATAAAAATTGAGCATAATATTATGCCTTAAAGGCATAATATTATGAAAATATGGAGTACAATTCATTATGAGATGTGATGTTGTCAGGGCAGCAGGTCTCCTTTCACAAGCAGTGGCTGTATTTAAACAGTCAGCACTCTCTGTTGCAATGAAGTGAATCAGACAGATGCCTCAGAATTATACCAAGCTTGTTAAACTTGATGTTATGAAGTTGCCATCCAAATTCGGTTCTATTGCTCCACAAGGTTTTCCTCACTATACTTAACTGAGAAACACAAAGGCAAAAGGTTGCTGGCCTATCAGTTGGCAGCATTATGGGGTTTGTACGTTCTTCTTGTGACCACGTTGGTTTTCCCTGTGTGCTCCGGTTTCTTCCCACACTCCAAAGACGTGCACGCTCGAAGGTTAATTGGCTTTGGTAAAATTGTAAATTGTCGCCAGTGTGTAGGATCAATGCTGGTGTACGGGGTGATCGCTGGTCGGCACGGCTGTATCACCATGTTGTATCACCAAAATCTAAAGTGTAGCAAATGGTGTTAAACAAGAGCTTCAAATACATGCAATCGACATCAATGACAGATGAAGGCACTGATTTTATTCTGCAAAAGTGTACCAATGATACAATGACAGGTGGAAAAGCGAGTACTGACGAGGGTGTGAAGAGTTTGCAAAGGGATCTAGATAAGTTCAGTAACTTGGGGAAAAATGACAGGTGAGTGCAGAGAAACAATAAGATTGTTATTCTTGATTTTAAATACAATATATTGTTTAAATGGAGAAATTCGATTTTTTTTAAAAACTTTATTTCGGACTCAAGGTCCAGACAAGGGACAACATTGCATAAAAATAAATTGCATATTAAAAACATCATAAAATACTTATAAAATCTTAGTATATCACTTATAAAAGCATCATAAATTATATATTAAAAAAACACAATACTTGAATTAAAATCCAGAATAAAAAAGAATGATCAGTGTCCTACAACTAGACGACGATACCAGTGTCTCCACAACTGGGATTCGTAGCGTGTAGTGCTAAGCCTTATGTTTGACAAGGCCACAATAATTATATTTTTAATTTAGTATGAGGAATTTTAATGCAAGAATTTAAATGCAGGAAGATAAACACAAAATGCTGGAGGAACTCAGCGGGACAGGCAGCATCTCTCGATAGAAGTAATGGGTGATGTTTCAGGTTGAGTCCCTTCTTCAGACTGAGCATCAGGGGAGAGGGGGTCACAGAGATAAGGAAGTGTAAGAGATCAAAAGAGATGCAGATCGAGGAAAAGGTGCATGTAGGATTAAAAATCACGGCACGGAGGCGCAGCGGTAGAGTTGCTGCCTTACAGCGCTTGCAGCACCAGAGACCCGGGTTCGATCCTGACTATGGGTGCTGTCTGCGCGCAGTTTGTACATTCTCCCCATGACCGTATGGGTTTTCTCTGAGATCCAAAAGACGTACAGATTTGTAGGTTAATTAACTTGGTACAAATGTAAATTGTCCCTAGTGTGTAGGATAGTGTTAGTGATACGGTTAGTGTGTTAGTTTTGGAATTCTTTGCCACAGAAGGCTGTGGAGGCCAAGTTAATGGATATTTTCAAGGCAGAGATAGATAGATTCTGAAGAAGGGTTTCGGCCCGAAACATTGCCTGTTTCCTTCGCTCCATAGATGCTGCTGCACCCGCTGAGTTTCTCCAGCATTTTTGTGTACCTTAGATAGATTATTGATTAGTACGGGTGTCAGAGGTTATGGGGAGAAGGCAGAAGAATGGGGTTAGGAGGGAGAGATAGATCAGCCATGATTGAATGGCGGAGTAGACTTGATGGCCGAATGGCTTAATTCTAGTCCTGTTCCTTATAATAATAATGATAATAATGGATTGGATTTATATAGCGCCTTTCTAATACTCAAGGCGCTTTACATCGCATTATTCATTCACTCCTCAGTCACACTCGGTGGTGGTGAGCTACTTCTGTAGCCACAGCTGCCCTGGGGCAGACTGACGGAAGCGTGGCTGCTAATTTGCGCCTACGGCCCCTCCGACCACCACCAATCACTCACACACATTCACACACATTCACACGCAGGCAAAGGTGGGTGAAGTGTCTTGCCCAAGGACACAACGACAGTATGCACTCCAAGCGGGATTCGAACCGGCTACCTTCCGGTTGCCAGCCGAACACTTAGCCCATTGCGCCATCTGTCGTCCCCTGATGACCTTATGACCTTATGATATTGTTTAATAGAAGGACGACTGTTCAATGTTGTGCTGCAGGAGGATTTGGTTGTCCTTGTACATGAAATACATAAATTATCAGGCAGGCACAGATAGTAGGCAAGTGGAGTACAGTCCAGATCAGAAAAGTCACTTATTCATGTATCCACAGATGCTGCCTAACCCGCTGAGTTATTCCTGCACTTGGTGTCTTTTTTTGTAAACCAGTATCGGCAGTTCCTTGTATCTGAATGAAGTATCTGCTTTTGTTACAAAGGAGATGGTGTCTCAAAGTAAGGAAATCTAATACAACTATACAGATTTATGATAAGATGAGACGTGAATCTTGCTGTGCATAGTTATGGGGACCAGACATGTGGCCGGGGCAGGTAATTTGATCGTTTCTTGGAATGAAGTGGTGATGTTCTGCGAATGGGTTGAATAAGTTTGGCCTGTGCTCAGAATCAGAGTTCAGAAGTACGGTATGAGAGATTATCTTGTTGAAAAACTAGGGCGGTATTTATATTAAGGGTGCCACAGCGGCACAGGGGGCGAGTTGCGGCCTTACAGCGCAAGAGACCCGGGTTCGATCATGACTACGGGTGCTTGTCTGCACAGAGTTTGTACGTTCTCCCCATGACCTGCGTGGGTTTTCTCCAGGATCTCTGGTTTCCCCCCACACTCCAATGATGCACAGGTTTGTAGGCTAATTGGCTTCAGTAAACATCTTAAATTGTCCCTAGTGTGTACGATAGTCCCTAGTGTGTACGGGGTGATCACTGGTCGGCGCGGACGCGGTGGGCCGAAAGGCCTGTTTCTGCACTGAATCTCTAAACTAAACTAAACTAAAAATATATTGGATTCCTAGGATTGATGACGAGGACCCTTGGAATTCAATATATTTCAATAAGATCATCTTTCAGGATGGACACTGACAAAGTATTCCCCCTGTGAATTGTATGGGATATAATTTCAATCTAGACGTTGCCTATTTAAGACAGGGATAAGAAGGGCTTTCTTCTGTCATTGGAACATGAATCCTTTGAATTCTCTCCATGAAGAGCTATGAAGGCTGAATTATTGAACATATTCAAGGCCAAGATGGATAGTGGAATCAATGGTGATAGGTTATTACCAAGGAAGTGTAGCTGTCCATGGTCATATAGGGTGATGGTGCAGACCTGAGTGAGCATATGGCCTACATTTGCTATTATTCATGTTCTAAATACACAAGGAAAAATACACCTTGCGATTTCAAGTACAGTACAAAGATATTTTTAAAAACATGATATACCTTAATTTGTAGTCTCTGAAGATGTAATTTAACAAACATGAAACCTCTTTATTTCAGATTTTAAAAAAATAGTTTAATATTTTTTGCGACTATTTCGACCTCTTCTCTCTTCATTCCATATTTTCTTCCCTTTATTTTAGTTCCTGTGTGTGATTTATAATGAATTACATATATTGATATGCACTTACAGGGATAAAGGGATTTTACAGGGATAAATTCACTTCATGAAATAAGTTGGTTGGTTGGGCAGTGGTTGAGTTGCTGCCTTAAGGGCCTGTCCCACTCTGGGGACCTAATTTGCGAGTTTAGAAGAGTTTGCGCTCGCCACAAACTCGCAGCATGGTTGACACGTGGTCCTATGAGGTCACTGTAACTCTCCTTCATGCTCGAGAGAAGTTCCCGCATACTCGCAGCCTCAGTTTGGTCGAGGAGAATGTTTTAGAATGCTGAAAAATTGTCCGCGAGTAAAAATTGGCCGGCTTGGAAAAAATAGATATTTTTTTACTCGTAGTTTTAGTCAAAGTAGGTCGTAGTAGGTCGGCATGTTATTCGTAGGTCATCAAAGACAATCAAAGGTATTCGATGGTAGTCTAAGGTAATCAAAGGTAGTCGAAGGTAGTGTTAGTATAGTCGAAGGTAGTCGAAGGTGGTCGTCTTCACTCTCCACTATTCGGTGTCCAATTTTCCCAAGAGCATCAGCGAGTAAATCGTAGATAGTCGAAGCTAGTCTTCAACATAGTCGAAGGAGGTTGTAGGAAGTGTTCTACTTCGGCGATACAACAATAGACAATAGAGAATAGGTGCAGGAGTAGGCCATTCGGCCCTTCGAGCCAGCCCTTCATGGCTGATCATCCACAATCAGTACCTCGTTCCTGCCTTTTCCCTTTTCCCCTGACTCCGCTATCTTTAAGAGCCCTATCCAGCTCTCTCTTGAAAGCATCCAGAAAACCGGCCTCCACCACCCTCAGAGGCAGAGAATTCCACAGACTCACCACTCTCTGTGAGAAAAAGTGTTTCCTTGGCTCCGTTCTAAATGGCTTACCCCTTATTCTTAAACTCTGGCCCCTGGTTCTGGACTCCCCCAACATCGGGAACATGTTTCCTGCCTCTAGTGTGTCCAAACCCTTAATAATCTTATATGTTTCAAACAATCTTATATGTTTCAACAAGACCATGACACTCTCCTAAACTCTCCTAAAACTTGCAAATTAGGTCCCCCACAGTGGAACGGGCCCTTTACTGCGCCAGAGACCCAGGGTCGATCCTGACTACGGGTGCTGTCTGTACGCAGTTTTCACATTCTCCTTGTGATCGCGTGGGTTTTCTCTGGGTGCTCCGGTTTACAAACGATGTACAGGTTTGTAGGTTAATTGACTTTGTTAAAATTGTAAATTGTCCCTAGTGTGTAGGATAGTGCTTGGGTATGCGGTGGTTGCTTGTCGGTGCGGACTCGGTGGGCCAAAGGGCCTGTTTCTGCGCTGCCTCTCTAAGGTAATGTCTAACGTCTAAAGGTTAGATGTACAGTTTTTTTAATTCTTCAATGACCATTTCAGTGGAACTACTCAAATTCAAATTCATATTTGATTATTCCAATAAGCTGGTAATGAAAAGTTCAATCCTGGCCTGGAATTGAAACTGTACCTTAGGGATGAAAGAACAATATCTGCATTATTCCGATGCTTTGTCAGCTATATTTAATAAGCTTTGGCATTTTCATTTGATGTCAGAGCGTAGAGATGTCCACTTGTCAGCTGTCATGACAACAGTACACCCATGGCAAGCCTAAATCAGGACCAGCTTTATATATGGCAGAGGCTTGATACTCTTATCACTGAATGACAGATGTGCATTAAAAGCTCTGGAGCAGCAGAAAATAGACTCGACTCAACGCTGTGTATGTTTGGGAGGTCTCAGGTTACACCAAATAATCAGTAATTTTTTTTCCCAAACTGTATGCCTCTCACTAATCTTTTTCTCGACTTTCCCATCGTTCCCAGTCTATTTCTGCTTCAGCATTTTAATGAAGTTGAATCGCCACTATTTCCATTCCTGCATCTCAAGTGGTGAATTTCTCTCCTCAGCGTCACATGTTCCAGCTACAATTTCTTTCATCTCAGATCTCATTGTTCTTTTCTCTCAAGCAAAAACTAGAGGGCAGGTAACAAAGGAAATAATCAAAATAAAGTTGGCCTTTATCTCAACGGAACTGAAATGTAAATACAAAGACCTTTTGCTTTAGTTCTAGAGTCATAGATTCATACAGCGTGGAAACAGGCCTTTCGGCCCACATCGACCAGCATGTTCCATCTACACAAGTCCCACCTGCCTGCATTTGGCCCATTTCCGTCTAAGCCAGTCCTATCCATGTACCTGTCTAATTGTTTCTTAAACGTTGCCATAGTCTCCTCCTCAACTACCTCTGCCAGCTCGTTCCATATACCCATCACCCTTTGTGTGAAAAAGTTAATTCTCAGAGTCCTATTAAATCTTTTCCCCTTCACCATAAACCTATGGTCCTCCGAACCTCAATTCCTCTACTCTGGGGAAGAGACTCTGTGTGTCTACCCGATCTATTCATCTCATGATTTTAGACACCTCTATAAGATCACCCCTCATCCTCCTGTGCGCTCCAAGGAATAGAGTCCTAACCTGGTCAACATTTCCCTATATCTCAGACCCTCGAGTCCTGGCAACGTCCTTGTAAATCGTCTCTGTACCCTTTCCAACTGGACAACATCTTTCCTATAACATGGTGCCCAGAACTGAACACAATTAATCGTGCAACCCCATAATCGGATATCATTTGAGTATTGAATTCAAATATGGGCATTGCATTCAAAAGCATGGATCACTTGGTGAGTGCCTGGAATGCACTGCCAGGGGTGGTGGAGGCAGATATGATTGAGCGATTTTTATTAGGTTTTTGGATAAGCACATGGATATGCTGTAAATGTAAAGATTTATATCAAGTGCAGACAACGGAGATTAATTCAATTGGCATCATGTATGGGGTGGACATTGTGGGCCGAAGGGCCTTGTGCTGTTCTATGTTCTATGTACTACTCTTCGATAAGGAGGTATTAGTCCTGCAGAGGGTGGTACAGCTGACTCACCAGAATTACACTGGGCCTGAAAGAGCAATTAGTTTAGTTTAGTTTATAGATACAGCGCGGAAATGTGCCCTTCGACCCATCGGGTTAGCGCCGACCAGCGACCCCCATACACTAGCTCTATTACACCAGGGACAAATTACAATCTTTACAAAAGCTAATTAACCTACAAACCTGTACGTCTTTGGAATGTGGGAGGAAACTGGAGCATGCAGTGGAAACCCCCACGCGGTCACGGGGAGAACGTACAAATTTCATGCAGACAGCTCCATTAGACAGGATCGGGACAGGATCTCTGGCGCTGTCAGGCAGCACTTCTACCGCTGCGCCACCGTGCCGCAAAAAATTCTTCTACTCCAATGAGTATTGAAGGTTGAGATGTTTTGAGTAATTTAAAGATTTGATGGGGTAGATACAGAGAAATAATTGGGAAGAATTGAAATTAAGGTGGCATATATTTAAAAGGAGATTGATGGGTTGAGGGATGGATCAGGAAAGAGGTGGGGGTCAGATCTGTTTGAAGGGGAGGGGATGGTCAGTCAGCGCAGTGAATCCGTGTCCGTTTCCAGTTTATTATGAAAATAAATAGATACTTATATGGATACTTATATGGAGAAAGGGTTTAAAAGGGCTGAGAAATAGAATTAACTGGGCATGTGTTGCATGAATAGGCCCAGGAACGATGGGCTGAACAGACTTCCTCATGAGGAACATGTAACTGAGCAGAGAGGTGCACAGAGTCTCTTGTCCAGAGTAGGTGAATCGAGGACCAAAGGGCATTAAGGTGAAGGGGAAAAGATTAAATAGGAATCTGAAGGGTATGTTTTTCACGCAGAGGGTGGTGGATGTATTAAAACAAGCTGCCAGAGGAGGTAGTTGAGGCTAGGACTATCCCAACGTTTAAGAAGTAGTTAGACAGGCACATGGATAGGACAAGTTTGGAGGGAGATGGACCAAATGCTGGCAGGTGGGACTAGTGTAGCTGGGACATGTAGGCCGGTGTGGTCAAGTTGGGCTGAAGGACCTGTTTCCACACTGTATCTCTCTTTGACTCTATAACTCACAATTAGATTCTAATTTTAGGCTTGAGCAACCAAATGAGTTTTGTTAATTGATTATTGCTGGAAACCTTCTCCACAACCCAACTTCACCCCCACCCCTCAATCTCAACATGCCCCCACATTCCCAAAAAGCTTTGGAGGCTGACTTAGGACTCCATCTTGAATTTTTCTTGTCAGGTGCAGTCAACAAGGGACACGGAGAGAAGGCACAAACGTGGATTTGAGCCGCAGCTCAGATGCAATTTAAATGAATGGCAGCGTAATCTCAAGGGGGTGAATGGCCTCCTTTTGTTTTCACGTCCTCCAGTCTGTGTTTCTAAGTCTTTTTCCCCTGACATTTTGTTAATCTCAGCAAACCCCCTCTGGTGAATTCATGTTTGCTAGCCAGCACATTTTCAAGCTCTGACACCTGCCTTTTATTTCAAATCAGCGTTTCCTGGTTATCTCAGGATGGTGTCATCTGACCTTTGAATTCCTAATTGTGGTCCCACTGCGCCATCACATTTGATTTATGGTAAATTGCTGAATTAAAGGCAGGAACTGCAATGCTGTGGTTTCCCAATGATTTTTCAGGAGCATATGTGATAAGCCTTTAACTAACGTGAAGTGGAAGCTTATTTTTTCCCCCTTGCTTATATATACAGCTGCAGTTTTGTCATCTTATAGTATAGCTTTGAAATTGTTTTATGGTTCATTATAATCCAAGATTGAAGGTAAAAGAAGCTATGTTGTACATACAATGCTGGAGTAACTCAACGGGTGAGGCAGCATTTATGGAGAGAAGGAATAGGCGACGTTTCGGGTCGAGACTACTTCTTCAGACTGAAACGTTGCCTATTCCTTGTCTCCGTACATGCTGCCTAACCCGTTGTGTTCCTCCAGCATTTTTGTCTACCTTCGATTTTCCCAGCATCTGCAGTTCTTTCTCAAACATGTTGTACGTAAGATCATTCATCAACTCCGCTTAGAAATGGGATCATGCAAAGAGCATGGCTATGCAGCGAATTGTGGACGCAGCCCAGACCACAAACCAACTTCCCTTCCATCGATTCCATTTATACCTCACGCCAGTGGCGGACTGGCCAGGGTGTCAGCTTGCCCGATGGCAAGTGGGCCCCTGATGATGTGGGCCCCCTATATCAAGTGGGCCCCTGATGATGTGGGCCCCCTATATCAAGTGGGCCCCTGATGAAGTGGGCCCCCTATATCAAGTGGGCCCCTGATGAAGTGGGCCCCCTTTGTCTCCTGGCAACCAATATTTTTAGACCCAGTCCGCCACTGCCTCATGCTCCCTCGGCAAGGCCAGCAGCATAATCAAGGACGAGTCTCACACGCTGTCCACTCCCTCGTCTCCCCTCTCCCATCAGGCAAAAGGTATAGAAATGTGAGAACACACACCTCCAGATTCACGGACAGTTTCTTCTCAGCTATTATCAGGCAACTGAACCATCCTAACTCAATCAGAGAGCTGTCCTGAACTACTACCTCCCTCATCGGGGACCCTTGGACTATCTTTGATTGGACTTTGCTGGCCTTACCTTGCATGAAACGTTATTACCTTATCATGTATCTATACACTGTAAATGGCTCGATTGTAATTATGTATTATCTTCTGCTGTCTGCTTCTTTTTTTATTTTATTTAATTTATTTATTCCGAACAAGTAAAGACATTAAAGACATTAATATTAACAAAATCGAAATTATCAAACAATTGGACATTACAATCAATATTTACAAAGCAATGAGAAGAACAAAATCAAAGTTCCAATGTCCAACTCTGTGTCTGTACAAGCTCGAAAAGGAGTGAGAAGAAGAATAACTTATTAAATCTCACCCCTTTTCCCCAACACTTCTATCATATTTAAAAATCAATTCATTACTAATAATAATACTACCCTAGGCAATTTCCCATAATACCTACAGACATATATATACATACAACTATTATGTACATACAAACTTCATATCTGAAGTACCCAAACATAAGTAAACAATAGTAAAGCAAGATAAACATCAACCCCCACTTGTCAACCATCCCCTCCATCCCTGTACCCCTTGAGAATTATTTTTTTATATATCATTTTAAAATGATTCATGTTTGTGCTTAGCACGCAACAAAAGCTTTTCACTGTTCCTCAGTACACGCGACAACAAACTAAACTGATAAACTGAAAGGAAACAAAGTGCTGGAGTAACTCAGCAGGTCAGGCAGCATCTCTGGAGAACATGGATAGGTGACGTTTCGGGTCGAGACCCTTCTTCAGACCCAAAGAAGATCTGAAGAAGAATCTCAACCCAAAATGTCACCTATCCATGTTCTCCAGAGATACTGCTTGACCTGCTGAGTTACTCCAGCACTTTGTGGCCTTTTGTTTATCAACCAGCAGCTACAGTTCTTTGTTTCTACATCCGGCGACGCAGTCTCGATTTCTCTCTCCTTCTTGCTGCACGTGATCAAAGTGACCAGGCAATCCTCCAATGTTGTTTTGATCACAGGCACAAGATATTTACAGGGTAAGTCCATTGAAATAATCAAGCAGCAATCTTGGGATTTTTGGGGCACTTTTTGTTACCCTTCACCCTTCTCCGGGAATGATGGGCTGAGGTCAATTTTGGTGGCATTTCCTCTGAGGTTGACCCAGTTGAAGAACCAACAACTCTGACACCTCTGTCTCTCCAGAGATCACTGATAGACTTGGTGATGCATTCATTTTGAAAAACAAATGAGGAATACATGCAATTTTTTTCTTCGTGCTTCATAGTTTCTCTGGGCTAATAACCTGGTATATTTTATTGCTATACCTATTTTTTTAAATTAATCATTCATTCTGTTCATTAAGGCACCACTGCAATCAATAGTTAGCTTGGCTGGTGATGAATCATAATCTACTCTGTTCGAATTACATTAATTTAAAAATGCACGCTTTTGATGGCAAACCATTGGAGGCTTGTTTCCTGTGCCATGGAGCACACCAACATGACTTTCTAACCCCTGGTCATTTATAATACATGGTAACACAGCCGTAATTGGGGAGAACTTACAAATATTATTTACACATCAGAAGAAGTGGATATTTGAATGTAAGAGGTGAAATAGGCTGATTTATTCACATTGTAGCTTTTAATACCTTTTTTAAACCAATTTAGTTTAGTTTAGAAATACAGCGCAGAAACAGGCCCTTTGGCCCATCAAGTCCGCGCCGACCAGCGATCCCCGCACATTAACACTATCCTACACACACTAGGGACAATTTACACTTATAACGAGTAAATTAACCTACAAACCTGTAGGTCTTAGGATTGCAGGAGGAAACCAAAGATATCGGAGGAAAACCACACATCACGAGGAGAACGTAAAAGCTCCGTACAGACAGCACCCGTAGTCGGGATTGAAACCGGGTCTCTGGCGCTGTAAGTGCTGGAAGGCAGCAACTCAACCGCTGCGCTACCGTGCCGCACAATCTTCACGCGGATCTCCTTGTCTCACTGTAATGGTTGGGAGCGTCAAGTTCCTTGGTGTGAATATTACCAATGATCTGTCATGGACCAACCACATTGATGCGACAGCCAAGAAGGCACATCAAACCTTACAACTCAAACTAAACTCAACTCAACTCTATTTCCGTCAGAGACAGTTGAAACTGGGCACGTCCAGTAATTCTTACAAACTTCTACAGATGCACCACGGCAACCACGGTCAGGTTGCATCACAGCTTGGTTTGGGAATAGTTCTGCCACAAGACCAGAAGAAATTGCAGAGAGTTGTAGATGTAACCCAGTCCATCACACAGACCAAACTCCCTACCATTGGCACCATCTACACTTCACGCTGCCTTGGAAAAACAGCCAGCATAATCAGACTTGTCCCACCCCGGTCATTCCTTCTTCTTCCCGCCCCCGTCCTGCAGAAGATACTGAAGCTTGAAAGTGCACACCACCAGACTCAGGAACAGCTTCTTTCCCCTCCATTATCAGAATCGTCCTTCCATAAGCTATGACACTTTTTGATTCACTGCTACCCCATTGAAGACATTGGACTTTATCTAAAGAACTGATGCACTACAATGGGCTACAACACCACTATATTCTACACTCTGTATCTTCTCCTTTGCTCTCTCTCTACCTATTGTACGTAAGTTTGAACTGATTATACCTATGTATGGTATATCTAATCTGTTTGGATATCATGCAAAGCAAAGCCTTTCACTGTAACTCGCTACACATGACACTAATGAAGCTGAACCCAAGTGCAGGCTCGATGAGGACACTGAAAAAACGGACAAAGAGCATAAATATTCAATGAACAAAATGATTGCAAAAATTGTCTTCACAATGTCTTCCTCAATGTT
Organism: Malacoraja senta; assembly: GCA_038087875.1. Classification (NCBI taxonomy): domain Eukaryota; kingdom Metazoa; phylum Chordata; class Chondrichthyes; order Rajiformes; family Rajidae; genus Malacoraja; species Malacoraja senta. The sequence continues at coordinate 10,400,135 of CM075983.1, read as the reverse complement.
ACCCCCTACAGAAAGGGTTAACGCAGTTAAACTTGCTGAACAATGAAATAAACCCTCAGGCGTTTATATTTATTATTATATACTAACAAGGAGAATGTTTAGCAAAATTCCTTACGGTAGGGTCACTCCAGCCTTGGATTAATCTCAGGTGCAATCAAGCAGGTAATGAAAGAAGGTAACACTGGCCACTATGTTATGATTGCCTTTGTGAAAAGCTGCCAACTAAAATATCCGTCACTATTTAAAGAAACAGTGCTGGTGGCAGATTCAATGAGCTGAATAATACTGATCCGTAGAGTTTGATCAGCATTCATCCATGGGGAGGGGAATGAACTTTGGATCATTTATCACAATAATGTGGATAAATGTGAGGTTATCCACTTTGGTGGCAAAAACAGGAAAGTAGACTATTATCTGAATGGTGGCCGATTAGGAAAAGGGGAGATGCAATGAGACCTGGGTGTCATGGTACACCAGTCATTGAAAGTAGGCATGCAGGTGCAGCAGGCAGTGAAGAAAGCGAATGGTA
>CM075983.1:10398176-10399406 GCA_038087875.1 Malacoraja senta | reverse complement strand
TAGTTGAGGCCAGTTCATTGGCTATATTTAAGAGGGTGTTAGATGTGGCCCTTGTGGCTAAAGGGATCGGGGGTATGGAGAGAAGGCAGGTACGGGATACTGAGTTGGATGATCAGCCATGATCATATTGAATGGCGGTGCAGGCTCGAATTGCCGAACGGCCTACTCCTGCACCTATTTTCTATGTTTCTATGGATCCATGTTAATCCATTTTTCACCCAGAGAGTTGTGAATCTGTGGAATGCTCTGCCACAGAGGGCAGTGGAGGCCACTTCACTGGATGTTTTCAAGAAAGAGTTAGATGTAGCTCTTCGGGCTAACGGCATCAGGGGATATGGGGAGAAAACAGGAAATGGGGTACTGATTTTGGATGATCAGCCATGATCATATTGAATGGCGGTGCTGGCTCGAAGGGCCAAATGGCCTACTCCAGTACCTATTTTCTATGTTTCTAACCTACATAAGATTTGGGAACCCACTGATGGAACCTACCTATGATGGAATTCCTCAGATATTAACATTTTTAAATTATATCTTAGGGCTTTAATAGATTCTTATCTTTAAAAAAAAAAAAATTTGGTAATTGAAAAAAAAACCGTTATGGGAGATATCATGGTAACTGACGTCGTATTTAAATGTTTCACATGTTACTGTGAGTCTGAAAGGTGAGAGGACCCAGGATGTAAAGGAAGATGAAACTGATGGTGTTCCAGTGTCCTTGGAATTTGTTTATTATATTCGGATCAAGGCGTGATCAGCCATCGATGAGCGTGAGGGGGGGAGGGGAAGACAATGGAGGACCCGGCATGGGGGGGACCACCATGAGGGACGGTGGGAGAACAAAGGGGGACCCGGTGTGGGGGAGGGGGGGGGCACACTAGTTTTAGAATCCTCTGCCCAGGGGAAAAGCCTGTGTTTGTTTGTTTGTTTGTTCGTTCGTTCCGGTTAATGCCCTCTGCACATGCCAGCCAGCCATCAGTTGCTTGCCTTTTTTTTTAACTTTTCACTTCTTTCACTTTTAATTTAATTTTAATTTCAAGTTTTCGTGTACCTTGTTGTGTTTCGTGACTGTTGGCAGACCAATTTCCCTCCAGGGATGAATAAAGTTCTATCGTATGGTATCATAAGACAAGGATTCCACTTCTCCATTTGCTTGCGGCCACTTTGGTGTACCTTGGTGATGGTACACACCCGTGATTTTCATGTAGTCAGCAAACTTCTGAGAAACGA
>CM075983.1:10325676-10393176 GCA_038087875.1 Malacoraja senta | reverse complement strand
GCAGCACACTCCTCAGAAAGTAATTCATGAAGTTTTACATAGTTAGGTGCTCAATGTTAAAGATTAAGCCATAATAGGCAAAGGGCTTTGGCATTTAAGGAGCAAAGTAGAACATATTAATGCGTTTTAAATTTTGCATAGAGTGTTTTGCTCTATTTCAAGTGAATATTTTACAGATTAAATTGTCAACCACAATTCACCCAGTTTTTACATTTTTATAATACTCTAATTATAAATTGATCAGTACTGGGTAATTATTTTCTCAATCTGTAACTTGTCACAAGCAGTACAGTGTATTTCCATCAATTATTTCGAGAGGGCCCCTTCGTTCTTAGTGTATTGGAACGAACTGCAGATGCTGGTTTAGACCAAAGATAGACACAAAATGCTGAAATAACTCAACAGGTCAAACAGCATCCCTGGAGAAAAGGAAGAGGTGAGGTTTCGGATCGGAACCCTTTTCAGACTACCTTCACCTTCTTTACTCCCATCTTTCTCAGGTTTTGAATAGAGATGGGGGTCACAGAGAAAATGCGCAAACTCCAGGAAACAGCACCCAAAGGTCAGGATCAAACTCAGGTCTCTGGCACTGTGAGGCAGCAGCTCTACCAGCCGCGCCACTGTGCCACCCTCAAAGGTTGTAATGGGACAACCAGAACTGCACACAATACTGCAAATGTGACCTAACCAAAGTCTTATGAAGCTGCAACATGAGTTCTTGACTCTTATACTCATTGCCCCAACGGATGCCGGCAAGCTTACCATACTGTCTACTTCTTTTTACTATATCTACTTGTGTTGCCACTTTCAAGGAGCTACGGGTGACTCTAAAACTCATTGCCCCAACTGATGCAGGCAAGCATACCATATGCCTTTTTTACTACTTTATCTATTTGTGTTGCCACTTTCAAGGAACTTCGGGCTTAGATCCCAGGATCTCTCTGTGTTCCTTCATCTATTTAACGTGAACTTTCAAACTTAATTATCCTTCTTTTATCCATGCCTTTTCTTAGTCATAGGAGCAGAAGTAGGCAATTTGGCCCATTGAGTCCTCACCACCATTTAATCATGACTGATCTATCTTTCCCTCTCAACCCTATTTTCCTGCTTTCTACCCATAACCCCTAATCAAGAATCTGTCAATCTCCACAATTTAAAAAAAATCCATTGATTTGGCCTCCACAGCCATCTGTGGCAATGAAATCCACAGATTCATGACCCATTGACTAAAGAAATTCTCATCTCCTTTCTGAAGGTACAGCCTTTTATTCTAAGACAATGGCCTCTGGTCTTAGAACCTCCCACTAGTGGAAACATCCTCTCCACATTCACTTCATCCAGGCCTTTCACTATTTGGTAAGCTTCAATGAGGTCCCCCCTCATTCTTCTAAACTCCAACGATTACAGGCCCAGTGCCGTCAAACGCTCATCATATGTCAACCCAATCATTCCTGGGATCATTCTCATAAACCTCATCTGGAACCTCTCCAATACCAGCACATCATATATGGGGCCCAGAAGTGCTCACAGTACTGACATAAACACTATGATCCCTTGATGGTCCGCCCACCTTCGAACCAGACTGGAGATCTTCAGGCGAGATTTCTAAGATTCTGAGTGAAGCCTAACTTGAGTCCTTAGAGAACTGGTGACAGATTATTTTTTCAGTCAACAGTGAAGGAATACCAATGGTCTTCATTTTGCAGTGGTAATGACAGCTAAACTATCACCATTAGCCATGATCAATGTATGAAGCTGACAGGATTTTCTCGTGTGGGTGGTTCAACATGCAAATCCCACAGCAGCATCGAGGAGCTCAGTTCTGCTACACAACATTTATTTTCTGCAGCGTTTTCCACAGCAGTCAAAGTAATTCCTCTCAAACTGATGTGAGTTTTAGTTACTCACCAACTAGTCCTGCTGTAAGATGACCTTTGTTGGTTGAGATCGACACGATTTTTCAACGGGTTACCCAACCAGATCGCAAATTATCTGGTTTTAAAACGCTAATTTTCTGTGCAACGCACATTGTAACTCCTTCATATGGCTATTTTAAGAAAATTGTTTGCTGAAAAATGTGTAATATACATACCATCATTAAGATAAATTAGTTTGCATAGCACTATGTTACCTGACAGCGCACATACACATTTTTCTTTGCTGCTCAAGGTATGACTAGCTGCCAAACAAGATACATTTTCTGAAAAGAATCCCAGAGGCAGTAATGGTTAATCACCGAGCTATACTTCCAATCTGACAGGGAGAGATGGCGAACGCAGCCTCATGAATTCAAGTGCGCAGTATCTGGAGCTGAATGGGTGGACTGAGTGAGAGTTTAAAAGGCTGCCGTAGAGAGAGGACAAGAGTAGATAAAGAGGTGGCCAAAGACGGAACCAGTGTCTGGCCTACTGCGCACTCAAGGTCGGCTGCGGGAGGCTCCTCCGGGGCACAAAGGTGGACGGGCAAGGAGAGGAGAGGGACGTCGCGTCCAAGGAAGGCGATGGCTGGAGGCTCCGCAGCAGCCTGGGGCTCGCCTGGATCGGGCACCACTCATAAAAAAACTAGAGCGCGGACTGGACTTTGAAAATAGCGGCAAAACATGGCGCCTCTTGCATGCGGGCTCAGTGGACTAATTGAGGGATTGTGCTTGGGAATGGGAATACTGTACAGCACTGTTTGTAAGAAAAGGATTTCACTGTCTATTTGCACATGTTACAGTAAGAGCATCATTGAACCATTAGTTGAGGCAGGGACTATCGCAACGTTTAAGAAACATTTAGACAGGTGCATGAATAGGACAAGTTTAGAGGGATATGGGCCAAACGCAAGCAGGTCAGACTAGTGAAGTTGGGACATGTTGGTCGGTGTGGGCTTGTTTTCATGCTGTATAATAGAGTAGACGATGAGACAAATGGCCAAGTTCAGTTCCTATGCCTTATGGTCTTACGCTGAAGGACCTCCCAACCTGAAACATCACCTATCCATGTCCTCCAGAGATGCTGCCTGACCCACTGTGTTACTCAAGCACTTTATGTTCTACCTGTGAATATTATTAATTTGCAAAGTCATAGGTCATAAGGTCATAAGGAATAGGAGTAAAATTAGGCTATTCGGCCCATCAATGCTACTCCTCCATTCAATCATAGCTGATCTATCTGTCCCTCCTAACCTCATTTCCATGGCTTCTCCACGTAACCTCTGACACCTGAAGTCGAGGTGGGCCTATTGTTCATGTCGGAAGTGGTATCTTTGATATTTGTGTAAGTAGTCTCTTGTGAGGGAAATATTTAATAGGAACCCAAGACTGTAGGAATCCGTGAGGCAGCTTTTCCACTCAGAGGATGGTGGGCATATGGAACGAGCTGCCAGAGAAAGTAGTAGAAACAGTTATATAACAGCATTTAATAGAACCTTGGAAGCAAAATAAGGCATGGGTAGCAAAGATGTAGAGGGATATGGGCCAAATATGGTCAAGTGGGCTTAGCTTAGATGGGGCATTTTGGTTGGCATGGACGAGCTGGGCCGAAGGGCCTGTTTCCGTGCTGTATGACTTTACGCTTCTAACTCTATGAGCATCCGTACTAGTTGTGCTGTTCTGCAAATGTACATAGTGCCAAATATATAAACTCTAGCACAGCTCAGCAATCAGTAGGTTGTTGAGATATCATCGCCTACAGTGTAGGCAAGGGAATAACGTTTAGTGCAAGGTGAGATAGACAATGGTAGAACACAGGTCATGCAGGTAATCCCGAGGCAAGACCCACCAGGTGATTTCAAATCTACCTGAAGTCATCTATTTAGACTCTATTTTTGACTTGAGAGATTCAGCACGGAAACGGGCCCTTCGGCCCTATCGAGTCCGCGATGATCAGCGATCACCCTGTACACTAAAGGGCCAGTCCCACGGGCATCATTTGTGCGACATCATTTACGTGTCACGACGCATGACGCGTGCATCATGCCGTGCACGTGATGCACTCATGGTGTGCATTACGCGCGCATGGTCTGTGGTGACGTAGGCAGTGACGCGCGATTGCGCGCGGCGCCCCCTGGATTTTGGGATGTACAAAATCTTCGCGCACCATCTGCGTGATGCACAAATGATGCCCAAGTGGGACGGGCCCTTAACACTATCCTACGCACCAGAGACAATTTGCAATTTTACCAAAGCCAATCAATCCACAAACCCGCACGTCCTTGGAATGTGGGAGGAAACCGGAGAACCCGGAGAAAACCCACGTGGGCACAGGGAGAACGTACAAACTCCATACAGCCAGCACCCGTAGTCAGGCTCCAATCCGGGACTCTGGCGCTGTAAGGTGGCAGCTCTACCGCGGTGCCTCTGTGTCGTTGATGCAATGGTTCAACAATGAGGAATTACAGAGCCTCTTCGCCCAGACTGCGTTCAGTCTGCGAACCACTTTCAAATGCAAATCATGTAACAGGTATCATTTTTTAAGTCCATAGTTTAAATGAGCATCTGTTCTTCTGGGTTTTGAACTGAGAGGATGATCAGAGGCCTGGTTATACTAGAACCGTTCTTCTGCAAAGCTCTGCAAATTATAATTTATGACTGGTTCACTGGCTACTCTGCAAGTTTATATTTATAACTCTTTTATTCACCGTGTTTCTCCCAGTGCTCCGAATGTCTGTGACATTCCCAAATTTATTCTGCCGCTTTTTCTAGACACAGTTTTGAGGAGATATTTGAGCTGAATATCTATGCTCCTGGAATCAGAGATCTTGAGGGATGAAAGCTTTTCTTTTTTGTTTGTGTCCCAAGGGTTTTCACCTCCAGGATGTGTTGCTGATGTCTGCTCTGTGTAGCTGAAACTTGCTCGAGGAGAGGAAACCGAGCGGGTTGAGTGAAAGTATTTCTCAGCTATCATAAGGAATGATAACAGATTGGAGGATACCAAGCCATATGCTGGGTCCCAGGGGGCTGCTTTCTCCGAAATCTGCTTCTGTAAAACCTTCCACGTAAATCTGAAAGGTGTTACCCTAAACCACTCGGGCGGCACGGTGGCACAGCAGCAGAGTTGCTGCCTTACAGCGCCAGAGACCTGGGGTTCGATCCTGACTAAGGGTGCTGTCTGCACGGAGTCTGTACATTCTCTCCGTGACCTTTCTCTGGGAGGTCCACGAGGCGACCTCTCCTCTACTCTTTCGGGTGAAAGGCTCAATCCAAAATATTCATATCTATTTCCCTTCACGGATGCTGCCTGACCTGCTGAGTAGGTCCAGTTGCTCAAGTTTCCGGCATCAGCGGTCTCTGGTGCTTCACACCTCCCATCACTGTTCCTTCTCCTAGATCCTCCTAAATGATCTTCATAAAATCTCATGTAAGGGGCTATTTATTCAGTGTCCTGCTCTGAAAAGCACCTTTTAGATCTAAACACGAGACTCTCGAATTGGAATCTAGCAGAGGATCTATGTATCCCTGGTCACGTGTGGCAGACCTGTTTTGACAATTGTTTGCACAGTTAGGTTCCGTTTAGTTTGGTTTAGTTTAGTTTAGTTTGATTTCGAGATACAGCGCGGAAACAAGCCCTTCGGCCCACCGAGTCCGCACCATCCAGCAGTCACCCATACCCTGGTTCTATGTTATCCCAGTTTTGCATCCTACACACGTGGGGGGGCAATTTACAGATGCCCATTAACGTACAAACCTGCACGTCTTTGGAACGTGGGAGGAAACCAGAGCGTTCGGAGAAAATACATGGGGACATGTGGAGAACGTACAAACTCCGTACAGACAGCACCCGTGGTCAGAATCGAACCTGGATCTCTGGTGCTGCAAGGCCACAGCAACTCTACCGTCACACCACTGCGCCAGCCCCATCTGTGATGGTTTTCATTTTGTGAATGAATAAAATCTGGATGCTGAGGGGATTGATGAAGCAGGAACGCGTTGTCTAATTGTATTCTACTCCCTGCAGTATCTTCCCGTAATTTGTAGGAGACCTCGGGTAGGCCTAGTGTACAGGCGATCACTGGTCGGTGCAGGCTTGGTGGGCCGAAGGGCCTGTTTCTGCGCTGTATCTCTAAACTCACCTAAACTAAGACAGGAAGAAAGATATTGAAATATGTTGGAACAGACCCACATCAAGATCTTTTGCTTCCCTTCTCTAGTCTGATGCTGACAAACTTGTTGGAGGTTTCAGGATTATGAAAGGGTTTGGTGGGATAGATCTGGACAAAATGGTCTCTTTCAGTGAAGGAGAGTTGATCATTCATCTTCTGTTTGGCCTATAGATCACAGGGCGACTAGAGATGGGCAATAAATACAGTAATCGAATGAATAATTGACAAAAGAAAAATCATTAAGGGAGATAGGTTTGTTTTTAACTTGTAGAGTTGTGTAAAATACAGATCTTCTTCTGGAAAGAGTCTTGGAGATAGACAATAGACAATATGTGCAGGAGTAGGCTATTCGGCCCATCAAGCCATCACCACCATTCAATTTGATCATGACTGATCATCCACAATCAGTATCCCGTTCCTGTCTTCTCCCCATATCCCCTGACTCCGCTATCTTTAAGAGCTCTATCTCACTCTCTCTTGAAAACATCCAGAGAACCAGACTCCACCGCCTTCTGAGGCAGAGAATTCCACAGACTCACAACTCTCTGTGTGAATTTTTTTTTCCTCATCTCCGTTCTAAATGGCTTACTCCTTATTCTTAAACTGTGGCCCCTGTTTCTGGACTCCCCCAACATCGGGAACATGTTTCCTGCCTCTCGCGTGTCCAAACCCTTATTAATCTTATATGTTTCAATAAGATCCCCTCTCATACTTCTAAATTCCAGAGTGTACAAGCCCAGCCGCTCCATTGTATCAACATACGACAGTCCCGCCATCCTGGGAATTAACCTGGTGAACCTACGCTGCACTCCCTCAATAGCAAGAATGTCCTTTCTCAAATTTGGAGACCAAAACTGCACACAATAGTCCAGGTGTGGTCTCACTACGGCTCTGTACAACTGCAGAAGGACCCCTTTTAATATATTTTTTAAATATTTAATTTATTCCGATTATGTGTTTTTTTGTTGTTGTTTTTTTGTGATTCTATGCATTGTAAGGTGTCCTTGGGTTTTAGAAAGGCGCCAGTAAATAAAATGATTATTATTATTATTATTATTATACTCAACTGAGAGACATTTATGCATTAAAGGGGATGGTAAGCATTTGGAATGAAGTGAATGGAAGGATATGTTGACAGTGTGACTGGAGACATCTGTGGTACATAGAGACCAGCATAGAATTTGGTTTCTGTGCTTCAAGTGCTCAATAATATGTTGTAAAGGTTTGTCAAATGTTCAACTGCAAAAGACCTGCCAAGTCACAATATTCAACTCTTTTCAACCCTCCAACTGTTCATCCTCCTGCGATTCTCAAGGGCTGAACACTGGAGATTCATTCATCTGTAACTTCTATTCTTTGTGATGTGGCGTAAGTGGAATATGAGTTGCCTGATGTGGTTCCTGAAAACCCATCTCAACCATCATCCTCAGAGAAAAACAGTTAAAGAACAGGGTAGAGTTATGATGCACGTTGCTACAAGTCAGTGGCAGGTGGCACGGCGGGTGGCGCAGTGGTAGAGTTGCCACCTTACAGTGGTCGCAGCGCCGGAGATCCGGGTTCGATCCCGACTATGGGTGCTGTCTGTACAGAGGTTGTATGTTCTCCCCGAGACCTGTGTGGGTTTTCTCTGAGATCTTCGGTTTTCTCCCACACTCCAAGACATACAGGTTTGTAGGTTAATTGGCTTAGTAAATGTAAAAATTGCCCCTAGTGTGTGTAGGATAGTGTTAATATGCAGGGATCATTGGTCGGCGCGGATCCAGTGGGCCGAAGGGCCTGTTTACAAGCTGTATTTCACAACTAAACTAAACAAAACTAAAAGTCATAGAATCAAGCAGCATGTAAACCTGCCCCCACCGGCCATCTACACTAGTCCCACCCGCCTGCATTTGGCCCATATCCCTCTCAACCTGTCCTATCCATGTACCTGTCTGAATGTTTCATAAATGTTGCGATAGTGCCTGCCTCAATCACCTATTCTGTCAGCTTGTTCCATATGCCCATCACTCTTTGTGTGAAAAGTTACCCCTCATGTTCCTATTAAATCTCCCCCCCCCCCACCTCACCTTAAAGTGACTGAGTTGTTGTGGATGTTGATGTGGATTATCAACGGGAATGTGGTAAATTGATCACATTGATGACAAATAAAACCAATACTGAAATCAATTCTGTCAATAATAATAGAACATAGAACTACAGATAGACACAAAATGCGGGAATAACTCAGCGGGTCAGGCAGCATCCCTGAAGAAAAAGGATGCGTGACGTTTCAGGTCGGACTGAAGAAGGGGCCCACTCCGAAAGGTCACCCATCCTTTTTCTCCAGAGATGCTGCCTGACCCGCTGAGTTATTCTAGCACTCTGTGTCTGTCTTTGGTATAAACCAGCATCAGCTCTTTGTTTCTACATGGAAGGGTACAGAACAGGAACAGGCCCTTCATCCAAATATGTTTGCGCCAAAACTGATGCAGAGTTAAACTGATATCATCTGCCTGTACATGATCCATATCCCTCTCCTCCCTGCACTTCCATGTGCGTATAGATAGAAAAGCCTCTTAAATGCCACAATCGTATTTACCTCCACCACCACCCCCAGGCAATATGTTCCAGGCCTCCACCACTCTCTGTGTAAAACTCACCACTCTCTCTGCGCCACTGCTCCGCCAATGAATACGTTAAAAAAAAAGAAATCTTGGGGTTGTTCCATATCTTTCTGTTGCATCTGCCATATCTGACGTATATGTTAGCAATAAGGGTGGCACGGTGGCGCAGCGGTAGAGTTGCTGCCTTCCAGCACCAGAGAACCGGGTTCGATCCTGACTACAGGTGCTGTCTGTACAGAAATTGTACGTTCTCCTGGTGACTTGCATGGGATTTCTCCAAGAGCTCCGGTTTCCTCCCAAACTACACAAAACAAACAGTTTGCAGGCTAATTGGCTTGGTAAAATTGCAAATTGTTCCCTAGTGTGTGTAGGGTAGTGTTAGTGTGAGGGGATCACTGGTCGGTTCTGGACTCGGTGGGCCGAAGGGCTGCACTTCGAAACTAACCTAACGAAGAGATGAGTCATGTGCATCCAAATCAGACCCACTAATACAATCTCCGGAGGTGAGACAGGCCTGATCTTACACTCAATCCTGCTGAGCTCACATATCACTGCCTCAAAACAAATTAAAAAATAGGACTTCAGAAGCCAGAGGATTTAAGGGGAATACAAGAAATGCAAGACAAGTCAGTTAACATCTGGAAAGGGGAAGACAGAGGCTGTATCGAGCAGAATCTTTATGAGACTGTTACTCCAAACAGTATTTTATTTTTTATGCTGTTTCAGCTGAAAATAATAAAGAATTATTAAATGTCCATGTTTTATGAAGTCAATAATCTGTGCATGTAAAATTTAAAAAAAACATGGGGTTTGATACAACAAAGTCCACTTTTTTTTCCAAAGAGGGACTGTGTTTGATGTGATCACTGCAGTGTTGTTTTGTTAATGAAGTGTTTGCGCCTTGGTAAATTGAGAAAATGTCAACTTGTGCAATATCGAACTCAGCCTGCCTGAGACAGCTAAAAAGTGAATTTAATCTAAGTCAGAATCTTAATTAGATCCATCGCTCTTATTCTAATCTTTAAAAAAATCTCATTGTTTAAAAAGATTCGTCAAATTGAGTTGTTGCCAGCCCACGTTAAGAACTGCTTCTGTGAGGTGACTTCTACCTTCCCGCCTCGGACTAGATTTAATTTGTAGCTTTTGTTAATTAACATGCCGAAAATTACCCATCTGTTTTACATATTGTGGGATCAATCACTGCTCCTCTTACACTATCACAGTGACAGATGACGTTGTTCTCAATACAACCATGGCAGCCACAGTGGTACAGCTGATAGAGCTGCTGCCTCGCAGCGTCAGAGATAGTCACAGTCATTACTTTATTGTCACTTGTACCAAGGTACAGTGAAAAGCTTTTGTTGCGTGCTATCCAGTCAGCGGAAAGACGATACATGATTACAATTGAACTATGCACAATATACAGATACATGATAAAGGGAATATCGTGAATAGCATTAAGTTCAGTTAAGTTTATTATCATGTGTTATGAGGTACGGTGAAAAGCTTTTGATACGTGCTGACCAGTCAGCAGAAAGACAATGCATGATTACAATCGATCCTTTTACAGTGTATAGATACATGATAAGGGAATAACGTTTAGTGCAAGATAAAGCCAGTAAAGTTTGATCAAAGATAGTCCGAGGGTCTCCAAAGAGGTAGATAGTAGGTCAGGACTGCTCACCAGTGGCGGACTGGCCAGGGTGTCAGCTTGCCCGATGGCAAGTAGGCCCCTGATGAAGTGGGCCCCCTATATCAAGTGGGCCCCTGATGAAGTGGGCCCCCTTTGTCTCCTGGCAACCAATATTTTTAGACCCAGTCTGCCACTGCTGCTCACTAGTTGTTGGTAGGATGGTTCAGTTGCCTGACACAGCTGGGAAGAAACTGTCTCTGATCTGGACGTGTGCATTTTCACACTTTTGCCCGATGAGAGAGGGGAGAAGAGGGAGTGGCTGAGGTGTGAGTAGTCCTTGATTGGGCTGGTGGCCTTACCAAGGGGTTCGATCCTGACCTTGGGTACTGTCTGTGTGGAGTTTGCATGTTCACCCTGTGACTGTGTGGGTTTCTTCCAGGTGCTCGATTTTCCTCCAACATCTCAGAGATGTGCGGGTATGTAGGTTAATTGGCCTCTGCGAATTTGCCCATAATGTGTAGAAAGTGCATGAGAAAGTGGGATAAGATAAATGTGGTGTGAGCAGGTGATTGATGGTCTGGTGTGGACTTGGGGGTTAATGGGCATGTTTCCATGCCGTATCTCTAAACAAAACTAAACTGCAAAAGAAATGTCCTCCCCCAACCTAGCCCAACTTAAAAACACCACTCCTGAAAATAAAGGTCACAACAAGACCATATCTCAGGAGCCACATCTCTTTAGACTTTAGACTTTAGAAATACATTGTGGAAACAGATCCTTTGGCCCATCGAGTCCATGCTCACCAGTGATCACCTTGTACACCAGCACTAAACCTACACACACTAAGAAGAATTTACAATTTTTTTACCGAAGCCAATTAACCTATAAACCTGTACATCATTGGAGTTTGGGAGGAAACCAGAGCACCCAGAGAATACCCACGCCATCACAGGGAGAATGTACAAGCTCCAGACAGATCGTACCCGTAGTCAGGATCGAACCTGGGTCTCTGGCTTTGTAAAACAGCAACTCTACCGCTGTGCCACTGTGCCGCCCCAACTCAGTGAAGGCAGACATCGATGAGGCAGACATCAACTATCACCTCTGTTGTGCCAGCAAAGCCTTTAGATGTCAACGGTCAAGATCAACTGGAGTTATATTCACTAGAATTATATACAATAGACAATAGGCGCAGGAGTAGGCCATTCGGCCCATCGAGCCAGCACTGCCATTCAATGTGATCATGGCTGATCATCCCCAATCAGTACCCCGTTCCTGCCTTCTCCCCATATCCCCTGACTCCGCTATCTTTAAGAGACCTATCTAGCTCTCTCTTGAAAGCATCCAGAGAACCTGCCTCCACCGCCCTCTGAGGCAGAGAATTCCACAGACTCACCACTCTCTGTGAGAAAAAGTGTTTCCTCGTCTCCGTTCTAAATGGCTTACTCCTTATTCTTAAAGGCTTACTACTTATTCTTAAATTTGGAAGGATGATAGGGTATCTTATAGAAACATATAATATTCTTAAGGGATTGAACAGGCCAGATGCAGGAAAAATGGTCCTGATGTTGGGGAGTCCAGAACAAGGGGTCACAGTTTAAGAATAAGGGGTAGGCCATTTAGGACTGAGATGAGGTAAAACCTTTTCACCAAGAGAGTTGTGAATCTGTGGAATTCTTTGCCACAGATGGCAGTGGAGGCCAATTCACTGGATATTTTCATGAGAGTGTTAGATTTAGCTCGTAGGTCTAACGGAATCAAGGGATATGGGGAGAAAGCAGGAATGGGGTACTGATTTTGGATGATCAGCCATGATCATATTGAATGGCGTTGGTGGCTTGAATGGCTGAATGGCCTACTCCTGCATCTATTTTCTATCTTTCTATATAAGAATGTTTAAAAATCAGGATGTCAAACATTGAGCAACGTTCATGTTCCACGGTGTCTCAGTTACTCCTAACGCCCTGAAATATTGACTACCGACGACAGACACCTCCAAACCGTTAGAGATATAACACCAACACTGTCTCTGCAAAATCATTCAAATCCCTTGGCAAAATAACTATTGTTTTCCCCCAGGGTAAATCTTCCAGCATTAAGGCTCAGATTATATGCAGCCAGCTCCGATGGGTGGGCTGTTTTGCCAGACACTCAGGCAGGCTCTTTACTCCCAGCTCAACCACACCAAGTGGTCACCCGGTAGTGTGAGGAAACGTATCCAGAATGGTCTAAAAAAAAAAAATTCTCATCTCACAGACTGTGGGAACCCTGCGCCTTTAAACAATTAAAATGGAGGAGGAGCATACGGAAAAGCAGTGGGAAGATGACCTCTTTGTCAAAAACACTTGGTTGGCTTGGGTTTGGGAGAAGGATTGACCCGAAAAGTTACCCATTCCTTCTCTCCAGGGAAGCTGCCTGTCCTGTTGAGATACTCCAGTATTTTGTATCCACCTGGAATTTACCAAAGGCAGGAGGAGTTCACCAATGGCAGGTCACCAATGACAGGTCAATGTCAGGTCACCATGGACCTCATCAATGACAGGAGATCTACCAATGACAGAATGAGATCACCAGTGGGAGGAGGATTCCCCAAATACAGGAGAGGCTCGCAAAATGACAAGAGGAGCGTGCCAATAACCATATAACCATATAACCATAACAGCACGGAAACAGGCCATCTCGGCCCTTCAAGTCCGTGCCGAACATTTTTTTAATTTTTTTTTAAATTAAAAATAAATACTTCCCCCTAGTCCCATCTACCTGCACTCAGACCATAACCCTCCATTCCTTTCCCGTCCATATACCCATCCAACCTATCTTTAAAGGATAACATCGAACCTGCATCCACCACTTCCACTGGAAGCTCATTCCACACAGCTACCACTCTCTGAGTAAAGAAGTTCCCCCTAATGTTCCCCCTAAACTTCTGTCCCTTAATTCTCAAGTCATGTCCCCTTGTTTGAATCTTCCCTACTCTCAATGGGAAAAGCTTATCCACGTCCACTCTGTCTAACCCGCTCATAATTTTAAAGACCTCTATCAAGTCCCCTCTTAACCTTCTGCGCTCCAAAGAATAAAGACCTAACTTGTTCAACCTTTCTCTGTAACTTAGTTGCTGAAACCCAGGCAACATTCTAGTAAATCTCTTCTGTACTCTCTCTATTTTGTTGACATCCTTCCTATAATTAGGGGACCAAAATTGTACTCCATACTCCAGAATTGGCCTCACCAATGCCTTGTACAATTTTAACATTACATCCCAACTTCTATATTCAATGCTCTGATTTATAAAGGCCAGCACACCAAAAGCTTTCTTTACCACCCTATCTACATGAGATTCCACCTTCAGGGAACTATGCACAGTTATTCCTAGATCCCTCTGTTCAACTGCATTCCTCAATTCGCTACCATTTACCGTGTACGTCCTATTTTGATTTGTCCTGCCGAGATGTAGCACCTCACATTTGTCAGCATCAAACTCCATCTGCCATCTTTCAGCCCACTCTTCCAAATGGCCTAAATCTCTCTGTAGACTTTGAAAATCTACTTCATTATCCACAACACCACCTATCTTAGTATCATCTGCATACTTACTAATCCAATTTTCCACACCATCATCCAGATCATTGATGTACATGACAAACAACAGTGGACCCAACACAGACCCCTGAGACACCCCACTAGTCACCGGCCTCCAACCTGACAAACAGCCATCCACCATTACTCTCTGGCATCTCCCATTCAGCCACTGTTGAATCCATCTTGCTACTCCACCATTAATACCCAACAATTGAATCTTCTTAACCAACCTTCCATGAGGAACCTTGTCAAAGGCCTTACTGAAGTCCATATAGACAACATCCACTGCTTTACCCTCATCAATTTCCCTAGTAACCTCTTCGAAAAATTCAAGAAGATTAGTCAAACATGACCTTCCAGGCACAAATCCATGTTGACTGTTCCTAATCAGACCCTGCTTATCCAGATGCTTATATATATTATCTCTAAGTATCCTTTCCATTAATTTGCCCACCACTGACGTCAAACTAACAGGTCTATAATTGCTAGGTTTACTCTTCGAACCCTTTTTAAACAACGGAACAACATGCGCAGTACGCCAATCCTCCGGCACTATTCCCGTTTCTAATGACATTTGAAATATTTCTGTCATAGCCCCTGCTATTTCTACACTAACGTCCCTCAATGTCCTAGGGAATATCCTGTCAGGACCTGGAGACTTATCCGTTTTCATATTTTTCAAAAGTGTCCGCACCTCCTCTTCTTTGAATCTCGCAGTTTCCATTGCTACTCTGCTTGTTTCCCTTACCTCACATAATTCCATATCCTTCTCCTTCGTAAATACCGAAGAAAAGAAATTGTTCAATATCTCTCCCATCTCTTTTGGCTCTGCAAATAGCTGTCCACTCTGACTCTCTAATGGACCAATTTTATTCCTTGTTATCCTTTTGCTATTAATGTAGCTGTAGAAACCCTTTGGATTTACTTTCACCTTACTTGCCAAAGCAACCTCATATCTTCTTTTAGCTTTTCTAATTTCTTTCTTAATATTCTTTTTACATTCTTTATACTCCTCAAGCACCTCATTTACTCCATGCTGCCTATAATAATTGTAGATCTCTCTCTTTTTCCGAACCGTGTCCAATTTCCCTTGAAAACCATGGCTCTTTCCATTTTTTACTATTTCCTTTCAACCGAACAGGGACATAAAAATTCTGTACTCTTAAAATTTCACCCTTAAATGTCCTCCATTTTTCTTCTACATCCTTCCCATAAAACAACATGTCCCAATTCACTCCTTTTAAATCCTTTCGCATCTCCTCAAAGTTAGCCTTTCTCCAAACAAAAATCTCAACCCTAGGTCCAGTTCTGACCCTCTCCATAATTATATTGAAACTAATGGTATTGTGATCACTGGACCCGAAGTGCTCCCCGACGCATACCTCCGCCACCTGCCCTGTCTCATTTCCTAACAGGAGGTCCAGCACTGTCCCTTCTCTAGTAGGTACCTCTATGTATTGCTGCAAAAAACTATCTTGCACACATTTTACAAACTCCAAACCATCCAGCCCTTTTACAGAATGTGTTTCCCAGTCTATGTGTGGAAAATTGAAATCTCCCACAATCACTACCTTGTGCTTACTACTGATATCTGCTATCTCCTTACATATTTGCTCTTCCAATTCTCGCTCCCCATTTGGCGGTCTATAATACACCCCTATAAGTGTTGCTACACCTTTCCCATTTCTCAGTTCCACCCAAATAGCCTCCCTAGACGAGCCCTCTAATCTATCCTGCCAAAGCACTGCTGTAATATCTTCCTTGACAAGCAATGCAACACCCCCACCTCTTGCCCCTCCAATTCTATCACCCCTGAAGCAACGAAATCCTGGAATATTTAATTGCCAATCACAGCCCTCCTGCAACCATGTTTCACTGATCGCCACAACATCGCCACAACTGATCGGTCACCAATGACAGGTCACCAGTGACAGGTCAATGACTGGTCACCAAGGAGTTCACCAATGGAAGGACCAGCTCACCAGTGGAAGGCGGAGTTCACCAGTGGAAGGAGGATTCACCGATGATAGGTCACCAATGACAGGTCAATGACTGGCCACCAAGGAGCCCACCAATGGAAGGCGGAGTTCACCAATGACAGAAGGAGCTCACCCAATGACAGGTCACCAAGGAGCTCACCAATGACAGGCGTTCACCAATGGAAGGAGAGGTTCGTTAATGGTAAGGAATTCGCCAATGGTAGCAGTGGCAGTAACACACCAATGGTGGGAGGACCACCCTGATGACAGGCGCAGCCCACTAAAGGCAGATGGGAGGACTAATGGTTGGCAGGTACCAACTTGTGAGGTCAGTTGTTGCCGTAATAATGTTTCCACATAGGATTACTATCATCAGTGTCTTGATTAAAGTACCATTAGATATGTATTTCAGCAGGTAAGTTCTAGGGAGCACATTTGTTGTAAGCTGCAGCACACTTTGTACTGTCTTGGAAGTGCTTGAACAGTTTACAGAGTTGTAATAGTTCCTAATCAAGTCTCTGGGTATCAGCTGATGGTGGAAGTGGTGGAAATGGTGGAAAAAACAACCGCGTAATGTACAGAATAACTGTACAGTAGTGACTGTAGTTGCAGCTAGTTGTACTGTAGTTGAGTCTGAAAAAACATAGAAACATAGCAAATAGGTGCAGGAGTAGGCCATTCGGCCCATTCAATATGATCATGGCTGATCATCCAAAATCAGTACCCATTCTGTCTTTTTCCCCCATATCCCTCGATTCCGTTTGCCCTAAGAGCTAAATCGAACTTAGGATCTCGACCTGAAACGTCACCCATTCTCTCTCTCCAGAGATGCTGCCTGTCCCGTTGAGTTACTCCAGCATTGTGTGATTTAAACCAGCATCTGCAGTTCCTTCCTACACACATTGTTGCAGCTGAATTGTGTTAATAAGGGATGTTGCAGCAGCAGTGATCCTATCAGTTGTACCACAGGCAGAAAAGCAGCAGAAGTGTAAACAACATAGGTCTGGATAACATAACAGAGTCTGAAGAAGGGTCCCGATCCGAAACGTCACTCATCCTTTTTCTCCAGAGATGCTGCCTGACCCGCTGAGTTTATCCAGCATTTTGTGTCTAACTTCAGACCGGTTAACATAACTCTGGCAGCACGGTGGTACAACCAGTGGAGCTGCCGCCTCACATCGCCAGAGACCAGGGTTCGATCCCAAACTCGGGTGCTGTCTGTGTGGAGTTTGCCCGTTCTCACCGTGAATGTGCGGGTTTCCTCCGCCTTCCCCGGTTTCCTTCCACATTCCAAAGACGAACGGGCTTGCAGCTTAATTGGCCTCTGTGAATGACGCCTTGTGTGTAGGGAGTGGATGCGATAACATGGAGCTAGTAGGTCTGCGACATGACTCTCAGTCTGAAGAAGGGCCTCGACCCGAATCATCACTCGTTCCTCTTCTCCAGAGATGCTGCCTGACCCGCTGAGTTACTCCAGCATTTTGCGTCTATCTTCAGTGGGTGATCGGTGGTGGCCGTGGGTTCCCACGCGGCATCTTACAATCAATAACTAGTGTACTTAAGTTGCACGTCCACATTTCCAATGGGTGCTATACTCTGGTTTAGTTTGATTTATGTGCGATTTCCGCCGAAGAACAAAACCCAAACACTGCGCAATCCAAATTCCAGGCAAAAACTTTGCCTTGCTCCTTGGCATTTAGATCCATGCTGCAAAGACAGCTCAGCCAGCACTTTCCATTTCTCGCAGCAGTATCACACAATGACGTGATAAATGATACCACCACCTGTAGAAATATCTGGGGGCATTTTGAAAGGTTAGAGTGTAAATAGCTAAGAGGTTCTGCTACGTGTGGTTTGCTGGCGCAAACTTCATTTTGATACATTCATTCTAAAAGGATGCTGAGTTTACGGTTATATTTTTAAACCTGTCACCACAAAGTGCTTGACCCTACCCCAACCTTTGCAAGCTGACCACTCTAATTGTGCTTGCATCCAGCAATCATCGTGCATTTTTCCCTTTGTCTTGTTAAAATACGTTTTCTCCTCCATAAATAAAACTAATGATGCAGGAGTAAGCTGCATGCATATCCCAGTTAAGCACATTATGACATTCTCATACTGCTGGGACATCATTTTCCTTAATGTTACCCTGTACCGATGTGGAAATAGAACCTATTTGAAAGTGTTCTCAAAGTGTAGCTGGTACAGTATTTAAATGAGAGGACAGGCTGGCAGCTTGCCAAACCAACATTCATATAAACTAGCTCTAAGTGGTGAAATACATTTATATTTTGCTCATCTTGTGACTAATCATACCCTGCCTTATTTCTGAAAAATGCCCGCATTATTTTAGAGAAAAAAAACAGAGAAGGTGATTTTCAGAATATACTCCGAGCTTTAAATATTTAACATGCAGAATCTGCTGATGGTATTATTGTTCTGGCTGGTGGAAAATGGTGCCAGTGCTGTGGGCGTAAACTTTTGTATAAGAATATTGAAATTTCCTTTTAATTTATGTGACTGCTACATTTAAGGTGGCACGGTGGCGCAGCGGTAGAGTTGCTGCCTTACAGCACCAGAGACCCGGGTTCGATCCTGACTAAAGGTGCTGTCTGTACGGAGTTTATACTTTCTTCCCGTGACCGTGTGGGTTTTCTCCGGGTGCTCCAGATTCCTCCCACATCCCAAAGACGTGCAGGTTTGTAGGTTAATTATCTTCTGTAAATTGTCCTTAGAGTGTAGGATAGAAATAGTGCAGGCGTGATTGTTGGTCGGCACGGACATGGTGGGCTGAAGGGCCTGTTTCCACACTGTATCTCTGAAACTAAAACTACAATTTAAAAGCGGCAAGGGCAGCGGAACCAAGAATTAGAGACTGAACTATCTGAATTTCAAACTGGAGGATAATAAATGACCTAATCTTTACTGTACACCTGTTTCTGATTCAAAACACAAAATGCAGGAAGAACTCAGTGGATCAGGCAGCATCTGCAGGTGGAATAGAAACATAGAAACATAGAAAATAGGTGCAGGAGTAGGCCATTTGGCCCTTCGAGCCTGCACCGCCATTCAATATGATCATGGCTGATCATCCAACTCAGTATCCCGTGCCTGCCTTCTCTCCATACCCCTTGATCCCTTTAGTCACAAGGGCCACATCTAACTCCCTCTTAAATTTAGCCAATGAACTGGCGTCAACTACCTTCTGTGGCAGAGAATTCCAGAGATTCACCACTCTTTGTGTGAAAAATGTTTTTCTCATCTCGGTCCTAAAAGACTTCCCCCTTATCCTTAAGCTGTGACCCCTTGTTCTGGACTTCCCCAGCATCGGGAACAATCTTCCTGCATCTAGCCTGTCCAACCCCTTAAGAATTTTGTAAGTTTCTATAAGATCCCCCCTCAGTCTTCTAAATTCTAGCGAGTACAAGCCGAGTCTATCCAGTCTTTCTTCACATGAAAGTACTGACATCCCAGGAATCAGTCTGGTGAACCTTCTCTGTACTCCCTCTATGGCAAGAATGTCTTTCCTCAGATTAGGAGACCAAAACTGTACGCAATACTCCAGGTGTGGTCTCACCAAGACCCTGTACAACTGCAGTAGAACCTCCCTGCTCCTATACTCAAATCCTTTTGCTTTGAATGCTAACATACCATCCGCTTTCTTCACTGCCTGCTGCAGTGCCTGTCCATTCCCTGTCCATTCCCTGTCCATTCCCTCCGCAGATGCTGCCTGGCCCATTGAGTTACTCCTGTACTTTGTGTTTTACTGAAGATTCCAGAGTCTGCAGTTTCTTGTGTCACCTGTTTCTGATATTATGTGCTGGTCCCTTTGACGTGTACAGCCAAGCGTTGGCAGTGATATATTCAGCAATCTAATCTCATGTGAAGAATAAATACTTGCAAGACCATCATGATTTGATTTCTGGCCCACAATGGTGGTGTCGTCTGCGAATTTGAAAATTGAATTAGATTTGTACATGTCGTGGGTGTACAAGGAGTAAGGAAGTGGGGCTGAGGACGCATCCTTGCAGAGACCCCGTGTTGAAGATTATCGTGGGGGATGATTTGTCCCCTATCCTCACTGATTGGGGTCTGTTGGTCAGGAAGTCAAGCATCCAGTTGCAGAGATGCGTGCTGACACCATCCCCCTCCCCCCTCCCCACCGCCCTCACCACCGCCCCCCCCCCCCCCCCCCCCATCACCAAACTCGCGGGACTTGGTGTCAGCTCTCAAACAATATCAAATAATATCAAATAATGATGAGACAGGGTGCAGGAAGGAGATTGAGAACCTTGTGTCCTGATGTTGAGACAACAATCTTTCTCTCAACGTCAGCAAGAAAAAGGAGATAGTGATCGACTTCAAGAAGCGAAGTGGTACACATACCCCAGTTTGCATTGGCGGCGCCGAAGTAGAGATGATTGAAAACTTCAAATTCCTCTGAGTCAATATCAACAACAACTTCTCCTGGATCACCCACATTAAAGCAATGACCAAGAAAGCACACCAATGCCTCTACTTCCTTAGTGGGCTTAGGAGGCAGGGCCGGCCTTAGGAGGTGCGGGGCCCAATTGGGAACAATTTTGGTGAGCCCCAGGTTCCCAGCCAAGGTCTGTCAACCCTGTTATTTAGTATATATTATGAAATTGTACACTAAGGTGCTATGGATTATACACTGTCTGAATCTCTCCTGCTCCCGTTTGACTGTCAGTAGCTCCACTGGCTTCCAACCTTTACCGTAGCTGCTACTTACCATTAAACTGCATTATATGATTGTACACAATGCCCTTGGAGACAGCGGTACATTGGACGGGAGGAGACCGAATTGTTGATTGGACGGGAATTTTAAGGCAAGCTGGTTGGTGATTGGACGCAACCCCCTTAGAGACAGCGGTTGATTGGCCACCAAATAATCGGGCACAAATTAATTGACAAATAGGAAAATAATAAAATCGCTGGTAGGTGCGAACTCAGTGGACTATCTGCGCTGTATCTCCAAACTAAACAGTATAACATGCAGGTACATTCATTTAAAATAAAATTCAGTGATTATTTCACATGATTTCTCACTGTATCTGACCAATCTCTGTTTAAGACGTTTGGTCTGCCTTCGGCATTGACTCCGAACTAAAAACCTAAACCAGACTCAATTGTATTGTCACATTGGACTCAGTAAACTCACACATCTCTGCATTCAGGAGGCTGCCGTGGTTGGAATCACCGGCTCTGAGACCAGAGTGGGTAAAGCGACCTGAGATCAATAGATAAAATGATAGCTCTTCTCAATAAAAAAAACAGTGACGTTTTTCACTCTAACCATGATGGCTAGAGCTTCTTGCAAGGTGATCTATGACCTCGCTAAGTAAATATTGTCGTAACGCTCAGTTGAGGTCAAATGAAGAAGATATTTATTACATTGTTCAGTGGAGCCCATGGATGTGTCACTGAAAGCAGTGAAGAAAGCAATTTCCACACTGCTTGTCCCCGCGTTTAATGAAGTGACTTTTAAATTACTTGAAATAAAAGTTGATTTCTCTTTGTAACAAATGTCAACCGTGCTTCTAATGAAAGATGCAAAAATGTCAACTGAATTATGGAAGGTTCGAGAAAGAAGTGTATTGATTTCTCTTTCATTAGAAGCACGGTTGACATTTGACAGGAACGAGGATACTGATTTTAGATGATCAGCCATGATCATATAGAATGGCAGTGCAGGCTCGAAGGGCCGAATGGCCTACTCCTGCACCTATTTTCTATGTTCCTGTTTCTGTGACTGATAGAAATGCATGCTCCATTCTTGAAGGTATCTCGTGCGGGATTTGAAATCCCCGTCAAGTCATAATGTACCAATAAAGATGCTCTGCTTTCTTTCCATAGATTATCTGCTCTAGTTTAGTTTTGTTTAGTGATATAGCACGGAAACAGGCCCTTCGGCCCACTGAGTCTGCACCGACCAGCAATCCCCGCACACAAACACTATCCCACACACACTAGTGACAATTTACATTTGTACCAAGCCACTTAACCTACAACCTGTACGTCTTTGGAGAGCGGGAGGAAACGGAAGATCTCGGAGAAACCCAATGCAGGTCACGGGGAGAACGTATAAACTCCGCACAGACAGCACCGGTCATCAGGAAAGAACCCGGGTCTCTGGCGCTGTGAGGCAGCCACTGTACCGCTGCACCACCGTGCAGCGAAGGTTTCTCGTGCGAGATTTGAAAGCCCCGTCAAGTCATAATGAACCAACAAAGATGCTCTCTTTTCTTTCCATGGATTATCTGTTTAGTTTAGTTGAGAGATACAGCGCGGAAACAGGCCCTTCGGCCCACCGAGTCTGCACCGACCCCTGCACACGAATACTATCCTGCACACAGTTCTTCAGACTGAGAGTCAGGGGAGAGGGAAACTAGAGGTATGAAAAGATACAGAACAAACCCTAGAAAAGAATGATCTGTTCGGTACCTTTTCTCACCTCTAGTTTTCCTAATAATATGGAAACCTTTGAACCATTGAAACGAAGATAGACACAAAATGCTGGAGTAACTCAGTGGGACAGGCAGCATCTCTGGATACAAGGAATGGGTGACGTTTTGGGTTGAGGCCCTTCTTCAGACCCTTCAACCATTGAACCAGCTCATTGGAGGTCTGTGAAACAGTGCAGGGCAATGCACCTTCTCGTTTTGTCCAGCACATTTGGGGAAGTGAGTTATGCTTTACTCTAAAACCTTGGCAACAAAAGTCAATGACCCCCCCCCCCCCCAACAGAAAGTAACCGCAGAAGCAGCCGTCACCGCAAAATGTTAATGATTCCGGGAATGCCGAGGCGACAGGGTGAGAGAGAGGGAGTGAGAGAGCGAGAGAGAGAGACGAAATGGGAGCGGGGGAGAGTGGGCGCGCGAGATAGAGAGAGAGGGAGGGAGGGACGGAGAGAGCAAAAGACAGAGAGACACAACGTGGGTCGGTAGGTGAATGACTAACCTGCACACCAAGAAGAAGCTCGCGGTCTGAGCCCTCAACCATGATGATGAGTTTGAAGAAATTCTCAATGTCGTCAATGCATCGATCTACATTCCTCAGTGTAATTGTGTTTTGACCAAGTATTAATGACGTTGCGTTCCTTTGAACAAAATTCACAGGGCGTCATTAATCATGCCACGTCACAGGGCGTCACGTGGCTTGAAAAATGGTGCAAGGGGGAGGGATTCAAATTTCTGGGGCATTGGAACCAGTTCTGGGGGAGGTGGGACCAGTACAAACAGGACGGTCTGCACCTGGGCTGGAATGGAAACAATGTCCTTGGGGGAGTGTTTGCTAGTGCTGTCGGGGAGGATTTAAATTAGTGTGGCAGGGGGATGGGTGCAAGAGCAGAGAGACAGAGGGGTGTAAAATGAGGGTAGAAGCAATAGGTAGCAAGGTGAAAAGAAAAAATGGCAGGCAGACAAATCCAGGGCAAAAATCAAAAAGGGCCACTTTTCAACATAAATGTATAAGGGGTAAGAGTGTTGTAAAAACAAGCCTGAAGGCTTTGTGTCTCAATGCAAGGAGCAGTCGTAATAAGGTGGATGAGTTGAATGTGCAGATAGTTATTAATGAATATGATATAGTTGGGATCACAGAGACATGGCTCCAGGGTTACCAAGGCTGTGAGCTGAACATCCAGGGATATTCAATATTCAGGAGGGATAGACAGAAAGGAAAAGGAGGTGGCATAGCGTTGCTGGTTAGAGAGGAGATTAATGCAATAGAAAGGAAGGACATTAGCTTGGAGGATGTGGAATCGATATGGGTAGAGCTACGAAACACTAAGGGGCAGAAAACGGTAGTGGGAATTGTGTACAGGCCACCTAACAGTAGTAGTGGAGTTGAGGATGGCATAAAACAGGAAATTAGAAATGCGTGCAACAAAGGTAAAACAGTTATAATGGGTGACTTCAATCTACATATAGATTGGGTGAATCGATTTGGCAGGGGTGCTGAGGAAGAGGATTTCTTGGAATGTATGCGGGATAGTTTTCTAAACCAACATGTAGAGGAACCAACGAGAGAGCAGGCTATTCTAGACTGGGTATTGAGTAATGAGGAAGGGTTAGTTAACAGTCTTGTTGTGCGTGCCCCCTTGGGCAAGAGTGACCATAATATGGTTGAGTTCTTCATTAGGATGGAGAATTACATTGTTAATTCAGAAACAAGGGTCCTGAACTTAAAGAAAGGTAACTTTGAGGGTATGAAACGTGAATTAGCCAAGATAGACTGGCAATTGATTCTTAAAGGGTTGACGGTGGATATGCAATGGAAGGCATTTAAAGACTGCATGGATGAACTACAACAATTGTTCATCCCAGTTTGGCAAAAGAATAAATCAGGGAAGGTAGTGCATCCGTGGATAACAAGGGAAATCAGGGAAAGTATCAAAACAAAAGATGAAGCATACAAATTAGCCAGAAAAAGCAGCCTACCAGGGGACTGGGAGAAATTCAGAGTCCAGCAAAGGAGGACAAAGGGCTTAATTAGGAAAGGGAAAATAGATTATGAAAGAAAACTGGCAGGGAACATAAAAACTGACTGCAAAATTTTTATAGATTTGTGAAGAGAAAGAGATTAGTTAAAACAAATGTAGGTCCCTTGCAGTCAGAAACAGGTGAATTGATCATGGGGAACAAGGACATGGCATACCAATTGAATAACTACTTTGGTTCTGTCTTCACTAAGGAAGACATAAATAATCTGCCGGAAATAGAAGGGGACCGGGGGTCAAATGAGATGGAGGAACTGAGTGAAATCCAGGTTAGCCGGGAAATGGTGTTAGGTAAATTGAATGGATTAAAGGCCAATAAATCCCCAGGGCCAGATGAGTTGCATCCCAGAGTACTTAAGGAAGTAGCCCCAGAAATAATGGATGCATTAGTGATAATTTTTCAAAACTCTTTAGATTCTGGAGTAGTTCCTGAGGATTGGAGGGTAGCTAATGTGACCCCACTTTTTAAAAAGGGAGGGAGAGAGAAAACGGGGAATTACAGACCAGTTAGTCTAACATCGGTAGTGGGGAAACTGCTAGAGTCAGTTATTAAAGATGGGATAGCAGCACATATGGAAAGTGGTGAAATCATTGGACAAATTCAGCATGGATTTACGAAAGGTAAATCATGTCTGACGAATCTTATAGAATTTTTCGAGGGTGTAACTGGTAGAGTGGATAAGGGAGAACCAGTGGATGTGTTATATCTGGACTTTCAGAAGGCTTTCGACAAGGTCCCACATAAGAGATTAGTATGCAAACTTAAAGCACACGGTATTGGGGGTTCAGTATTGATGTGGATAGAGAACTGGCTGGCAGACAGGAAGCAAAGAGTAGGAGTAAACGGGTCCTTTTCAGAATGGCAGGCAGTGACTAGTGGGGTACCGCAAGGCTCAGTGCTGGGACCCCAGCTATTTACAATATATATTAAAGAACTGGATGAGGGAATTGAATTCAACATCTCCAAGTTTGCGGATGACACGAAGCTGGGGGGCAGTGTTAGCTGTGAGGAGGATGCTAGGAGGCTGCAAGGTGACTTGGATAGGTTGGGTGAGTGGGCAAATGCATGGCAGATGCAGTATAATGTGGATAAATGTGAGGTTATCCACTTTGGTCTCAAAAACAGGAAAGTAGACTATTATCTGAATGGTGGCCGATTAGGAAAAGGGGAGATGCAACGAGAACTGGGCGTCATGGTACACCAGTCATTGAAAGTAGGCATGCAGGTGTAGCAGGCAGTGAAGAAAGCGAATGGTATGTTAGCATTCATAGCAAAAGGATTTGAGTATAAGAGCAGGGAGGTTCTACTGCAGTTGTACAGGGTCTTGGTGAGACCACACCTGGAGTATTGTGTACAGTTTTGGTCTCCTAATCTGAGGAAAGACATTCTTGCCATAGAGGGAGTACAGAGAAGGTTCACCAGACTGATTCCTGGGATGGCAGGACTTTCATATGAAGAAAGACTGGATAGACTCGGCTTTACACGCTAGAATTTAGAAGATTGAGGGGGATCTTATAGAAACTTACAAATTCTTAAGGGGTTGGACAGGCTAGATGCAGGGAGATTATTCTAGATGTTGGGGAAGTCCAGAACAAGGGGTCACAGTTTAAGGATAAGGGGGAAGTCTTTTAGGACCGAGATGAGAAAATCATTTTTTACACAGAAAGTGGTGAATCTGTGGAATTCTCTGCCACAGAAGGTAGTTGAGGCCAGTTCATTGGCTATATTTAAGAGGGTGTTAGATGTGGCCCTTGTGGCTAAAGGGATCAGGGGCTATGGAGAGAAGGCAGGTACAGCATACTGAGTTGGATGATCAGCCATGATCATATTGAATGGCGGTGCAGGCTCGAAGGGCCGAATGGCCTACTCCTGTACATATTTTCTATGTTTCTATGTCTATGTCTAATACTTGGTCAAAACACAATTACATTTACTGAGGAATGTGGATCGATTAATTGATGACACATTGTATAACTACGTGTTAACTACTGGCTGTTAACAAGTGCTACAGTAGTAGTTAACACATCGTTTTTGTCTGATGGCCGGTGGCACGGGGCCCCCCATTGGCGCGGGACCCAATTTGGAGCAATCGGTCCAATCGGCTGAAGGCCGGCCCTGTTAGGAGGTTTGGCATGTCCCCTACAACTCTCACCAACTTCTACAGATGCACCATAGAAAACATTTTATCGAGATGCATCGCAGCTTGGTTTGGGAACAGCTCCATCCAAGATTGTAAGAAATTGCAGCGAATTGTGGACAAAGCCCAGACATCACACAAACCTATCTCCCTTCTATTGACTCCATTGGCCTCGGCAAGGCCAGCAGCATAATCAAGGACGAGTCGCACTCTGGTCACTCCCTCTTCTCTCCACTCCCATCAAGCAAAAGGTATCAATGTGTGAAAAACTCACACCACCAGATTCAGGGACAGTTTCTTCCCAGCTGTTATCAGGTAACTGAATCATTCTGCCACAACCAGAGTGCAGAGCTGGACTACTATCAACCTCTTTGGTGATCCTTGGACTATCCTTGATCGGACTTTTCTGGCTTTATCTTGCACAAAATGTTATTCCCTTATCATATCCCTTATACACTGTAAATGGATTGATTGAAATCATGTGTAGTCTTTCCGCTGACTGGTTAGCACGCATCAAAAACTTTTCACCGTACCTCGGAACACGTGATAATAAACTAAACTGAACTTAAGATGCTGAAAGGTTGCTAATGATTGGCGCACAGGAGAAAGGCCAACTTGTGAAGTTCATCTGTCCTTCAGGGAAGGCTCCCAAGACTGGCCGCGGTGGTGCCAGAAAGCTCCAAGGATACGCTGCGGAGCCAAACAAGAACGGACCCAGCGGGGTGACAGGAACATGAGGGGGACGAGGTGGCGCAGCGGTAGAGTTGCTGCCCTACAGCACCAGAGACCCTGGTTCGATCCTGACTACTGATGCTGTCTGCACGGAATTTGTACGTTCTCCCCGTGACCTGCGTGGGTTTTCTCAGGGTGCTCTGGTTTCCTTCCACACTCCAAAGGCATAAAGGCTTGTAGGTTAATTGGCTTGGTAAATTAGTAAATTGTCCCTATTGTGTGTAGGATAGTGCAAATGTACAGTGATCGCTGGTCGGCACTGAATCAGTAGGCCGAAGGGCCTGTTTCTGCACTGTATCTCTGAACAAAGCTAAACTAAGATTCTTCTAAACCATTTCTGTCAACCAAAAACGGGGCTTACTAAACTTTACTGGCGAGGACTTTTGTTAAATTCAAGTGAATGCGGTTGTCATAGCAACCATGAGCATGAACAACACTTGACTGAGTTTTCCCTCTCCACACCTGATTTGAAACCCAGTTTGCAAGTTGCTCTTCCTGACGTTCTGTAAAATGAGCCCTTCAGGAGTCCTACGGTATCCATTTTAAAACATTACTCTAAGGTAGCCCCTGGGCAGTTTCACCTTAATTCTCAAAACATTACATGATTAGGTTTCAGGGGGAAAACAAGATAGATTGACCAAGTGATATTTTTCCCTGACATCTTTGAAAATATGTTGCATTGCCAATGGCAAGTGCCTGAACAGGATAAGCATCAGTGAAACTGGAATACACAATTTAATGCCTCAAGCTTGTTTAACCGTTCAATTGGATTCTGGTCAAACCGAACCTTAAGGGCCTGCCCCACTTCCATGCGATTGCATGCGTCTGGCGCGACCAAACGTGGTTGCTTGAGGCGTACGGCCACGCAGAGCCGGTCCCTCTTCGAAGCGCGGAGGCGTTTGGAGTTGTGCGGGGCTGGTCCCGACATCGCGCGATGCTCCGAAAATCCCACACTGTCCGAAAATTTCGCGCGCCAACGGCCTGTCGGCCCGCAGGCGCATTGAGGGCGTACGCAGCGTCTTGATGGTGTACGCAGCATCTTGGCGTCGTACGCAGCGTCTTGACGGCATACGCCTAGCGCGTGGCGTTGCGCGATGACCTCACCGCCCGGCGTGGTGTTGCGTGATGACGTCACCGCCCGATGCCGTACGATGCCCAAATTCAGTTGGCCCGCCTCCTGCCCAGCTGATTGGTAGGTATGACGCAAATTACGTCACGCACGAACTTAGCGCGTACTCCGCTTCCGTTTGGTCGCGCCAAATGCATGCAATCGCATGCAAGTGGGACAGGCCCTTTTCTTTGCACACCCTTTCTTCCATAATTAATTGATACCATTGCCTCAATAAATATTAGTATGTGTCTCACATCTCAAAATACTTAATTTGTCCCAACGCACTTTGAGACTGAAATCCAATTATATTCCAAAAAGAAGGACACAAAGTGCTGGCATCAGGCAGCATCTCTGGAGAACATAAATAGGTGATCTTCCAGGTCAGGACCCTTCTTCGGACTGAAATGTGATCTATCCATGTTCTCCAAATGTCCAAACCCTCCCTACCTATTTTCAAGACACCTCACATGCCCTTCATCTCTTCAATAACTTCCGTTTTCCAGGCCCCCACTCCCTCATCTTTACAAAAAAAAGCAGTCTGAAGAACGGTCTCGACGTGAAACGTTGCCCATTCCTTCTATCCAGAGGTGCTGCCTGCCCCGCTGAGTTATTCCAACATTTTGTGTCCATGTTTTCCAAAAATGCTTCTTGACCTGCTAAGTCACTCCAGCACTTTATGTCTTCTGCAGGGAAAAAAAATCCCAATGTTGGGGGAGTCCAGAACCAGGGGTCACAGTATAAGAATAAGGGACAGGCGATTTAGGACTGAGATGAGGAAAAACCTTTTCACCCAGAGAATTGTGAATCTGTAGAATTCTGACACAGACTTTTCACCCAGAGAATTGTGAATCTGTAGAATTCTGACACAGAAGGCAGTGGAGGCCGATTCACTGGATGTTTTCAGGAGAGTTAGATAATGCTCTTCGGGCTAACAAAATCAAGAGATATGGTGAGAAAGCAGGAATGGGGCACTGATTTAGGATTATCAGCCATGATCATATTGAATGGCGGTGCTGGCTCGAAGGGCCGAATGGCCTACTTCTGCACCTATTTTCTGTTTCTATGTTTCTATGTAGTTCCTTGTGTCTCCAATTATTTGTTCTCCTGTGTGCAGAATATTTTTCTCCCCAATTTCATTCCAAACGGGCCTCGGTCTAATTTAGATATAATTCCTCCTGTTGTTGAGAAAGTGTATAATTTCTATATCCACCCTACTGAAACAGTTCTTTATCCTAAATACTTTAATTCCATTACAAATAGAGACCCAGATTAGAGGCTGATCCACAAAATATTTATTCAGTGGAGTGAATTAACTGAGAAGCAGACAAGGAAGGAGGCTGTTTAATCGATTAGTTCAGGGTGGCAGTGTATCCTTAGAGGAAGATTTGCCGTGTTTCTCTGAATCTTGTCCGATATTCAGTATATAAGAAGATAGCTGTCACAGTTTAGGCAGTAAACATCTTTTTCCAACGCCATACATATCAGAAATAAATCTGACAGGTATTATCGTACAATTCCTGCATAAATGAATATTATTTCTTAATAATGTGGAAATAATCCAACCTCACATAATGCAGTTTTAAATAAGCAATCTTCTTTCCAATAAATAATATTTGTATTTATGTTTATATATTCATATGCAAATATTGTTTAGTGGATTAAAAGTAGAAAAGTTTTTCAGATATAGATAGGGTAGACAGTCAGAACATTTTTTTTCCCAGGATGGAAATGTCACAACTTTAAGGTGAGAGGCAAAATTTAAAGGAGATGTGCAGGGCGGCACGGTGGCACAACGGTAGAGCCATTGCTTTTCAGCACCAGAGACCGGGGATTCGATTCTGACTACGGGTGCTGTCTGTACGGAGTTTGTATTTTCTCCTTGTGACCGCATGGTTTTGTCCCTAGTGTGTGTAGGTGAGCAAATGGGGTGATTGTTGATCACCACGGAATTGGTGGGCTGAAGGGCCTGTTTTGGCGCTGTATCTCTAAAGTTTAAAGTAAATTTGTTTACCTGGAGAACGATGGGCGCTGCGAAGGGTGGTGGTGGAGGCAGATACGATAGTGGCATTTTAGAGGTTTTTATACAGGCGCATATATATGTATGGGGTCCGGGGAGTGTGGATTACATGCAGATTGAGTAGATTAGTTTAACTTGGTATCATATTTGGCATGGACATTGTTGGTCAAATGGCCTGTTCCTGTGCTATAACAGTCCATGTTCCACATATACCACACATTAGAAAACTTAAACATTTTTTGTGTGATAAAAATGTTTATACGTTGGCAAGCAGTGGTGGTTGATACGTGGAGGATGCAACTGTCTTTTACCAGATATTTACCAGGCAAATAAGATGAATGGTTTACCTGAGCTGTAGCCACTTGTGATTAATAGATGAATGTGGCTTAAAAGACCAAGGGATCTGCAGAAGTAAAAATAGTGCAGAAGATAAAATTCTGAAATAAATCACAGAAAATTGTAGAAACTAACACCAGATAAGTTAGCCAATAAGAACATCTATATAATTAAAAGTGTCATCTTGACCACTTCCTGTCTGTGCTGTATATTGATTTTAGAAAATAACACTACCATATATCGTTATGATTTTTGGCCATCTTACTCACAGTCCTCCTCCGCTGAGCAGGCCCCAAAGATTTTTCCCATCGATGAAAAAAAAAAAGTTATGAGTGTTTAAAAAACCTTGAGATCCTCTCGCCTATCAATCACCGCAATGAAGGTAATGCCCCTTCTGGGTGGGATGTCGGGGGGGGGGGTGCAGGACTATAAAACCCCGGATGCCTGGACATGACTCAGTCACTCTGTAAGATCGCGAGGGAGAGGCCACAACTCTCATTCTAAGATGTGAATCAACTGAACTGTGAGTCTGCAATGTACTTGCAATAAATGATTTGTTAGCCCTTATTGACAATGCCATTAGTTGTTTGGCCTGCTGGCCTGTCTGTGCTTGAAACTGCAATGCTTTTTTAGGTCTGACTGTGTTTGGAAGGAATAAATGCTTTATTAGGTCCGACTGTGTTTGGTTCAAAAGTTCCGCTCATTTCGTGACTTCCGCTTAGTGGACAGGTCGCGCTGATTGCGTAATTTCCGGTGAGTGCAGAGGTCGCGCTGATTGCGTAATTTCCGGTAAGTGCAGAGGTCACGCTGATTGTGGTAGTGCCGCTGACTATGGAAGCCCCCAAGTGGAGAGACTGCACTCACCCGTGTGAGTATTCAAGAAAGTTTACTGCCATACATATGGTGTGTGAGTCAGTGAGTGTGTGTGTATGTGTTTGTGAGTCTATGTGTGTGTGTGTGTGTGTGTGTGTGTGTGTGTGTGTGTGTGTGTGTGTGTGTGTGTGTGTGTGTGTGTGTGTGTGTGTGTGTCTGCGTGTGTGTTTATGTGTGTGTGTGTGTGTGTGTGTTTGTGAGTCTATGTGTGTGTGTGTGTGTATGTGTGTCTGCATGTGTGTTTATGAGTGTGTGTCTGTATGTATGTGTGTGAGTGTGTGTGTGTATATATATATACATATATATGTGTGTGTGAGTGTATGTGTGCGTGTGTGTGAGTGTGTGTGTGAGTGTGTTTGTTAATGTATGTGTGTGTGTGAGTGTGTTTGTTAATGTATGTGTGTGTGAGTGAGTGTGTGTGAGAGTGAGAGTGTGTCTGTGAGAGAGTGTGTGTGTGAGAGAGTGTGAGTGTGAGTGTGTGTAAGTGTGTGAGAGTGGTCTCAGTGACTGAGCTGCCAGCCCAATAATCTATTCGGCCCACAATGTCCATACTAGCCCACTATGAAACCAGTCCCTTCAGCCCATAACACCATGGTAGCACTCCAGAACCCCCCCCCCCCCCACTGGCCAGTAATATTGGAATTGGTGGAGAGGTGGAATATTGCATTGGGGGACCTGTCCTCCCGTGTGAAGCTGGGACCCAACGGGTCCCACTTAGTTTAGTAAGTAATAAAAGTGTGTGTCAGCCATTTAGCTCCATCATTCTGTAAGATTATAGCTGATTAGTTGAGTTTAGTTTAGAGATACAGCGCGGAAACAGACCCTTGCGCCCACCGAGCCCGCACCGATCAGCGATCCCCGCACATTAACACTATCCTTCACGCACTAGAGACTGTTTGTAGATTGATTGGCTTCTGTACATTATCCTTGGTGTATTGAACTATTGTACAGAACTAGTGCACGGGTGATCACTGTTCAGCGTG
Source organism: Malacoraja senta (assembly GCA_038087875.1). NCBI lineage: Eukaryota > Metazoa > Chordata > Chondrichthyes > Rajiformes > Rajidae > Malacoraja > Malacoraja senta. The sequence continues at coordinate 10,360,590 of CM075983.1, read as the reverse complement.
GACTCTTGCAGCACTAGTCTTCAGTGTATCCAAGTCTTTGAAAGTTTAACATAGGAATTATCCAGCCATATTACATAAATACATCAACAATAAGTGCAGGAGTAGGCCATTCGGCCCTTCGAGCCAGCACCGTCATTCAATGTGATCATGGCTGATCATCCACAATCAGTACCCCATTCCTGACTTCTCCCCACATCCCTTGATTCCGCTACCCCTAAGAGCTCTCTCTAACTCTCTTGTGAATGCAGTCAGTGAATCAGCCTCCACTGCCTACTGAGACAGAGAATTCCACAAATTCACAACTCTGTGTGAAAAAGGATTTCCTCATCTCAGTTCTGAATGGCCTACCCTTTATTCTTAAACTGTGGCCCCTGGTTCTGGACTCCCTCAACTTTGAGAACATGTTTCCTGCATCCAGCGTATCCAATCCCTTAATAATTCTATGTGTTTCTATAAGATATCCTCTCATCCTTCTAAATTCCAGTGAATACAAGCCCAGTCATAGTCATATTGTCATAGAATAATACAGTGTGGAAACAGGCCCTTTGGCCCAACTCGCCTACAGTCTCTCCATTCATCTCCATCTGCATCTGCATCTCCATCATATGACAGTCCTGCCATCCCGGGAACTAACCTCGTGAACCTACGCTGCATTCCCTCAATAGCAAGAATGTCCTTCCTCAAATTTGGAGACCAAAACTGCATCTAAAATATTGATTGGATTGATTTGCATTCAAAACATCTAGCCTTAATGAGAAAGCTAGGGACACACCAAGATGCGGACTCCAACCTGAAAACGGTAAGGATTTATTGGAAGAGGAACCTGTTGAAGAATGAAGATAGATGAAGCAGGAGCACAGATAGAAAGCCTTGTGCTTCATAATGAACTGCAAAATGAAACAACAAATTATCTTCGGACAGCAGCTGGAACCACAGCTTGGAATAAATAGGCAGGCACACATTTAAGCTGTGATAAAAGGTGCAAATTTAAACAGATGTCCCTTCCAGACACATCGGGCAGATTAAAATGAAATGAATCTGGAAAGAATCCAAGCCTGATTTAAAAAAAACACTCCACTAACCCAAGTGGAGGTGTCATGCTGAGAACCTTCTTAGAAAACTATTGTTTTATCGCCTCAAGAAACACCGATATTAGGGACTGGCATCACTTGCTTAAATATACAAGCACAATTCTGTGTAATATAACTGGTTGCTGGTTCCAGTGATGAGAGAGTCTAGAACTAGAGGGCACACCCTCAGTATAAAAGGACAGACCTTCAAAATGGGGAGGAGGAATTTCTGCAGGCAGACCATGGTGAATCTGTGGAATTCATTGCCACGGATGGCCAGAGAGGCCAAGTCATTGGGTATTTTTAAGGGAGAGATTGATGAGTTCTTGATTAGGAAGGGTATGAAATGTTACTGCGAGAAGACAGGAGATTGGGGTTTATAGAGAAATATAGGTCGGCCATGATTGAATGGCGGAGTAGACTCATTAAGCTTTAGTCTTTGGAAATAGCGCGGAAGCAGGCCCTTTGCCCCACCGAATCCGCGCTCACCAATGTGCCGCTTCTCAATGGCCCCGACATGAGCTGAGTGGCCTAATTCTGCTCCTCTGCCTTAAGGCCCTGTCCCACTTACGTGTCCTTGGCACGCAAATTACGTGACCTCGTGGTCGCGTTGAGGCGCAAGGGCATCATGTGGCATCGTGTGGCCTCGCGGGACTGACGGCCCACTGAGAAGCGCGGAGGGGTATGGACTTGTGCGCGAGATCGCGCAGCGCTCTGAAATTTTGTGGCGAACAAAATCTTCGCGGGCCACCGGCCTGTCGCGGAACTGACGGCCAAAGTGGGACAGGCCCAAGACCCTGGCGCGACGCAACGTCTCACCTCCAATAGCATCAGAAGCAGGCAAACGATCGCCGAGCTCAGCCTGGGGCTCACGGCCGTTGCGGTTCGGATCCGCCCCCACTTCTACTCCCAGAACGGGGCCAAGAAAATTGAAGATAGACACAAAATGCTGGAGTAACTCAACGGGACCGGCAGCATCTCTTGAGAGAAGCAATGGGTGACGTTTCGGGTCAAGACCCTTCTTTCAGACTGAAGAAGAGTCTCGACCCGAAACATCATCCATTGCTTCTCTCCAGAGATGCTGCCGGTCCCGCTGAGTTACTCCTGCATTTTGTGTCCATCTTCAAATGACGTCACGCGCTCCGGACGGCTGTGCGGGCGCATGAAGTCGCGCGCGACCTTCGCAGGACCGTCGCACCTCAACGCGACCACGAGGTCACGTAATTAGCGTGCCAAGGACACGTAAGTGGGACAGGGGCTTATGGATCCCTGAAACTTACAGGAAAACTATTTCCCTGTTTGAAAACAAAGTGATAGGATGCTCTGTGTCCCAAGGAACATCGTGGCCTTCACATTCCTCAACCTCTGAACTTTTTAATGCCAGATTTTCCATTCCACCTTTCCGTGTCTAATGTGATGGAACTTTAGCATAATTTTAAAGATCTTTATCAAAACTTTTTAATCCCATTTTTACATACGGCTGATAAATTAATTACAATTACAATTACAAAAAAAAGGTCTACCATCTGCTCAATTTTCTTCTGTGAGCTACACCTTCTCAATTGAAATAGCGACCTTATTAATCTTCTCTGCACTTTCTCTTATTGTTCAATATACCTGTAGTATAGAAAATGGAATTGCACACACCATAAGGCAGGTATGGTCTGTCCAAGGGTGCCTATGAATTTAGCAGTCAACTGCCAGCTGTTACGAAAAAATAAATATTCTTTGGTTTCAATGCAATTATACCATGGCTTTATTGACTGAGATACCATTTTCAGTAGTGCGCATCTGTACGGCCAGAAATGCTTTGTGCCATTTAGTTATCTACCCTTTAAGGAATGTTTTTTTTTTCCAAAGCTAATAATCACCACTCCACAACAGAACATGTGTTTACTTTACTAAACTGTATGCAAAAAATAAGAATGTCTGTACACGTGATAATAAAGAATCATTGACTTATTGAACCATTGAATACTGGGCACACTAACTTTAGTTTTGTTTAGTTTAGATATACAGCGCGGTAACAGGCCCTGGGGCCCACCAAGGCCACACCAACCCGCGAATCCCCGCACACGAACACGATCCTACACACACTTGGGCCAATTTTACATTTATACCAAGCCAATTAACCTACAAACCTGTGTACTTCTTAGGAGTGTGGGAGGAAACTGAATATCTTGGAGAAAACCCACGCAGGTCACGGAGGGAATATACAAACTCCGTACAGACAGCACCCGTAGTCAGAATCGAACCTGGGTCTCTACCATTTTAATGGCTATCCAAACATCAAAACAGGTGATGCAGCTAGGAATGAATTAGTTTAGTTTATCGACATGCGTACTGAGGTACAGTAAAAGGCTTTTATGTTGCGTGCTATCCAGTCAGCGGAAAGGCTGTACATGATTGCAATCAAGCCATCCACAGTGTGCAGATACAGGACAGAGGGAATAACGTTAAGTGAAAGATAAAGTCCAGTAAAGTCTGATTAAAGATAGTCCGAGGCTCTCCAGTGAGGTAGATGATAGGTCAGGACCGCTCTCCAGTTGGTGATAGTTGCCTGATAGCAGCTGGGAAGAAACTCCCTGAATCTACACCTCTTGCTTGATGGGAGAGGTTAGTGACCGGGGTGAAACTCACCCTTGATTATGCTGCTGGCTTTGCCGAGGCAGCGTGGCGTGTACATGGAGGTTACATTGATAGAAGGGAAGATCTCATTAACAAAATACACCTCAGGAGAGAACATTTTAACATGAAGGCAAATTAAGCTGTCAAGGGGGTGTGCTAAAAACCCAGAGGTCAGCTCAAGGTCAGTAAAAAGATATGCAATATAAAATGGAAGTGTGTGTTTTATAAACCTATTGGAGAATATTAGTAACAGGTGACTTCAAGCAATGCATCATAGATTATTAAAGCTCAGAGTCTGAAATCAGAGTGACAACTGGCAGCTTCATGAAGGATGGTCAGAGAAGTTGTATTTTCATGCACCACCAGACTCAGGAACAGCGTATTTTCCTTCTGTTATCAGTCTTCTGAACTGTCCTTCTACAAGCCAGGCTACACTCCAATCCTCCTCTACCTCATTGCGGACATTGGACTTTGGAACTGGAACTGTTACGCTGTAATGCTGAGAAATGTAAATCTGTACTAGTTATCTGCCCCTCTGCCCTACCAATTGTATTTGAGTTTGCCATGATTGTATTTTTGTGTAGCATTATCTGATAAACCATCATGCTTGGTTCAGTTTAGTTTATTGTCACATGTACCGAGGTACAGTGAAAAGCTTTTGTTGCGTTCTAACCAGTCAGCGAAACGACAATACATGATTACAATCGAGCATCCACAGTGTACAGACACATAATTAAGGGACTAACGTTTAGATTAGTTTAGTTTATTGTCACGTGTACCAAATTACAGTGAAAAGCTTTTGTTGCGTGCTAACCAGTCAGCGAAACGACTACACATGATTGGGTTGCATGCAAAACAAAGCTTTTCACTGTATCTCAATACAGGTGATAATAATAAACCTAAACCTGAACCCTGATATTTACAAAATACCCAGAAAGTATAAAAGTAATGGGAGTCATGGTCTTTGGAAATACATTGGGTGCAAAATGATAAATATAATATTAACATGTACTTGAGTTTGGCTAGATTGTATTTATGTATAGTATTGATCTGATTCAATTGGATAGCATGCAAAACAAAGGTTTTCATTGTATCTTGGGACACATGATAATCATAAAACAAAATCTAAACTTAAAACCTGATATTTATAAAAGACCCAGAAAGGATCAAATAAATGGGTGTCACGGACTATGGGAGAACAATGGTTGTCAAAGAATGAATATTAACATGAGCTTTAATCTAGTATAGTCTTTCGGCTGGTAGACACAAAATGCTGGAGTAACTCAGCGGGACAGGCAGCATCTCTGCAGAGAAGGAATGTAGTCCTTTCCGCTGACTGGTTAGCACGCAACAAAAGCTTTTTCTCTGTACCTCTGTACACGCGACAATAAACTAATGACTAAAGAAGCTGGGACTCAGTTGAACTTTTAAAACAATGAGCCCGGTTATAAGTTTTGAAGAGCTAACTTTATTCAAATAAATAAATAAAATATTTAAAGTCAAGAATGGAGATGGATACTTCAGAACATTCCGTAAGGGAAACTGGAACATGTTTCAAATGTTATTGCTGAGCATGCAAAACAAATTGTTACATAAGTTCAGGAGGTTCTGAGCAACAAAGTGTGTCCCTAAATAGATTGAAAACAAATTATAACAGAAACAGGAGTAAAGTTTGGAATTAGTTTCCCTTTAGGTGCAGCCTGAAACTTCAGCAGCCCAAAGCATCCTCGCCCACAAAATGAAAACAACTCCCGTTACGTTAGAAATCTAGAAGGATGGGGAATGAATAAAAGATCACTCCAAAGCAGAATGGTGCATCAGGTTAGGTGCAGTAGGGGGGGGGGGAGCAGGGGAGGGGAGGGAGAAGGGGGGGAGCAGGGGGAGTGAGGGGGGGAGGGGGGGAGAGGGGGGAGAGGGGCAGAGGGGGGAGAAGGGTGGCAGAGGGGGGGAGGAGAAGGGGGGGAGGAGAAGGGGGGTCGGGGGTGGGGGAGAAGGGGGGAGAAGGAATGGAGACACTTTTAAGAAGCCAGACAACTTTTAATAAGCCAGAGATACACAGCTGTGAAGTTTGGTGGGCATTTAACATTACCGGTCCGTTATCCTTGGTTCTGAAAACTCCTGCTTACGTTTATTTCCCCCAGTGAGCCAATGAAAATGACCGGTCAGCAAAGGCGATTAACTAAAACTACCTACGGCTACCTCGACTGCCCATAACTACATGGCGACCCCACTATAACTGAACCTACGACTACAGGATTATCGATTTTCTCCATGGCGACCAATTTTTGGTCGCAGAAAAAATTGTCAACATGAATTTGAAAAAATTGTGGCGACCATACTGAGGCCGCGACTAGTTCCCAGAATGTGGGAACTCCTCGCGACCATGAAGGAGACTCAACAGAGACCACCAGCGAACATGTGGTGACCATGTGGCGAGCACAGAGTCTCCTGCACTCGCCTAAAAAGTCGCCTAAGTGGGACAGGCCCTTTAAAAAGATAACCAAAGCACAGCCACAATGTGATAAATCCCCTTCATTATTTTTTTTCCCCCCCAAGTATTCAAAAGGATCAAAAAGCCAAGTAACATATTTTCATTTCAATAGAGTTTACCAAGTTTACTTGTGAGCCCTACAGTTCTTCAAATGTCTTTCAGCATTCAGCTGATGTATATCTTAGGTTCATTTACCAGCCTTTGTTCCACATCTTTGGATACCTTTACCTAATAAAAGTCTGTCAATCTCCATAATTACAATTTCAACTTATTGAAAGGAAAAGTGATTTATCCAACAAAATAGCAACTCAAACTGAATGTTGCATTTTATAATCTCCAAAATACCACGTTAAAGGGCGACGTAAAATGTTATTTATTGAGCTGAAAATGATGGACATTGTGCTGCAGAAATTGGATGCCGAGAGTTAAATTAATGTAAGGACGACTGAAATCAAAGGATAAATGAGGTCTTGTGCAAGTTGCTTAAAATTGGTATATTTCTACATCACACTTAGCTGCACAGTGGCACAACGGGTGGAGTTGCTGCCTCACAGTGCCCGAGACCCGGTTTGATCCAGACCTTGTGTGCTCTCTGTGTGGAGTTTGCGCGTTCTCCCTGTGACAGTGTGGGTTTTCTCCGGGCACTCTCCCACACTCCAAAGACAAGCAGGTTTGTAGGTTAAATGTCTTCTGCATATTGCCCCTAGCGTGTTGGATAGGATTAGTGTGCGGGTGATCGCTGGTGAACACGGACTTAGCAAAGCGTTTAAGATACATTTAGACGGTTACATAGATAGGACAGATTGAAAGAGATATGGGCCAAATGCAGGTAGGCGGGTCTAGTGTAGATGGGACATGTTGGCTGGTGTAGGCAAGTTGGGCCAAAGGGGTTGTTTCCATGCTGTAACATTCCATGACTCAAAGTTAAATAGTTCTAGGAGCAGAATTAGGGCACTTGCCTCATCAGGTCTACTCCGCCATTCAATCATGGCTGATCTATCTTTCCCTCTCAACTCCATTCTTCTGCCTTCATCCCATATCCCACGACATAATCAAGAATCTGTCAATCTCCGCCTTAAAAATATCCATTGACTTGGCCTCCACGGCCCACTGTGGCAATGAATTCAACAGATTCACCACCCTCTGACTAAAGAAATTGTCGCTCATCTCCTTTCTAAAGGTAAATCTTATCTTATTGTGTGAACCCTGTTATGCTCAAGGTTGTCACCTGTTAGTTGCAGAGGTGATGGGCACAGATGGGACTGAGTCCTTTGCAGTTTTTGATCCTCTTCATTTAATCAGTGTGCTGGATAGGACCACTGTGCGGGTGATTGCTGGTCAACACGGGCTGGGTGGGCCGAAGGACCTGTTTCCATGCTGTATCTCTAAACTAAACATCCCCATTACTCAGTAGACATGCCTGTAAAATCTCCTTTTGCCCATAATAGACAATAGACAATAGGTGCAGGAGTAGGTCATTCGGCCCTTCGAGCCAGCACCGCCATTCAATGTGATCATGGCTGATCATCCCCAATCTGTATCCCGTTCCTGCCTTCTCCCCATATCCCCCGACTCCGCTATCTTTAAGAGCCCTATCTAGCTCTCTCTTGAAAGTATCCAGTGAATCAGCCTCCACTGCCTTCTGAGGCAGAGAATTCCACAAATTCACAACTCGGTGAAAAAGTCTTTCCTCGTCTCCATTCTAAATGGCTTACCCCTTTTTCTTAAACTGTGGCCCCTGGTTCTGGACTCCCCCAACATCGGGAACATTTTTCCTGCCTCTAGCGGGTCCAAACCCTTTATAATCTTATATGTTTCAATAAGATACCCTCTCATCCTTCTAAACTCCAGAGTATACAAGCCCAGCCGCTCCATTCTCTCAGCATATGACAGTCCCTCCATCCCGGGAATTAACCTTGTAAACCGACACTGCACTCCCTCAATAGCAAGAATGTCCATCCTCAAATTAGGGGACCAAAACTGCACACAATACTCTAGGTGTGGTCTCACTAGGGCTCTGTACAACTGCAGAAGGACCTCTTTGCTGCTATACTCAACTCCTCTTGTTATGAAGGCCAACATGTCATTTGCTTTCTTCACTGCCTGCTGTACCTGCATACTTACTTTCATTGACTGATGAACAAGGACCCCCCAGATCCCGTTTTACTTCCCCTTTTCTCAACTTGATACCATTTAGATAATAATCTGCCTTCCTGTTTTTGCTACTAAAGTGGATAACCTCACATTTATCCACATTAAACTGCACCTGCCATGAATCTGCCCACTCACCCAACCTGTCCAAGTCACGCTGCATTCTCATAGCATCCTCCTCACAGTTCACACTACCACCTAGCTTGTCATCTGCAAATTTGCTAATTTGCTAAATCATTGATGTATATTGTAAATAGCTGTGGTCCCAGCACAGAGCCTTGCGGTACCCCACTAGTCACTGCCTGCCATTCTGTAAGGGACCCATTAATCCGTTCCCTTTGTATAATCTGTATTCTCAAAATTTGAGTAGGAAATGAACAATCAAAGCACTGGACAGATGGGCTTGTATGCAAAAGAGGGCCAAGAACATTGCAAAATATTGCACAAGGTAGAATTAATGCAGCCCAAAAATGTGCTTAGTTACCGATCGTTCTTTGCTGATGATATCAGCCACATGCCAGAACAAATGCATTCATCATGCAATTGAATCTCTAGCTTACCTGCAGAGAGCAGCAACATTAACCTGGATAGGAATCTGGGCTCTATTCATTAAAAAAAAATGCAACCATCCTTCAACACATCACCCAGAGGTTGACTAAACTCAGACGGAGCTGTCATTCGAAGCAGCCATCATATCTGAGGCTTATTTAGTCCTATTCTTTTGAACTTTCCGAAGCGCGGTCAATTACGAAATGGAACCTTGGTTAACTTGGCCTCATGAAGACAAACTGTGTCATGCTAAACTGGTGAGAAATGTCATTAAAGTCCACAGACACCAAAGTAATGCTGAGCAGATTTCTGCATCGTCACAATGCAAACAGATGGGAAAGTCTTGGCTAATTTACAGGAACTAGATAGTTTACATTTAAATGTAAACGTTTTATCCATTCACCCACAAAATGCATTTCAAAATCATTAAAATGCAATGATCTATTAAATCAAATAAAACCACTGGTGGTAAATAAACTCTATTTTTAAATAGCTTCCCACTGAGCACACTAAACAATAGCCCACTTCCAGATACTTCCTAAGATAGACGCAGAATGTTGGAGTAACTCAACGGGTCAGGCAGCATTTTCTGGAGAAAAGGAACAGTGATGTTTCAGGTTGAGACCCTTCTTCAGACCTTCAGGCATTTTGTGTCTATCTTCAGGGTAAACCAGCATCTGTAGTTCCTTCCTACACATCAAGATTCCTACACATTCCAGAACCAGGGGCCACAGTTTAAGAATCCAGAACCAGGGGCCACAGTTTAAGAATAAGGGGTAAGGCATTTAGAATGGAGACGAGGAAACACTTTTTTCTCACAGAGAGTTGTGAGTCTGTGGAATTCTCTGCCCTCAGAGGGCGGTGGGAGGCGGGTTCTCTGGATGCTTTCAAGAGAGAGCTGGATAGGGCTCTTAAAGATAGCGGAGTCAGGGGATATGGGGAGAAGGGAGAAGCGGGGTACTGATTGTAGATGATCAGCCCATGATCACATTGAATGGCGGTGCTGGCTCAAAGGGCCTAATGGCCTACTCCTGCACCTATTGTCTATTGTCTATTAAGATACTTCCTATTGAGTAGAGTGGCTAAAATATATCACTTCATAACCCGTCTTTCTTTTATGCGCAGGAAGAAACTGCAGGTGCTGGTTTAAACCAAAGATAGACGCAAAATGTTGGAGTAACTAAGCAGGACTGGGGAAAAGGAATAGGTGACGTTTCGGGTCGAGACTGATAAAGAGAAATTATTTGACATTCTACACTTTTAGTCAAAATAATTCTTCATAATTTTATGGAACAAAAACTGCCAGAGCGGATAGTTGAGGCAGGGACTATTGCAGCGTTTCAGATACATTTAGACTGTTACATAGATACGGTTACACAGATTTAGAGGGAAGTTGGTATGGGCAAGTTGGGCCAAAGGGGCTGTTTCTATGCTGTAAGACTCTATGACTCAATGAATCTAAAGTTCATTAGTTCTATGAGCAGAATTAGGCCATGCGGCCCATCAAGTCTACTCCGCCAATCAATCATGGCTGATCTATCTTTCCCCTAAACTCCATTCTTCTGTCTTCTCCCCGTATCCCACGACATAATCAAGAATCAGTCAATCTCCGCCTTAAAAATATCCATTGACTTGGCCTCCACAGCCGTCTGTGGCAATGAATTCCACAGATTCACCACCCTCTGACTAAAGAAATAGTTGCTCATCTCCTTTCTAAAGGTATCTTATTGTGTGAATCCTGTTATGCTCAAGTTGTCACCTATTAGTTGCAGAGGTGATGGGCACAGGTGGGGCTGAGACCTTTGCAGTTTTTGATCATATTCATTTAATCATGGTGAATTGGGCAGTGGCTCAGTGGTAGAGATGCTGCCTCACAGCGCCTGCAGCGCCAGAGATCTGGGTTCGATCCTGACTATGGGGGCTGTCTGTCTGGAGTTTGTACGTTCTCCTCGTGACCTGCGTGGGTTTTCTCCGGGATCTTCGGTTTTCTCCCACACACTGAAGATGTACAGGTTGGTAGGATAATTGGCTTGGTATAAGTGCAAATTATCCCTAGTGTGTGTCAGAATGTGTTAATATGTACGGGGATCGCTGGTCAGTGTGGACTCGGTGGGCCGAAGGGCCTGTTTCCACGCTGAAACTAAACTAAGCTTAAAGAATGTAAGTTGATAAATCTGTGATGAAGGTAGATATATTCCACAATAAAAGCACACTGCGTCAAGTCACAGTTATTTTTCCCACTGTAACCGAGAAAACTGCCTGCAAAATAACTATAGATGGACAAAAAAGCTGGAATAACTCAGCGGGACAGGCAACATCTCCGGAGAGAAGGAATGGGTCTTGACCCAAAACATCACCCATTCCTTCTCTCCAGAGCCTGTCCCGCTGAGTTATTCCAGCTTTTTTGTGTCTATCTTCCGTTTAAACCAGCATCTGCAGTTCCTTCTTACAGATTTTGTTTGTAAAATCACTATGAGTAGTGTAATATTAAATTATGGTCCTAAAAAAATGAAAATTATCTTGCCCTGTGCACCCGCTGTGAAAGTTAGTCACTCCGTCATTATCTCTCCAGGGAACATTTGGGTGTATGGCTGATACATTTATTTTTACCTGGAGTTTATCATCCTCGAAGTAGCTAGAGGTAATTATTTTAAGAGCTTCGTTCTTTAAACCCCAAAAGTAGTCAGAACGCACAGTTGGTGGTGGTGACCTTCATCCCACAGTCGACATTGTTATTGGCATTTCTTCCCATTTGCTAAAACAGGAGGAGGTGAAGCAAGAAAAGAGGCATGTGCACAAAAGCTGAGGAAAAACATGTTTAAAAAGCTGTTCCTTTCCGTTAAAGCCTGCAGAAAGAAATGCATTCTTAACACTCCGAGGAAACTATATAATTCCTCCTCCAGAGATAAAGTGCAAGAGTAACTCAGCAGGTCTGGTTGCATCAGGTAGCATTGGAGAGGGAGAAGGGTAGATCGGAGGTGACAGTGTTTATAGTTGAATAAAGGGGACTATGGGGCCATGAGGGAGGAGCTGGCCAAAGCTGACTGGAAAGATACCCCAAGCAGGGATGACAGTGGAACAACAATGGCAGGTATTTCTAGGAATAATACAGAAGGTGCAGGATCAGTTCATTCCTCGGAGGAAGAAAGATTCCAAGGGGAGTAAGGGGCGACCGTGGCTGACAAGGGACGTCAGGGACAGTATAAAAATAAAAGAGAAGAAGTACAACGTAGCAAAGATGAGCGGGGAAGCAAGAGGATTGGGTAATGTTTAAAGAGCAACAGAAGATAACTAAAAAGACAATACGGGGAGAAAAGATGAGGTACGAAGGTAAGCTAGCCAAGAATATAAAAGGAGGATAGTAAAAGCTTCTTTAGGTATGTGAAGAGGAAAAAATTAGTTAAGACCCAAGTTGGACCCTTGAAGACCGAAAAAGGTGAATTTATTATGGGGAACAAGGAAATGGCAGATGAGTTGGACAGGTACTTTGGATCTGTCTTCACTAAGGAGGACACAAACAATCTTCCTGATATAGTAGTGGCCAGAGGATCTGGGGTGATGGAGGAACTGAAGGAAATGCACATTAGACAGGAAATGGTGGTGGGTAGACTGATGGGACTCAAGGCTGATAAATCCCCAGGGTCTGATGGTCTCCATCACAGGGTACTTAAGGAAGTGGCTCTAGAAATCGCGGATGCATTGGTAATAATTTTCCAATGTTCTATAGACTCAGGATCAGTTCATGTGGATTGGAGGGCAGGTAATGTTATCCCACTTTTTAAGAAAGGCGGGAGAGAGAAAACAGGGAATTATAGACCGGTTAGGCTGACATTGGTGGTGGGAAAGATGTTGGAGTCAATTATGAAAGATGAAATAGCCGCACATTTGGATAGCAGTAACAGGATCGGTCCGAGTCAGCATGGATTTACAAAGGGGAAATCATGCTTGACTAATCTTCTGGAATTTTTTGAAGATGTATCTGGGAAAATGGACAAGGGAGAGCCAGTGGATGTAGTGTACCTGGACTTTCAGAAAGCATTTGATAAGGTCCCACATAGGAGATTAGTGGGCAAAATTAGGGCACATGGTATTGGGGGTAGAGTGCTGACATGGATAGATAATTGGTTGGCAAACAGGAAACAAATAGTAGGGATTAACGGGTAATGTAAGGCTCTGTGCTGGGACCACAGCTATTTACAATATACGTCAATGATTTGGATGAATGGATTCAAAGTAACATTAGCAAATTTGCAAATGACACAAAGCTGGGTGGCAGTGTGAACTGTGAGGATGATGCTATGAGAATGCAGGGTGGACAGGTTGGGGGAGTGGGCAGATGCATGGCAGATGAAGTTTAATGTGGATAAATGTGAGGTTATCCACTTTGGTAGCAAAAACAGGAAGGCAGATTACTTTCTAAATGGCGTCAAGTTGGGAAAAGGGGAAGTACGACGGGATCTGGGGGTCCTTGTTCATCAGTCTATGAAAGTAAGCATGCAGGTACAGCAGGCAGTGAAGAAAGCGAATGGCATGTTGGCCTTTATAAGAAGAGGAGTCGAGTATAGGAACAAAGAGGTCCTTCTGCAGTTGCAGAGGCCCCTAGTGAGACCACACCTGAAGTATTGTGTGCAGTTTTGGTGCCTTCATTTGAGGAAGGACATTCTTACTATTGAGGGAGTGCAGCGTAGGTTTACAAGGTTAATTCCCGGGATGGCGGGACTGCCATATGCTGAGAGAATGGTGCGGCTGGGCTTGTACACTCTGGAGTTTAGAAGCATGAGAGGGGATCTTATTGAAACATATAAGATTGTTAAGGGTTTGGACACACTAGAGGCAGGAAATATGTTCCCGATTTTGGGGGAGTCCAGAACCAGGGGCCATAGTTTAAGAATAAGGGGTAAGCCATTTAGAACAGAGACGAGGAAACACTTTTTCTCACAGAGAGTGGTGAGTCTGTGGAATTCTCTGCCTCAGAGGGTTGTGGAGGCTGGTTCTCTGGATAATTTCAAGAGAGAGCTAGATAGGGCTCTTAAAGATAGCGGAGTCTGGGGATATGAGGAGAAGGAGGGAATGGGGTACTGATTGGGGATGATCAGCCATGATCACATTGAATGGCGGTGCTGGCTCAAAGGGCTGAATGGCCTACTCCTGCACCTATTGTCTATTGTCTATTGTCTATTGTCTATCTCTGGGGAACATGGATAGGACTTGTTTCCGGTCAGAGAGGAAGAGCAGTACAAAAACTGGAAGGTATTAGTCTGAAGAAGGATCTCGACCCGAAACGTCGCCCATTCCTTCTCTCCAGAGATGCTGCCTGTCCCGCTGAGTTACTCCAGCATTTAGTGTCTACCCTGGAAGATATTAGGTGGATACAGATGAGGGGGAGGGGAGTTGACAGACACACATGGTTGGACAAAGGCCAGAGAAGAAAAGACAGGAGATGACAGAAGGATTGAAGATTGACTCAAAGTGCTGGAGTAACTCAGCGGGTCAGGTAGCATCTCTGGAGGAAAAGGATGGGTGACGCTTCGGGTCGGAACGCTTCGTCAGACTCCGACCCGAAACATCGTCCATCCTCCAGAGATGCTGCCTGACCGCGCTGAGATACTCCAGCACTTTGTGTTTATCTTCGGTACAAACCAGCATCTGCAGTTCCTTCCTGCACAAAAGGATAAACGGATTGAAGAGTTGTGAATTGTGATGCTAGAAGAAGGGATGTAGGTAGCAGGGGAAAGATGAAATAGGTGCGAGTCTAGGTGGGGAAACACTTCAATGCTGTGATACTCTTTCCTATATCCTCCTCTGGGACTTCAATAATATAATTTGCCTTCTGGAATATTTCAATTAATTCCATGAGATGGCTGAATGGTTGGGACCTGTACTCTTCCTACAGTCATCAATGCTCTGCTTGGAGCTCCCTGTCATCTATATTCTTTACATTAGATCACCACTCTGCCACTTGTTCCCAGCATAGGCACTATACATTCTTTGGTGTATAGTTCTTTGATGTTTGCGGTCAGTAAATAGCAGCAGCGGTGCTAATCAATCGAATATTCTTTACTGAAGTCTGTGAATTCTCAACGAAACAAAAGTGTCTGATACGACACTTTATCCAGTTCAAGCTATAAACTATACACAGTTCTTAAAATGTACCTCTGCACTATGCACATCGTAAGTGGGAGATATCAACAGGAATCCCTGCCTTGAAGGCGATGTAGTGACACCCAATGGAGAATGTGCAAATATTGATGTTAAAGGAGCAAAAGATTTAATATTTCTTTGGATAAATTCTTGTTGGATGCATCAGCTCAGGTCAAACATTAAGAATTCCACTTGGATTCAGCAGGGATAAAGATACATTCTAAACTTAAGCTACATTCATATTTCAAATTCTATTTTGCATATGAAAATTAAAGTAAGCATTTTACGTACTGAATGATATTCATTCACTTTCACCAAATCACCAAGTTAAGATGAAAGTGCAGAACTCAGAGGGAGATGAGTGTAAATCACGGTGGCGCAGCGGTGAAGCTGCTGCCTTACAGCGCCAGAGACCCAGGTTCGATCTTGACTACAGGTGTTGTCTTTACGGAGTTTGTACGTTCCCCCTGTGAACCGCGTGGGTTTTCTCCGGGAGCTCCGGTTTCCTCCCACGCTCCAAAGACGTGCAGGTTTGAGGCTTCGGTAAAGTTTGTAAATTGTCCCCAGTGTGTAGAATATTGCTAGTGTGCGGGGATCGCTGCTCAGCGTGGTCTCAGTGGGTCTGTTTGTGTGCTGTATCTCTAAACTAAACTAAACTGAATTAACAGAATAGTTGGCCAAGTGCCAACTTCGAATTTTGGGGCGACAGGTCACTCTATTTCCTAGCGTCGATCCGATGAAGCTCATCAATTCTATAAAAGGTTGATCGAGGACGAGACAAAACTATTTTGTGTAAGACTGAGCCACTGACTTTATAAGCTGCCTGTGATGAGAAAGGAATGATTGATGGTCTCCAGGCAGTGCAAAGGGGTTTGAGAACACTGGAATACCTTGAGTGCTGAGTGAAAATAATTTGCAGTTTTATATCATTTCCTATTGCAGAGGGAACTGTTTGAAATGTTAGTTCATAATACGAAGTGTGTTGATGTTCTTTTAACAACATGAAAGTGACATGTCAGATATATAATTGTTGTGGTGAATCTGTGGAAATCATTGCCGTAGAAGGCTGTGGAGGCCAAGTCAATGGGCATTTTAAAGACTGAGATTGATAGATTCTTGATTAGTATGGGTGTCAGCGGTTATGGGGAGAAGGCAGGAGAATGGGGTAAGGAGGGAGAGATAGATCAGCCATGATTGAATGGCAGACTTGATGAGCCGAATGGCCTAATTCTGCTCCTATCACTTGTGAAATAAATTGTCATATGTTGGAACCTCTTTCAAGGAGATGATTGTGGAAGATATGCAAGCAAAGAAAAAATTGTCTCATAGAAACATAGAAACATAGAAAAATAGGTGCAGGAGTAGGCCATTTGGCCCTTCGAGCCAGCAGCGTCATTCAGTATGATCATGGTTGATCATCTAAAATCAGTACCCCGTTCCTGCTTTCTCCCCATATCCCTTGATTCCTTTAGCCCAAAGAGCTAAATCTAAATCTCTCTTGAAAGCATCCAGTGAATTTTCCTCCACTGCTTTCTGTGGCAGAGAATTGCACAGATTCACAACTCTCTGGGTGAAAATGTCTCAAACATACATTAACTTTCATCCTGTCTTGCTTGCCTGCCTGTCTTCACTTGCTGTGCTCTGATAGATATTGCAGTCACCTCACCTTGTTCCCATTTCTCTCTTGATCCATTTAAATTCTCTTGATCTCTGGTGGTGTCTCACCTCATTTCAACCTTTCTTGAAATCTCTCCCTCATCCTTTTGTTGAGTCTCATCCTGACCTTGTTCTGACTGAATTCATCTGAGATCTTTCGTCTTTCTTTTGACTGTGTTCGTGTCTGTTCTGTTCTTGTCTTATGCTTTTGTGCCTCTGGTTCCTATCTTCACTCCACACTGAGGCTTTAGTTTCTAAACTGCTTAGCGATTGGAAACGCTTCATCTTGACCTCCCTAAGCTTTCTGAACACCAGCCGAGCAGCAAGATTATCAGTCAGTGGTAATGAATATAAGTCTTTCAGCTTCAGTTGTGAGGAGTCCTACTGATCTTGTAATAATTTGCTGTTCAGATAAATCTGAGAGGTATGAAAGTGTCAGAAAAGATACCGAGGGCAGTATAAATGCTGAAATAGAAATAGTGGCAAAAGAAAAAATAAAAAGATTAATGAAGTTGAAGGAAGGGTAAGTGAAATAAAAGTATAGTTCAGTTTAGAGATACAGTGCGGTAACAGGCTCTTCGGCCTATCGAGTCCGCACCGACCAATGATCCCCGCACTTTAGCACTATCCTACACACACTGGGGACAATTTACATTTGTCATAATACAATACAATTAACTTAAAACTTTATACCAAGCCTATCAACCTACAAACCTGTACGTCTTTGTAGTATGGAAGGAAACCGAAGATCTCGGAGAAAACTCACGCAGGTCACAGGGAGGACGTGCAAACTACGCACAGTCAGCATCGAACCCGGGTCTCTGGCAATGGAAGGCAGCAACTCCACCGCTGTGCCACCGTGCCGTCCCAAGTTGAACTATGCAAAGAGAAAAATAGAAAGCAGGACTTAATATCACATGGAAGGTCTCACTCAACAACATGTCAAACGTTTTCATACATTGGGCAATAAAGGAGAATATCGTCAAATCCAACATGCAGAAAGAGCCTGCAGTAGCCGGGGTTTACCTGGGCTTACCTGGATCAGGGCCACTCCAATACATCTAGCATGTGGACCGACTTTAGATTTTAGATTTAGATTTAGATTTAGACCGACTTTAGATTTTTTCTTTGTGTAAATGGCGCCAAAGTACGGTGACTTGGGCATGTGTGAGATATGCAACAAGAATTTCACTGTGCAATACATACTGTACGTGACAATAACAAACCATTGAACCATTGAGCCCTATATTTTAATGGGTGGTACCTCGCTCGGGACCAGTCCTAAAGAACAGTTTGCTCTATGATGCTTCAGTGCAGTGACATGTAATTTCAAGTGTGCCTGTTTCTGTAATAACTCTGAAAAAGCTGTTAATTTTGCAGCGAAACATTTAATTTCATGTTTTGCATTCTTCTTCTTTCGTGGCCATCTTCCATGTTTCAAATGTTGACATCGCTGTCATCGTCCGTCCTGAAAAGGGCGCTAGCTTCCGGCAACAATCAGTGGGAGCCATCACTTGTTGCAACAGATGATGGTGGTTGCAGAATTAGCTCAGGAAACATCCAGTTTCCAGCCCCGCGACGTGGACGCTTCTGCTATGGGGCCATGTTTTGCATTCAAGAGAAACATCTAAGAGAAAAACTAGACTCTCTTTCAGAAGAGTCAGTGTGGTTAATTCCATGAACTCCCATTTCTACTGTCCCTAGTTGCTTCTTCAGCATTCCAGGATTCGAAGATCCACCCATGATGTCCTGACTTTTCCATCTGAGTAAATAACATTAGCTTGGTCAGTTCTTCTTCTAATCCTCTTCTAATGATATTTTACTTCTTTCCTTTTGCTTATTACACTGCTCAGGGTTGGAACAGGGCTAGAATTGCTGCCTCACAGCGGCAGCGTTCAGGGTTCGATCCTGACTTTGGGTGTAGTCTGTGTGTGAAGTTTGTACGTTCTCTCTGTGACTGCGTGGGTTTCCTCCGGGTGCTCCAGTTTCACACCCACCTCCCAAAGACGTGTGGGTTTGTAGGTTAATTGGCTTCTGTAAATCGCCTCCAGTGTGTAGGATGCAAAACTGGGATAATGCAGAACTCGTGTGAACAGGTTTAATTGTCGACAGGACAGTCGGCATGGAGTCGGTGGGCACGTCATATTTCTGAACTAAACACTTCCATTTTAGCCTCACTTAAGCAGGGAAAAAATGCCTCTGAACCAATTAGCTTTCAGGATTAAGATTGGAATGGTTATATAATGGCAATGAAAATAAATCTAGCTGGTCAATCTTCAACGGTGCCCTCTCCATTTCCTCACCGTTCCCTTTTATTACCATCTTAACGCAGATAGATCACCGACTTGCTTGATGGCGTTTGCTGCAATGATGTAAAGCCTTCAGCTGAACTGCAGAGCTGCAGAGACTGCTTAGTTGCTGTGGTTTGAACTCTTTCAATAAAGGGTAGTGAAAATGAACTTTTAACTTCATTTAAATTGGCTAGTCTCAGCTCATTGGTATGAGTCTCTCAGCGTCTGACAAATTGTCCAACATTGATGTTGTTCATTGCTATTGAATTGCTCTTGGTGGCTATGTGTACTGGTATCAGTTAAGAACAGCACTGTGGCATAATGGTAGAGTTGCTGCTTTATAGCACCGGGGACCAGGGTTCGATCCTGCCTACGGGTGCTGTCTGTACTGAGTTTGTCCATTCTCCCAGTGACCTGTGTGGGATCTCTGGTTTCTTCCCACACTCTAAAGATATCCAGGTTTGTAGGTTAATTGGCTTTGGTAAAATTGTAAAACTGTCCCTAGAGTGTGTAGAAGAGTGTTAGTGTGCGGGGATCGCTGGTCGGTACGAATTCGGTGGGCCGAAGGGCCTGTTTCTGAGATGTATCTCTAAACTGAACTCTAAACTAAACTAAACTAATTAAATATCTTTGAATTATTTGGAATATCATTGGCCCCATATTCGAGGAAGGATATGCTGGGATTGGAGAGGGTGCAGAAGAGGTTTAGGAGAATAATTCTGGGGATGATTGGGTTAATGCATGAGAGGTATTTGAAGGCTCTGGACCTGTACAAGCTGTTGTTTAGAAGGATGAGGGGGAGGAATCTCATTGAAAACCCACTCTGAAGGCATGCGTTTTCACACTTGTATACCTCTTGCCTGATGGTCGAGGGGAGAAAAGGGAGTGACCAGGGTGAGACTCTTCCTTGATTATGCTGGTGATTAAACTTGTGAGAAAACTTGTTTGTCTCATTGAATATTGCTGGTAAACCTGTGAGATAGATTATTTTCTCTCTCTGTAGAGTTAAAAAATTAGGTTTGTTTGCAAAACAAAACACATTATTGTGCTATGTTGTGTCTCTTAAAATAAGGGGGAAATTAAGAAATAGTAAAGCAATTGATTTAATACATATAACTTTCTGTCTCTTTTACTGTTCTATTTAGTCACCAATTGTGACCCTAATCTGTTCATTCAAAATAGTGTCCCCTCCATATACCCTGATTGATTGGATTATATCAAATCCTACAGTGCAGTAGAGGTCTTTCAACTGATTATGACTCTGCCAGTTCTTTAAAAGGGCTGTGTAATTCCAACCCCATCTACCCCCATAAATCTGCATGTCTTTTTCAAATGCGTGTCCAATTGACTTTTAAATGTTTCAATGGAATATGACATCTTTAACATAAGTGCAAAGAAATATTACATTAGTTCTGCCAATTGTTTTTAATGTCTGGCCTATGGTTATAGATTGACTAGCCAGAGTAAATAGTTTTGACCTGCCTAAAATAGATCTTGACTAAAATTGTCTATTCAAATAAGGACATACTGGTTTCTCCAATTTCTTCATATTACTGCATTAACCTGGGTAAACATCCTGCATACCCTGTAAGAACCTTAACAATTTTCCTAAAGTTTGGTGCCATAAATAATGCACAATGCATCATCAGCTAAGAATGAACCAGTGTTAATGTGCGGTGTGGACACGGTGGGGCCGAAGGGCCTGATTCTGCGCTGTATCTCTAAACTAAACTAAATTCACTTGGCTGGTCCACACGTTTAGTTGAGGTGAACAGAGGCAAGGAGATGACAGTGGATGAATAGAAACATATCAGAATATACAATCCATTCGATCGGTTAGGTGAGGCTGTTTTTTAATGGTCAAATACTGAAGTAAATAAATCTTCCTGCAATACTGGTGGCATAAATTGTATAACAGCATGTTGATTCGGAGTTTGAAACCTGTTGCCATGGCAATATTAGCCAATTGAATCAATTGCTCACTGACTCTTTGCCCGGCCACTATACATGTTTTCACTGCGTGTAATTTAGTTTTTCTTAATGAATACAACATTGTCTCATAAGCTATTTCATGATATAAAATGGAACAAGCATGTATAGAAATGCACTTGGAATAACTGCACAATTATTGAAGAAACTTAGGTCAATTAATTCGTCATTAAGAATTGGCAAGACCTTGAGATATTTCTTAATTTAGTTTTTCAATGCATCGGTTCTCTTCATATTTTTAAAGTTCAATTCTTTTGATTTAACTTTTGCGTCACTCAACTCTTTATTACATTTCAAAAGTTCATGGTCTTTTGTTCATATTATGTAACCTTAGGCAAAAAAGGTAATTCTGTGGAAAAAAATATGATTGTTACCTGGTTTTGGCCTGCAAATCACATTCCTCATTTCAATTTTTAAAATCATTCCATCGAGAAAGGTACAAGGGCCAAGGAATCAGGGTCCCCCCTGTCAAATGTCTGTGATAATGCTCTTAAGTTTTTTCTTCAAATGCTTCTTACAAGCTAACAACGCTCTATAAATGCAAATTGTTGTGACGGGATGTAAGTGCAAAGGAAATTTTGCCATTTGTAGAATTTACTTTGACATTTGAGAGAGATTAAGTTTACTTTGGCATCTGAGAGAGTTTTTGCAGGAAAGTCATTTGAACATGGTTTGAAAGTGGATTGAGGGAGTTGGGTGCACAATATAAAATGGAGGCTCAGTGCAGTGTAGGATGCGAAATTGGGATAACATAGAACTAGTGTGTGGGTGATCGTTGGTCGGCGTGGACTCGCTGGGCCGAAGGACCTGTTTCCATGCTGTTTCTCTAAACTATGCACTAAACTGAGGTGTAGATGCAAATGATTCAATAGGTAAGCTGAAGGGACAGATACTGAATGTAGAATATTAATCTCAGCATTGTAGTGCATCAGTTCCAGAGATAATGCAACAGTGTGACATACTGCACTCTTTAGTTTAGTTTAGTTTAGTGATACAGCACGGAAACAGGCCCTTCGGCCCACCGAGTCCACACCGACCAGCGGCCCCCGCACATTAACACTATCCTACACACACTAGGGACAATTTTACATTTACACCAAGCCAACATGCCGAGAACATTGTATGTCTTTGGAGTGTTGGAGGAAACCAAAGAACTCACGGGGAGAACGTACAAACTCCGTACAGACAGGATTGAACCCGTGTCTCTGGCGCTGAAAGGCAGCAGCTCTACCCCTGCGCCACCGTGCCACCCTGCGAACTTGACATATGTTTTAATCATATCTAACCTTGGGTTTGTAATCTCTCTGAATTTCCTGCGACTATCGTTTCTGTTCCTGAAAGCTGCTGCAGGGGCTGCTGTTGACTGTTGCATGCCGTAGCAACTACAATCCAAATGCTAATCTAGGACGGATATAATCGATGGGAGGTAAAATCTTACCGTCTCCCTATCTTAAATACACTTTAAATGTTTATGATGCCACGATAAAGTTGAAATAAAAAATAAACAGGGACAAAGAGTATAGATTTAACAAAAGACTGAAATCAATTTGTTCGCTTCATTTCAGGATTGAACTGAATTTCATTGAAGATAAATGCAGGGTACCAATGGATAGAATGACAGGAAAGAAAGCAGCATACCAGTGAATCCTTTTAAGCATCATTAAAAAATAATGTAAACCGTACCCTGTACAAAAGTATTGTAATTCAGTAATGGACTTCCTTTTCATAATCACTGTCTCGTTCACTGATGTGAATGATAAGAATTTTATTTTGTAATAAGTAGGTATTCTTGAAGATGAACGAGGGGATGGACTATTTGGTGATGTACCAACTGAACGGCATTCGGATGGTATTTGCGGGTATGTTGCCGATAATTCCAACAAATAATCTCTTCCAAATAAATAGTTCCAGTAATCTCTTCCAACAAGAAAAACAGCTTAAGTTTGTCTAAATGTTATTCAAAACTTGTATTTGGTCCTTTAAGATAGCAAACTAATGAATGTGTGCTGCACTTTCTACATTTTCTCCTATTGCATAATACTGAGAATTATCAAGGCAGCGTTAGTACTCTTCTTTTTTCATACGATTATAAGATATAGGTGTAGAATTTGGACACTTACCATTTGATCCTGCGTGATCTATTTTCCCCTCTCAATCCCATTCTCCTGCCTTCTCCCCATAAACCCTTGCCACTCTTTACGAATCAAGAACCTATCAATTTCCACTTTAGAAATACTCAATGACTTGGCCTCCTCCGCCGTCTGTCGCAATGCAGTCCACAGTTTCACCACCCTCTGGCCAAAGCCTTATCTACTCTCTCACGGGCCGTTTTGTGGGCTATGCCATCTTCTCAGTAGTGCTCAACAAAAGTAGCACAATGGATCACGGAATTGTCTGTTGCACTAAACACAACTCCTTCATATAATCAGCCTTTAAAAAAAAAATCAATTGCACCTCTGGTGAGCACATTTTATCAGAAAGACGAACGCAATTAAAGTGGGAGGTTGAGATTACCATTCTGAATTGAAGTTGTTGAACTGGGTTTGAGGTATTTTCAAAACGAGTCTGCAGGTTCTCCCTGTGACCACGTGGGTTATCTCTCAATACTCCGGTTTCCTCCCGCACTCCAATGACGTGCAGGTTTGTCAGTTAATTGGCCTCGGTAAAAATTGTAAGATTGTCCCTAGAGTGTCAGATAGTGCCAGTGTACGGGGTTATTGCTAGTCAATAGAATCATAGAAACATAGAAAATAGGTGCAGGAGGAGGCCATTCGGCCCTTCGAGCCAGCACCGCCATTCATTGTGATCATGGCTGATCGTCCCCTATCAATAACCCGTGCCTGCTTTCCCCCCATATCCCTTGACTCCACTAGTCCCAGTCGGCGCAGACTTGGTGGGACAAAGGGCCTGCTTCAGTGCTGTACCTCCAAAGTAACGTCTTTATATTAATTTATTTTAATTAATTTGAATTATTTTTGACGCATGCGATCACTAGACACATTTAGCAGCAATCAAAACCATTAACCATGATGTGATGGTGATGGACCCTTCAATCCATTTGAGAGGGGGGCCCTTAATATCTTCTATGTGAGACCTCTTCATTGATCAGACTTGTGGAATGACCTCCATGTTAATTGATCCTGCAGTCCAGCACAGTTAAGTGTAGCCATGGATGGTGAGTGTGTGGACAGTTTAAGCCTAAAACAAAAAGCTTGAGGAAATCAAGTTTTTTTTTTAACCACAGGCAGGCAAGTACCTGGAAAGCGTTGTTGGAGGAATGGCAGAAGTAGGTGCAAAAGCGACATTTAAGGATAATTTAGACAGACACATAAACAGACAGGGATACACACCATGGTCATGCAGATCGGACTAGATAGATTGGTATCATGGTTGGCACAGACATAGTGGGCTGAAGGGCCTGTTCCTTTGCTGTACTGTTCTATGTTCTAACTTGTATTTGTCAATTATCTCTCTATTTAATAGTGTGCATTATTCTGTCACTTTGTAATAATATTACTAACTTTTGTGTAGATGTCTCTTGCCACCATATCAACTCACCTACTCTTGTTTGAAAACCTAACCTTTTCTGTTCTGGCAGCTTTGGTTTTAGATATTTCCATTTCCTGTTTGGATCTTTTGACTATATGATATTAATGGCACTGTAACTAAAGAAGTATAGAGTGTAGAGAGATACAGTGTGGAAACAGGCCCTTCAGCCCACCAAGTTCATGCTGCCCACACAATTAGAGACAATTTACAGAAGTCAATTAAACTACCAACCTGTACATCTTTGCGATGTGGGAGGAAACTAGAGCACCCAGAGAAAACCCATGCGGGCACAGGGAGAACGCACATACTCTGTGCAGAGAGCACCCGTGGTCAGGATTGAACCTGGATCTCTGGCGCTGTAAAGCAGCAACTCCACCGCTGCGCCACCGTGCTGCCCTGAAGTAACATTTCAGTTGTTGATGTGATTTGGTTTATTATTCCTGAATGAATCAGGCATTATCAGGTGGCACGGTGGCGCAGTGGTAGAGTTGCTGCCTTACAACGCTTGCAGCACCGGAGACTCAGGTTCAATCCCGCCTACAGGTGCTGTCTGTACGGAGTTTGTACGTTCTCCCTGTCACCGCGTACAGGCAACCGAGACCTTTGGTTTCCTCCCACACTCCAAAGACGTACAGGTATGTAGGTAGACACAAAATGCTGGAGTAACTCAGCGGAACAGGCAGCATCGCTGGAGAGAAGGAATGGGTGACATTTCGGGTCGAGACCCTTCTAGGACCCTTTCTCAGTCTGAAGAAGGGTCTCAACCCAAAACGTCGCCCATTCCTTCTCTCCAGAGATGATGTCTGTCCCGCTGAGTTACTCCAGCATTTTGTGTCTACCTTCGATTTAAACCAGCACCTGCAGTTCTTTCCTACACATCTGCAGTTCTTTCCTATGTAGGTAAATTGGCATACTAAATGTAAAATTTGTCCCTAGTGTGTGTAGGATAGTGTAAATATGTGGGAATCGCTAGTCAGCGTGCACCTGGTGGGCCGAAGGGCCTGTTTACGCATTGTATCACTAAACTAAACTAAAAAAACTAGTTTAGTTTCCCTGATTGGAATGTTAACGATGTCCATGGCAATGTAATGGTGCACTTCAGCCGCTGATCAATTGTATTTCTGAACACACCTCAGCTGGGAGTACTCATTGGTCTTGCAACTCCAGCCGTTTCTGAGATTCAGTTGTTAATTGGAAAAAGAAAAAGAAAAAAAAACATATGCATTTCTGCAGCACCTTCCACAACCTTGGAATGCCCCAGAGCGCCTTCCAGGCAATAAAAGTGCATTGGAAGGATAGTCAATATTGTAGTGGAGAGATTTGCAAACAACAATTTCCCACCCAATCCAACGGATGATGACTCGATCATCTATTATTTTATGAACCAAGCAGCGAGCTTTAAAGGGAGACACAAAATGCCGGAGTAACTGAGTGGGCCAAGCAACGTCAATGGAGAATATGCATAGGTGATGTTTTGGGTCTGGGCTCTTCTTCAGACATTGCAGGGAGGGGAGGGGATGGGAAAGGAAGCTGGAAGAGAGGAAGGGGCCGGGAAGAGGTGAAAACAGGCAAGGGGGTATCCTTTGTCCAAGAGTCTGTCAGAAAATCTCCTCCCTCCCTAATTATTTTAACTGAGTGTCACTTTCGCAATTTCCAGCCACGATTTGTCCTTCCCCTCCTCTTTTCCGGTTTCTTTTCCCAACCCCCCCACCTTCATGACATCAGCCTGAAGAAGGGCCCTGACCCAAAACATCATCTATCCATGTTCTCCAGAGTTGCTGCCTGACCCGTTGAGTTACACCAGTACTTTTTTTATTTTTCCCTTGCAAGGACTTTATTCAGTAATTGTATTTGACAGTGTACCAGTAGGTACAAAACCTTTCAGTGGTCACATTACATCAGGCAATCATTATAATACAATAGTGGCATCTTTATCTACAATGCACTCCAACGCTCGTGGCGACCTGCATTCTCGGAAGGCCGCCAGTGTCCCCATGGACACCGCATGCTCCCTCTCCAGGGACACTCGAGCCCGGAAATAGGGGCAGGCAGGCAGCCGACTTTGTGGTGACCATCGACTGACTATCTACTGCCTGGACCCGCGAACGGCCATCTTGGCTAGGCCCAGGAGCAGATCGGCAGGGAGACCCACCACCCCCCCTCCCTCCCAATCGACCCTCCCCGCTCCCTGCCTTGTGCCTTTCTTTGGTATTAACCAGCATCTGTAGTGCCTTGTTATTATATTTAAGGAGAGGCATGATAGATGACATACTTCCTTGTAGATTTTATGATCCATTAACCTAATCATATTCACAGACATGATGCGTTCATCTGATTTTGGTTTAGTTGTTTTAAAATGAAGAACATGGAAATTCTCCAGTAAATCAAAGACATTTTTCTGAACCTCCAGAATGGATTCAACATTTGCTATAATGCTCGCAGGAAGCAAGACATTTTATTTCTTACTTTAAGTATTCTTGAGTAGAATGGAAAATTATTTGTCATTAAATTATATTCCTCTTATCACAATGTCTTAGCAAAATATCAAAACAAGATTATTTTAACTGAGTGTCACTTTCCCATATTCAGACCATATCCTCTATTTGTTTAATACTGAGACATCTTTAGAACCTCAGCTTCAATGGTCATTGGGCGTTCTAAGGTAGAGAATTCCATTGTTCTTTCATGCCTGGCTCTGGTCCATGAAGATAGAGGCATACAGCGTGGAAACAGGCCCTTCGGCCCAGCTCGCCCATGCCGACCAACGTGACCCATCTACACCAGTCCCAGCTGCCTGCATTTGGCTCATAAAGGGCCTGTCCCACTTTCACAACCTAATTCACGACCTCTGCCGAGTTTGCCCTTGACTCATACTCGCAGCATGGTTGTCACGAGGTCGTAGGTAGGTCGTAGGTAGGTCGTAGGTAGGCCGTGATGCTAGTCGTAGGTACTCGTGGCATCAAGTAGATCGTGATGAAAAATGTCCACGAGTAAAAAAGTTCGTGAATTAGGTCGTGAAAGTGGAACAGGCCCTTAAGTCTCCAAGCTTATCCTATCCAATCCTATCCATCCACTGACTTGGCCTGTACAGCCTTCTGTGGCAACAAATTCCACAGATTCACCAGCCTGACTAAAGAAATTCCTCCTCATCTCCTTCCTGTGACCTGCGGGGGTCTCCCCCCGGAATCGCTGGTTTCCTCCCGCATTCCAAAGACAGACAGGTTTGTCGGTTCATTGGCTTGGTATAATTGTACACTATCGCTACTGTGTGCAGGATAATGCTACTGTGCGGGGATCGCTGGTTGATATACGTACTCGGAGGGCCGAAGGGCTTGTTTCTGCGCTGCATCTCTAAACTAAACTAAACTAAGCCAGAGAACAAGGGTGCAATCAATGCAATTGCAGGCAGAACGTGCACATTCCAACAGACAGCACCAGAGGTGAGGATTGAACCTGGGTCGCTAGACTGTGAGATAGCTAACTAAATGGAAAAAAAACTGCGCGAAACTGCCTGAAATGCACTCTTAATTGATGGTACAATCATAATTTCAGTCAAGGGGAGGAAATGGAATTTCAAATTCTGATGCATTACTCAGACTTCCAAAGAGGTTGGAGCAGACATGCATTGTCAATGTTAGATGGATGTTTGAAACTAAACTTGGATATCAAAATGCAAAGCGTTCAATCAAAGATAGACACAAAATGCTGGAGTAACTCATGCATTAAATCATTAGACGAATAGATCGGGTAGATGCACAGAGTCTCTTGCCCAGAGTAGGGCAATCGAGGAGCAGTGGACATAGGTTTAAGGTGAAGGGGAAAGATTTAATAGGAACTTGAGGGGTAACTTTTTCACACAAACAGTGGTGGGTGGCTGGAATGAGCTGCTGGAGGAGGTAGTTGAGGCAGGGACTATTGCAACATTTAAGAAACAATTAAACAGGTACATGGATAGATAAGTTTGGAGGGAAATGGGTCAAACGTGGGCACGTGGGACTAGTGTAGCTAGGACATGTTGGCTGGTGTGGACAAGTTGATTTTAAAAAAGGGCCTGTTTCCATGCTGTATGACTCTCTATGACTCACTATGACACTAATGGGCCTGTCGCACTGAGGCGATTTTTCAGGCGACTGGCAGGCGCTTGAAAAGCTGGCGAGTGGGATGGCGACTGTCAGAGTGGAACACACATATCGCTTCCTTCACCAGCCAGTTATGCAGGCGGGGGACAGGGCAAGTGGGGGGAGCGCTGTCTTGAGTGAAATTCACACGGTGCAAAGCCAAGGTGATACAGACACACACCGCGATGAACAGGAAGGTTGGCGCTGAAATTAAGACGGCGAAAGCACAACATACGGGAAGGGTCACGCAAGTCCTTTAAAAGAGGGGGGGAGAAGGGGGGGAGAGGGGGGGAGAAGGGGGGAGAAGGGGGGGAAAGGGGGTGAGAGGGGGTGAGAGGGGGGGAAAAGGGAGGAGTAGGAGTGGAGACAACTTTTAAGAAGCCAGAGATACACAGCTGTGAAGCTCGGCGGACATTAACATTACCGGTCGGTTATCCTTGGTTCTGAAAACTACTGCTTACGTCTTTTTTTCCCAATGAAACAATGAAATTCACTAGTCAGCACCGGTTACAACCTACGAGAACCTTCGACCCCCTGACAACCCACTAGGACCTCCTGGCGACCCACCTACGGCACGGGAATTCTCGCTACTCTCCATGGTGGCTTCATCCTGGTAGCCGCTAATTTTTCAAAATGTTGAAAAATTCGTGGCGACCATAATGAGGCCGCGACTAGTTCCTAGAATGCAGGAACTCCTCACAACCATGAAGGCGACTCCCCGGCAACCACCCGCGAACATGTGACGACCATGTGGCGACCGCATAGTCTCCTGCAGTCGCCAAAAAAGTCGCCTAAAGGCCCTGTCCTACTTGGTGATTTTTTCGGCGACTGCACGCATCATGACTGACGTATCAAGTCACCGAAAAATACGCGGCGTGATGCGGCGTGATGACATATGACGCGGCGGTGACGCAGCGTGATGATGTATGACGGGTGGTGTTTTTTCAAATGTCACAACTTTTTTTGTCGCTGCTGGATTTTGAAATGTTCAAAATCTTTTGGCGACACTAATATGACGCCGGCAGTCGCCGAAAAAATCGCCAAGTGGGACAGGCCCTTAAGAGTCCCAAACCGAATCATCACATATTCATGTTGTCCAGAGACACTGCCTGATCCGCTGAGTTACTCCAGTACTTTGTGGCTTTCTTTGGTATAAACCAGCATCTGATGTTCCTTGTTATTATAGTTGGATCCTTTGTATATTTTAGGATTAGCAGACATGCATTGCCAATGTTAGATGGATGTTTAAATCTAAACTTGGATATCAAAATGCAAAGCGTTCGATCATTCACTTTGAGCACACAATATCTTCTGCTGGAAAAATAGGAAAGAGGAATGCAGTATAACTTTAAACTCTTTTAAATTATTTTTTGAGCACCCAGTAGCCAGCAGGTTAAATCGAGATAGTACTCGATGGTTATCAGTTGAGGTTTCTGCTTTAGTTTCTGCAAGTGACAATGGGATTCACGACGTATGTTTCAAATTAAATTAACTGCTCGTGTCACAATTCTGTCAAGTTTTTTTCCCCGAGTTCAAGGTCTGCACAGAATCCTATTATTGACCCTGCAGCAGCTCTTTAAATTTCTCATCTGTAACACACAGTCAGCGTTCAAAATGGCTAATTTGATCCCAGCCTTTAAATACTGTCTCGGAACTGATGGCCAAGTAATTTGATGTCTTTTTCCACAACCAGTACAAAATCATCAGTTTATTCTTGTCTCATTGATTAGGTGATTATTATTGCTCTTTGCTTCATTGATCATGCAGTTTGTTGCTTTTATTTTACTGGAGCTGTAAAATTTTAACACTGTGATTTCCAAAGTCGATTCGATTAAAACGAAGCAAGACAACTGATTACTTCGAAGAATCAAAGGGGTACAGAGAGGGGATTTTTGTTATTTTTGAGCATGCATTACAGACAGAGAGTGGTGAATCTCTGGAACTCACACAGAGAGTGGTGAATCTCTGGAACTCTCCGCCACAGAAGGTAGTTGAGGCCAGTTCATTGGCTATATTTAAGAGGGAGTTAGATGTGGCCCTTGTGGCTAAAGGGATCAGGGGGTATGGAGAGAAGACAGGTACAGGATACTGAGTTGGATGATCAGCCATGATCATATTGAATGGCGGTGCAGGCTCGAAGGGCCGAATGGCCTACTCCTGCACCTATTTTCTATGTTACTATGTTTCTATACAAATGTCTGCTGGACATTGCTGCTGTTTCTTTCCATTTGACTTTAATGGAATCAAATAAGAGATTGATAAACCAGCTAGCCAGTTCTCCAACCCATTTCACACTAATAATATGTAGCAAAACCTCCTCCACTGTCAGGGTGGGGCCAAATGCAAATTGGAGGAACAGCACCTCATATATTGCTTGGGCAGCTTACAACCTAGCAGTATGAATATTGATTTCTATAACTTCAAATAACCTTTCCATTCCCGCGCTCTCTGTTCCACCCCCGCACTTGCCATCCTATTAGTTTCACTGTTGTCCTGCTTGGTTTCACTGTTTGTATCCACTTGATTTCACCTTCTGCGCAGCCAACAATGGACCATTGTGGGCTCCACCTTTCCTTGATCTTCTGGCTGGCTTTGATTTGTTCTTTTCACACCTTTCATTCATTCGTTCCTCATACCGTTTCATACCTCTCACTTCCCTCTCCCCTGACTCTGAGTCTGAAGAAGGGTCTCGACTCGAAACCTCGCCGATTGCGATTCTCCACAGATGCTGCCTGACCCGCTGAATTACTCCAGCATTTTGTGCCTTACACCAATAATGATGCTTTAATTTAAGCAAAGATAGAAATAAGAGAACAAGGTGCAAAATTCCAGTATTCCTCCACAAATAGTCTGAACAGTCAGGTCTATCTCTTTTGCTTTTCGAAGCAGTTCAGTGATCAGCAACAAAGGTCACCTATTACTCAAGTTAGTGTAGATCAGGTGTAGAAATTTGCTGGCCCCTTCTTTTCAGTTCACTGCTCGATGGTCTTAACCCCACACATAAAGTGGATTTGTTTCAGCATCCTCAGCACCACAAACCCAAGGGTTTGGATCAGAGTTGTGGAACAGATATGATTATCCACGACAGATTGTGCATGGCAATCAAATGCACCTTAAAAGCTGACAGCAGCAAGCATAAAACAAGGAAAAATGTTAATAGATTACAATGCAGATCCATCAGTATTCAGACAGAACACTGGTAGGGCCAATGTCATCAAGAAAGGAACGGAGATGAAAATTGCCTCTAAAACCTCCAGATTTCTTCATTCTTCATTGAAGGCAATGGAGACAAAGTGTATCACGGACTTTTGAGTTTCCTTTCCAAATGCTCATTTGAACAAAATCACGGAATCACTTTCAAGTAATGCCCTTCCCACCACTGTGCACCTATTTCCTCCCACCATGTCCCAACCCCTTCAATCCCCCAGTCACACTTCTGATTTTCCCTCCTTCATACCCTAATCGCCCGTCCCTGAATCTCTCATCTCCCTTCTACTTAGTTTAGTTAGATAGACAATAGACAATAGACAATAGGTGCAGGAGTAGGCCGGTCGGCCCTTCGAGCCAGCACCGCCATTCAATGTGATCATTCCCAATCAGACCCCGTTCCTGCCTTCTCCCCATATTCCCTGACTCCACTATTTTTAAGAGCCCTATCTAGCTCTCTCTTGAAAGCATCCAGAGAACCTGCCTCCACCGCCCTCTGAGGCAGAGAATTCCACAGACTCACAACTCTCTGTGAGAAAAAGTGTTTCCTTGTCTCCGTTCTAAATGGCTTACTCCTTATTCTTAAACTGTGGCCCCTGGTGGATAGTTAAGAGGTACAGCATGGAAACAAGCCCTTCGGTCCACTGAGCCCATGTTCACCATCTATCATATGTTCACACTCGTTCTATGTTATTCCACTTTCCCATCCACTCCCTACGCACCTAGGGACAATTTCCAGAGGCCAATTAACCTACAAGCCTGCATGTCTTTGGGAACACGGGAAGAAACTGGAGCACCCGGAGAAAATCCACCCGAAATTCCACAGGGAAAATCGGCAAACTCCACACAGACAGCACCCGATATCAGGATCGAACCCTGGTCTCTGCCGTTGTGAGGCAGCAGTTCTCTCAGCTGTATCACTTTGCCACCTTATCCCCCTTCTTTCCCTTTCCCATCCCTTTCCACCCAAATCTCTCCCTCCACTCTTTCACTCACTCTTCCTCCTCTTCTCTTATCTGACACTTCGAGCCTTTTCACATCTATCCTTTGTCACTTACTCCATCTGCCATCATTCCTCCTCTCACCACTTTCCACCTATCTCTTGCCCCAGGCTTTGTCTCACTCACACCTCTCTTTTCAAGCTTCCTCCCTCCTATCAGCCTCTAGACATTAGAGACACAATGAGAGAAACAGGAGCATTGGCCCACAGAGTCCGCACTAGTGCTAGTGTATAGCGATCGCTCTACACTAACATTATCCTTCACACTAGGGACAGTTTACAATTTTTACCCTAGCCAAGGGTAAACCTGCATGTCTGTGGAGTGTGGGAGGAAACTGGAGCTCCTGGAGAAAACCCACATGGTCACATGAGAATGAACAAACTCCATACAGACAGCACCCGTAGTCAGGATCGAACCCGGATCTCTTGCGCTGTAGGGCAGCAACTCTACTGCTGCGCCACCCTGCCGCCCAGAGTCAAATAACCGCAGTAGTGCAGGTGATGGTGGTGCAAGGTACTAATGAAAGGAAAATCCGGATTTGTACCTTTAAATTTGCATACTGATTACCAGAAGTAGTAAATATTTCCATAATGTAACAAGATTCCACTGTCGAGTGAGTTTTGCTGTTTTCACCGTTGAGCGAGCGACTGAGAGAAGGGGCAGCTTGGGGGATTTAAGATCAGCATTAGGCGTGGGCCAGCACAGACCCACTGTCAACTGAGCAGCTGAGCAGAGGAGTAGTTTAATTTAGTTTAGTTTAGAGATGCAACGCGGAAACAGGTCCTTCGGCCCACCGAGTCCGCGCGGACCAGAGACCCCCACTCATTGACACTATCCTACACACACTAGGGACAAATTGCAATTTTACTGAATCCAATTTAGCCGACAAACCTGTGTGTCTTTGGAGTGTGTGGGAGGGAACCAGAGCACCCGGAGAAAACCCACGTAGGTCACGGGGAGAAAGTACAAACTCCGCGCAGACAACACCCTTGGTGAGGATCGAACCTGGGACTCTGGCGCGGTGAGGCTGCAACCCTACCGCTGCGCCATGGTCCCACCTGTTTCACTGTGCGGTGGTTGATTTAAAAAGCAGTGTCAGTGTCCAGGAATGACTGCCCTTGGCAGGATCAGCCATTCAGGAGGGACTGTTTTGGGAAAGGCTTTGTGTTTAGGTGAAGTGTTGAGTTTGAGGGGTGCTAAGGCTATGGTTCGGGTGGCTGGGACCGGGAGGTTGAGCCGAGGGCGATGGCAAGATAAGGCTCGGTCCTTTTTCGTAACACTTTGTATTATGGACCTGTCCACTTAGGCGATTTTTTAGGCAACTACAGGCGACTAGTTTGTCGCCACAAGTTCGCCGGTGGTCGCTGGGAATCGTCTCCTCAGTCGCGCAAAAAGTCGTAGCGTCTTTCTGGTCGCGGCTAAAGTTTCAACATGTTGAAAAAAATGTTGCGACAGTGGGTTTGACGCCAATGAGCGTAGCTTGACTTCTCCTGACGTAGGTGGTGTCGTAGGTTGTCGCCAGGATGACGTAGGTTTTTTGGCGACCTGCTACGACTATGACAATCGCTGGCAGTTGCCTAAATAATCGCCATGTGGGACAGGCCCATTAGAGCATAGATACATAGATACATAGAAAATAGGTGCAGGAGTAGGCCATTCGGCCCTTCGAGCCTGCACCGCCATTCAATATGATCATGGGCTGATCATCCAACTCAGTATCCCGTACCTGCCTTCTCTCCATACCCCCCTGATCCCCTTAGCCACAAGGGCCACATCTAACTCCCTCTTAAATATAGCCAATGAACTGGCCCCATCTACCCTCTGTGGCAGAGAGTTCCAGAGATTCACCACTCTCTGTGTGAAAAAGTGTTTCCTCATCTCGGTCCTAAAGTATGAGAGTTGAACAGTTAGGTCGTTGATATAGAACACTTACACTCGGTCTGCCAAGACCTGTGAGATCTGCAGGTTGTCAACTCCCTTCCAATTCCCACACTTCAAAGACATCTGCTGCGATCTGTTCTTTTCACACCTTACATGCTCCTTGTACCCTTCTATATCTCTAGTTTCCCCTCT